>JAVIWB010002860.1:0-384196 GCA_031893035.1 Dermolepida albohirtum | reverse complement strand
GGCATTTCCTCAGTAGGCTCTTAAATAGATAAATTTTTTGATCAAATTCAATTAAAAAATAAATTAGCTGTTATTTATAGTGACATGCAACTCCTTGGTAATTCTAAAACACCATGTGAAATGTTAAGATTTATGCACGAACAAAAGTTAGCCATCTGTATGTCAGAACTTTTTAAATTGCTAAGTATAGTAGTTACCATATCGGTAACTTCCGCGTCCGTTGAGCGAAGTTTTTCCACATTGAAACGTATAAAATCGTATGTTAGAAATACAATTGGACAACAAAAGACTTAGTAACTGTGCACTAATTGCAATCGAAAAGGAATTGGTTAAAACGATGACGAGGGATGAACGATTTTATAATGATGTAATTGATTATTTTGCTAACACAAAAAACCGGAGGATACCTTTGCTATACAAGAAGTAAAATCTATTAAATGTAATTCTACGTGCAATGCCAATAAAGGAAATTCTCTGTATTTTAAAATATTTTCATTTTGCATGTAATTTTGAAATTTTGTTATTGGATTGTTGTTGATTTATATATATATACATATATATGTATATATTTGTTATATTATTAAATTTTATATTATAATAGGAATGTATTTATTTTTTATTTTTAAATCCTAGAAGATTGAGTTCTTATTTTCGATTAATGTTTTTAGAATTTGTTTGATTTTTTAGAATATTTATTTTCGTTTCACATGGGTTTGCTTTGAAACTTCGTTTTCCCTTAAAAATCGAATGGGGCGCGATATAGGGCTCAGTTCACGTCTGGCAGCCCTGTTTGTACTGGAAGCCCTATATATATATAAATATATATAAACTGTTTTTATATGTAGTAGGTATATAGAGTTTATTAATCAATTGTAAACAATTTTGAATATTTATTATTCTATCTGCCTCACCATGTGAAATACTCACGAGCCGCCACTGAGCAACACTATCACGAACCAAACCAATATTTTCTTGTGAACGACAACTACGACTGCGATGAAGACGCTCACTAAGATGTTGAGATCATCCGTACATATAAGGCACTTCGAGCATACATACATTCTCCTGAAAAAATTTCGGCCTCTTTAGTAAAGATTATCGCGTCCAACTTTTAACGCTATCCACGAAGGGTCATTCGGCACTGACTTTTAACACCAGTATTCATGGCTGGTGTTTAAAGTCTGCGTGTGCTTATTCTATAAGTCTTCGTGACGAAATCTTGGACAGATAACCAGCAACAAGAGACTAATGACATCATTAGTGTCTTCAAAACGAGCAATAGTATGGTGAACGAAAGTGAACCAAAGTTTCGAAAGGAGAGCTAAAATCTACAATGCACTCTCCCACTTTGCTCTATACTATAATGGGGACTGGATTATGATATCTGAACCACTCCATAATACAATATAAATGGTGTTCATTAAGTGGTTACCAAGCAAGTACTATGTAATATATTACATATCACAATTCTCAGCGTTTTTGTGTCCTTGATGTTTACTTTCCTATAATAAAAATCATGTCCAGAGGATTTTTACTCACACTCCAAAGTATACCATATTTGACATACATATGTATATCGGTACTTCTAAACCTTTCTCGTTCAGTAAGAGTTAATTCTGTCTCTTATATATTGAAAAATATCTCTGTCAAATAAATGAAAGCTTTATAAGTAATAGTAACTAGAAAAAGGTAAATTAAAGTTTAAATATTTAAAATCGAAATCGAGAAAAACAAAGTTTTCAAGGCTTTGTCATAAGTAACACCTTGAAAATGAAGTTTTTATTTATGACAGGTAACTCTTTCAATTTATTAAATTATACAAATACAATATTAAAGTGGCTACAGTTATTTAAAGCTTCCACTGATTTGCCATATTTTATAGTTTCCTATTTGGACACACCTCCTTTAGGAAGTTGTGTACTTTTCTTTTCCAGAAATGTCATATACATAAGTACATTTAAAAATAAATAGCGAAAATAAAGTGCAAAAGTGTTAAAATTATATTTAATAAAAATTTTTAATGGTTATATTGTATTGATTCTCTGATTCTTAGTAACTTAAAAACTAGGTCATTGAAAAATTCCATCTTTACGTTTTCCCATCACTCTAACTTGGTATTATTAATTACCTATTCACACGAAAACCCTAAATTTGAATCAATTGCTTAATTGAGTGTTTAAATTGTTTGTAAAGTTTTTCCTTGGAGTAAAGTAACATGCAAAAATTGTAGGTTAGATATCTTTGGAATGAAATAAAATAAATCACTATGTAATATATAATAATAAAGTGTTTTTTTCCATGCTTACTCGTTAATCGAGAATATTGTGATTAACATAGAGTACCGTAATAAATGAGGTTTATTCAAATTTATTGTACGTCAGTCTATTCAAAATAATAGATTCCTGCATTTTAAATCTTGTAATCTTGAATTTATCTACTTTTCTCAAACGAACGGCTTGAAAGAAGCTAATACGACTATTGAATACGATATAGTTTAAGAATACGAGTTAGATTTCGTCGAAATATTCTGGAAAGATTCTTTTAAGGATGGTCCGACAAATTCAAGGAGTATATGTGAGTAACATATTTTTGACTCTTGAAAATAATAGAAGAGAATAAAGTGGTAAAGAAAGTTGCTTGGAAGACCAAAAGATACGCGAAACAGAAATAGACTGAGAAGAAATGGTCTGCAGTAATTGCAAATTCGAGGAGAGCTTGGAAACTGGAAGAATAACACGAAGGACAGAAAAGATCAGCAACAATTTTTTAGATTTCTTTAATCCTCATCATTATGGTTCCGCCGAGGAGCAAAATACAATATTACTACAAGTTATATTACGTTTATGTAGCGTAATGAATTATAGTGCGTTTCTTATTCTGCACATCGTGTCCATCGTTGTTTCAAATAACATAATTAGCTTTGGTGTAACTAAAGAGCGTGATCTTCAATTTATGGCATTAATTTTTTTATTGGACATTTAATAAAGAAGTTACAGTGTTCAATGTGAAATGAAATATGCAATTTATGCAAGAAAGTAGATCATTTCTTATACTGCTTTGTAATTGTAATTTAATCGTACTATAAATAAGGAGTTTTCATTAGGGACGACGTGAATTTGTAAATTGAGCTTTGCTGAGTTTGTTTCTTAACATTTGTGCTTTTCTGTGCCTAAAACTTTCAAATTATTCAGACATTTTATCAAAATCAACATTCAGTCACAGCTACTTTACGTGTATTAAATCTAATTTTCAGTCATAATCGTTTAAGTCGAAGCACAATTAATTGTCGTGCAATAATTGGAATCGGCATATTGATTCCATAACGTATTCGTGCTAGTGATGCAAAGAAGTGCAATGAGCGAAGAGAATATTGCAGCGCTGCATCAGAGTATTCGTAATTATCTAAACGTGTCTATTCCTCAGTGACTTTAGACATTTGTGCATTTCCACACCTATGAGATTGTTTTAAGTTATTAACTCAAATCAAACGACCATTCCTTGCGTTGCAAACTCAATAATTTAGCTTTAAAGGAATTTGAATACGGTTCTAAATTTCATAAGCAAATCGACTTCAGAGACGAAACTTATTTCTAGCTTAATGGTGCTGTGAATAAGCAAAACTGCATATTAATCTGATAATAAAATCAGCCTGAAGCCATGCAAGAAAAGGCGTTGCATGCCCTCACACTGACTCTCTACTATATATTTTATACTAGAGGAATCGTCGGGCCTTCCTTTCTTTTCAGCAATGCTGTTAACTTCGTCAGTATGAGTCGACCTCGCTGTCATTCAAGTTTAAGTGGATTTTGTGACCCGAATTGGACCCTTAAACTTCGACAAATTTGTTCCTCCTAACACATATCGAATGGCCATTAGTAATCCTATCTGCCCATGTAATTTAATACCCTTAGACTCCTTTCTGTGAAGTTACATTGAGTCGTTTACGTTAACAATATTACACGACTTGGAGATCAAGAAGATCTGCAAAACTTTATTGCTGACATTCAACTCAATTTATGTGAAAAAATTGTGAAAAATTGAGTTTAATAGATTAATTCTTGACAGCGCTTTTGTGAGGGCTATTTGAATGATGTATTCTATCAATGATGGGTTTAACTGTAGTTTACACCGAACTAAAATGATTTTTTATTTACTTAACTACTTTATATTCTTAAGAAAAGATTCATCCTGTACGAGTTATTCTTTGAAAAGAAAAAAGTCGAGAACTTATAATTCTACCAATTTGCCACAATGTAATACGTTGTCGCATCGGTTTGTCGTTTTTTCTTTCCATTGTTTTACCAAGTAGTTTTTCACTATTATTTTTGCCAGAAAAGCACTTAAGACAAAGAAGAAATTCATAGCCCACTAATTTCTTAGTGGCAAGTTACTGGCTTGTCGTGTCAGACGTCAGGATCGAGTCACTATTCGAGGCTTTTCGATGTTTCACTTCTCTTAAGCTACACACCATGACCAGAGCGCGGGCGGGAGGGTTTAATAACAAAACCAATGTACCAATGGTCCCCTGTAATTAATATCAAGTTATTAGAGGATGTAAACGGACAGATTATTATAGAGTACTGAATTTGTAGTATTAGTATTAAATTGTAGACTAAATTTTCTTATACCAAATGAAGCGTTTAAAACAATATTCTTTGAAGCACTTTAAGAACGTTGTTAGCTTAGTGAATAAATGAAATTGTTTCAGAAATATTATGGTATATTTTATTTTTAATGGCATAGGTACGTTAAATTTTATAAGTAACTATATACGAGGAAGGTCCCAAAAGAAACGTAAGCCTATGGAAGGGAGGGATGATAGGGGAACGACCTTCTGGTGGCGAGGTGTTGTCATGGCAACTCTCAAGAGTTAGTATGCGATATGTCGTCAATGTGAGTCCACCCGCTCGTGCGTAGCTTTTTTTCAATCTCGACAATTTTTTCCCACGTGGCGGAAGCATGAGATAGTTGACGAGGTAGTAAAATTTTGTTTTTTGTTGGAGACTACGGTCGCGGAAACTGTTGTAACGCTTCAAACATCTTACAGTGATGATGCTTTGAGTAAAACTCGGGTCTACGACCGCTTTCTGAGATTTAAAAGGACCGAAATGACCAACCTCGTACAGGACGATCTTCAACTTTGACGACAATGTTGAAAAAATCAACACATTCATCCGTGAAGGTCGTCACCGAATAATAGATCAAGTCTCTAATATGCCTAGAATATCATGGAGTTCAATTCAGAGCATTTTGTCAGAGGACTTATACATGAGAAGAGCTGCCTCACCACCTCCATGCATGTCATGAGATGAAAAACCACTTGAAAGATAACCTAGATTTATTTTCCAGATTATTATTGGTGACGAATCATGGTATTATAGCACAATTCTGAAATGAAGCAAAAATCATGCCAGTGGAGATACTCAGTCCCCTACTTCAAAAAAGCACGTCATTTGTTGTTTTGAATTCAGAGATACTGTGCACGCAGAATTTGTTCCTCCAGGCCTAATAGTTAACCAACACTTTTACTTAAAGATATTGACAAGGCTGAGAGAGAACATCAAGAAGAAAAGTACTGATCTTTGACACACGGAGGATTGGTTCTTGCACCATGACAACGTGCCGGCTCGTAGAGCGTTGCTGAACAAAAACGGAGTGACACTGATAGTTCGCTCCCTCTATTTACCTGACCTGACCCACTGTGACTTCTTTTTGTTTACTAGATCCAAAATTACCCTAAACAAGGAAACTTTTGGGACGGTGGACAAGATAAAACAAAATTCGCTGAAGAGGTTAAAGAAAATCCCATTAAATCAGTTCCAAAACTATTTCGAACAATGGAAAAAACCTTTGAATAAGTGCATATTGGTTAATGGAGAGTATCATGCAGGTGATCAAAATTTAGTGTAAAAATATTGAAAAATAAAAAAGTTATAAAGAACGTCTCGTTATTTTTAAGCCCCCATCGTACATATATATTCATATGCTTGTTTTGCATATTCTTCATTTAATGGTTTAATTGTAAAATTTATTCTTTTTTAATTAACTGAAAGGGTTAGAGACCATCCTATTAGATGAATTTCAAAACTGTTTTGAACAATGGAAAAAATATTTAGAGAAGTGCTTATTGGACACTGGAGAGTATTTTGGGGGTGATTAAAATTTGGTGTAAAAATATTGAAAAACAAAAAAGTTATAAATTCTTATTATTACTATTATTTTTGGACGCTCCTCGTATGTATATATTCATATGCTTTTTTGCCTTTTCTTTATTCAGTGGCTTAATTGTAAAGATTACTCTTTTTTAATTCGCTAAAGGAGTTAAAAGACATCCCATCAAGTAAGTTCTATAACTGTTTTGAACAATAGAAAAAGCGTTTGGACAAGTGCATATTGGTAAATGAAGAGTATTTTGGAGGTGATCAAAATTCGATAAAAATATATTGAAAAATAAAGAAGTTATAGTCTCTTTATTTTTGGGCACCCTCTGTATATATTCATATGCTTCATATATTTTTTGCAGTTTCTTTATTTAATGGTTTAATTGTAAAGTTTACTCTTTTTCAATTGATCTAATACATAAATGTCCAAGTGTCAGATTTGTATAGTTGTACTTACTTCAGTAAGCATAATAATTGTTGCAAAATGTTTTTTTAATGATATAAAATATTTTATTTAGATAGAAGGAACCTATACCAGTAGATCTACATATTTTATGATAGATGATAATTTCATTTCCAATAAAAGAAACCTAGATGTATTTCAATCGACACTTTTATTTAGTAAAAAATAGATGGCGCAACCGTGATATGTATCGTTTAAAATTAAATCTGTTTTGAAAGTAGAGTACATAATTCACAAAAATATTGGAATGTATCTCACATTTTTCTAGGTTGCCTGATTCGATTTTATAGATTCTATTTTTGTAGATCATCAATTTGTCTTTTAATATTAAATTTTATGTATGCTAATTTTATCATTTGCAAATAGTTATTATACAATTTATACAGTGAAACCCGCTTATTGGAATACTCATATTGTCCACCAAAATTATTCCTATATGCGGATTATTCCATTATCCGTTTTTAACTTATTTTTCTTATTACTAGTAAGTTAAGTACGTATATACATACGTACTTCGTATTCTTTATATCTGCGATTTTACAACTATAAAATTGACTTCAGTATGATATTGTAAATTTATGTTGCGATTTTTATAAAATGTATTTAAGAATACAAACAAAAGAAGTAAAACACATTTCAGCGTAATACATATTTTTTAATTGATACTATTTTTTTTATTTCAAAGTCTACACATCCTTAACAAAATAATATGTAATTTTATTTTGCTTTCTTTCTTTACACAAAATATCAGTGATTTGGTTATCTAATGCATAGAAATGTGCAAAATTACAATCAGTTTTTGATTCTAAAAAACGACGTACAGAGTTACATGTTAATTTCATTTCTTGAGATGATGGCGCGGTTGATGGAGTATCCTTTGAATATGTATTTTCAGCTACAATTCTTTTGAAAGACATTTGGGAACGATTTTTCTATCTGGTAAACCACCTATTTGTTGCTTGAAAATTTACACTACCCAGATTTTGTGCAATCTGTTCGGCCCTTTCCTTCAAAATGGGTCCGTAAGTGGAACTTTAAGAGCTCTTTTTTCCATAAACCATTGATTTAAAGCATTTTCTACGCCAGCATTCTTCCCGATGCGTCTTTGTTTTTGAGTAGATTTAAAATTATCACGCCAATCACTTAAAATACTGTCTTTTCTTTTTAACAATTTACTCACTTGTGCTTGAAACACACCAAATTTTTTGGCAACATCCGACTGACTGCAAGTTGTTTCTTCTAAAAACTCAAGCAATTTTACTTTTTCCTTCAGAGCATGGTCTTTTCTTTTCAAGTTTGTCGAAGAAACCATTATTCACTCACTTTCACTCAGTTTCGATTGCAATGTCAAATAACAAACTGACCCAAAATATAGAAATTTCCTGCTTTTAAAACCTAGTTATTTTTATTGTGTGTATGTAATTCGCATAGAATTAACCATTATCTAAATACTGTTTAAAACCACTTAGGTACAAGATTTTATTGCAATACGTAATTATCCGAAGATTATCTGTAATTGTGTACATAATAGCTTTCTAAAAGTAAAGTAAACATTCATAGTAACTTTTGGTTTACATCCACCTTTAGTTAAGCAGGTAGAGAAATGTATTCTTTAATGAAGACAAAATCGCATTAATGTTCTTAGAAAAGCCATTCCTTTACCCAACATATTCTATTAAAAGATATTCTTATAAGCGAATAATTTTGTTAATACTTAAGTGGAAATGGTTTTGTTCTTGAGATTTTAATTCCTTTAACCGATATATTCTATTAAGAGGGTTTCCAATAAACGGGTTTCACTGTATTCGAAGTGAATTTTTGGGGTGAACTGAGAAATAACATCTAAATAAAACATATACATACATTATAATTGTGGAAAATATACTAATTGACTGAAAATAGTTTCGTTCAGTTTTGTTCATAAATTGAGCGCCCCTAGCATAGAAATAAACGAGTATATGTGTGTATTTGTGAAATAGTATATCAAACAGACTTTTCTTGCACTTAATATACGATATAAATGTTTAAATTTCATTAATTTCATAAACTGTATGCAATGACTGACAAAATACGATTTATAAAATCAAGTAAATTTCGATAATAATAATTTTATTTTCTCACAAATGAAAAAGTAATCTGATACTTTTTCCTTAATACTTACTGATTCCTAAGTAAATATTTGTGTGAGTATGAAAAGTAATTTGTGGAGTGTTCTTTTGTCAAATCGTTTTTTCTTCTTTTCGTGATGAACGGATGAGGGAAAGGTGTGTATTTTAAACCTAGTACATTTAAGTTTATTGGAAGTTTAAATATCGAAACGATTTGATTAATTTTGCCTAAAAGGTTCTAATGTAAATACAAAAAATATTAATTTTTGAAGATGTGCGATAGTTACTTGCAATAATATTTTTATAAAAAGTATGGTTTAACAAAGAACGTTTCACGGCAATATCAAAACTTCAGAGCATTTAGGGTTTAATGCTTTGGTAAATAAATACAATATTTTCAAATAGCCCCATATGTTAATCTTCTGCAATAATACTCGGAGTTGAGTGAAGTTATCAAAATCATTTGGCGTGATTAAGTGAAAATAAGCATAATTGACTAACTACATCGGGAAAATTAAGAGATAGATAACAAGGATAAAAGTAATAAAGCATTTGCTTATAATTTCATTGTAGATGACTTCTGAAATGAAAAATATTTTGGTTAACCTACAAATTATACATCTTCCTCCGAATGGGTGGAACATTCGCAGATGGTATCGACAGTTTGTGTATGTAAAGGAAAGAGTCCTGGCCGCCCTCGTGTTTCTAAAGAAGATGTTGCACGAATTCAAACTGCTTCCCAACGTAATCCTTCAAAATCAACTCGTCATGCTAGTCGGGAGCTACAACTGCCTACAACAACAATTTGGCGTATTTTGAGACGTCAGTTGGTTATGAAGCCGTACAAGTTACAGTTGTTATAAGCTCTGCGTCCTGATTACAAACGGAAACGTGTGGCATTTTGTAAAGAGATTCATTATGCTATTGACAATGATAACACTTTCGCGCAACGCATCGTGTTCAGTGGTGAAGCGACTTTCCATCTTAGTAGTCTGGTAAACGAACACAATGTTCGAATTTTGGGTCTACAGAACCCACATGCTGCCATTGATTGAATGTGTTTTCTGCGATATCCCGATCATCTGTTTACGGCTCATTCTTCTTTGATGGAAATACAGTTAATGGTCAGCAGTATCTTGCTATGTTACAAAACTGGTTGTTTCCGAGGCTGCACGAAGACAACTTCGTTTTTCAACAAGACGGGGCACCCCCTCACTGGAGTCGCCAAGTGCGTGAATATCTGAATGAAACTCTACCGAACCGTTGGATTGGTCGTCAAGAAACTGGCGACTTAGTATATCTCAGC
This sequence comes from Dermolepida albohirtum, assembly GCA_031893035.1. Taxonomy (NCBI): domain Eukaryota; kingdom Metazoa; phylum Arthropoda; class Insecta; order Coleoptera; family Scarabaeidae; genus Dermolepida; species Dermolepida albohirtum. Next base: position 374,158 of record JAVIWB010002860.1, on the reverse strand, counting down.
TGGGCTCCACGGTCACCTGTGACTTCTTCCTGTAGGATTTCGTTAAAGACAACGTTCATGTACCACCACTCCCACAGAAACTGGAAGAGTTGAGGAACCGGATCCGTACTGCCACCAGTGACGAAGGACATGCTTACCCGAGTATGGGAGAAATTTGAGTATCAATGTGATATTGTTCGTGTCGCTGATGGAGGACATATTGAACATCTGTAAACTGAACTTGAGAGGTTCGTAAATATGTGTGTAAAGTTTCATATTCGTATGTCTTAAAGTTTAATAAATGTATGCATTCGAAACACGTACATTCATTTTGAAACAGCCTGTATTTCGTTACTTCTTGTAGAAACCACACGCACACAGTGCTCGCTCCTTTTAGAAACTTCGTCTTTAAGATGTTTCTCTTATAAATTTATTTAATACACTAACATGATCATTAAGAAAAAATAGCTGCATTGTTAATAATTTGAAGTTAAAGAATATAAGTATATTCTTTTTGAAACACCCTGTATAGTTAACATCAAAATAAGAACAACATAAACGGTAATTTTAAATAAAAATAAAATTATGGCAATAATCAATTTAGAGATCGTGAATAAATATTAAGCACAAAATTGCACATTTTAAAAAATACAATATTTTTTTTAATAATTCCATACAACAGTGGAAAATTAAATGAAAATTATACAAGAATTTGATATTAGTCAGCTTAAACATTCGGTCGTTAGACCTTTTGCGATTATAAAGTAGAATTATATTAGTCTTGTGTTCCTTTTCTAGTCTGCGGTGAGCCTTTATGCTTTGTTTTTTCATATTTTTTAAAAATTGGTTAAATATATATTTATACATTATAACATCCCATTCTGCCCTTAGTAGGACAATAAATAAATGACCTCCAAGCTAAATAGAAACATATTCTCACTACCGAACATTACTAAGTAACACAATTAGTTGTTTATATCACAGGCAGATATATTTTTTCCAGTAATCCTCGTACATTTAATACTTTCGATCGACACCGTATTTTTTGTTGTATTTGTTTTATATGCAGCGGTCAAGGCTAGAAGTTTAATTTAAAGTAAAATGTTAATGATATACAAATGTTTGTTATAATATATTCAATAAAAAATCCAAATAGATAAGTGGGACAGGTGTGTGTAAATGTTGTTTATCTAGTCTACAATAACATCACATTGGAAAATTTTCATGTTATCATCTCTTCAGAATAGCAGTGAAAGAAACTATTAGATAACAAATTCCTTGCATTAATAACTTCTAATATAGCAACCTTGTGTAGTTCAACTTCTAGTCAAATAAAAAGTTATTTCCTGTTTCATATTTTGTCTGCATAATTTCTTCTTATTTTTATTCAAGAAAATTTGGTGTTTGAATTTCTTTTCTTTTCAATCACCAGATACTAAGTATATTATTGGGTTGGCAACTAAGTATTTTCGGTTTTTACTGATAGAGAACGTTGCTTTATTTTTTGTATGTTAGTGCTGTACTTTACCGTTTGTTGCGTGATACTAGTCACATTGACGTAACTTCAGAAACAAGTAGTGCGTGATTTTTACTAAAGCTATTAGTTGTGGGTTAATTTTAAATGGAGTGCAGAAACGAACATTTTCGACATACTTTACTATTTTATTTCCGTAAAGGAAAGAAAACTGCTGCGGCTCACAAAAAGATATGTGAAGTTTATGGTGCTAATTGCTTAACAGAAAATGGCAAGCAGATAACAGCTACGGGTTCTGTCTTTAAATTGAATGCCTTCAGTAATTTGATGTTTAATAAAAATATAAAAATAAAAATTTTAAATGTGAAACGTTTTAAAAAATTTGAAGACTGGAAAATTTGAAAATGCTTCGCCATCCACAACCTAATTAATTTCTTATATATTGGGTCTGGGAAAAAATTCGTGGCGTTTTTTCAGTAAAATTCAACTGGTCCCCGCATGGCGCGTGGACGAATTCATTTAAACCGAATATGCTCCATTATTATCGACAATGTTTCGCCATTTTTTTGGTAGATCCATGATCCCATCGGTGAAAAACTTCTGTGGTTTCTGGTCGAAAAACTGAATCAAATTAATTCCATTGAGAGAGTTCTGCAGAGATCGAAACAGATGATAGTCAGAGGGTGCTATATCCGGACTGTAAGGTGGGTGCATCAAAACTTCCCAACGGGTCATCATAGAAGTGTGTGGTCGGGCGTTGTCATGATGGAAGACAACACCTGGGCCGTTTTCTTTCAATCGCCTGGCGTAATCTCTCTAGTTGTGCATAGTAGAGTTGAGAATCAAACGTCTGACCAGTTGGAAGTAGCTCGTAACGATTCCCCTCCAGACCATACACACAGCATCACTTTTTTTGGCGTCAATGTTGGCTTAAATTTCGAACGCTTGTGACGGCTCACCATCCTTTATCCACGATCTTTTAATCGTACGTAATCCATTTTTCATCTCCGGTTATTAAACGTTTCAGAAACGGCTCGATTTCATTCCGTTTCAGCAGCGCATAGATGTTAATTCGGTCCATGTTTTTCACGCTCAACTCATGAGGAACCCATAAACCAGTTTTGTGTAAATGGTTCAAAACAGTTTTGTGGTCAATGCCTAGCTCCATGCCAATATCGACACTGCTGATATGCTTATCTTGTTGGACTTTTTCAAGAATTTCATCAGATTTTTCAGTGATTGGACGACCGGAGCTGACTCATCTTTCACATTGAAATTTCCAGAACGAAAGCGAGCGAACCATTTCCGCGCAACAGATTTCGATAAAGTACCTTCACCGTACACAGCACAAATTTTATCACAAGCCTTTCTTCCCCTTATCATAATAATATTGCAGAATATAGCGAAATTTCTCATTATTCTTCTCCATTTTCAAGTGCGAATAACTTTCCAACCACTGCACCGATTACAATGTTTCTACGCTCAAACTAACGTTCGGAAGGTCATCTAAAAAAACGAGCCGTCGGTGGTGTCGCTGTGACTTGTTGTTCTTTAGTTATCGGCAACCAATGCCATCTATCGGGAAAAACGCCACGAACTTTTTCCCAGACCCAATATATGCACAGTAACACTAGACCAACTGAAACTGGTGGGCTATCCACGACTTAATTGGTTTAATGAATTTAATTTAAATTAAAGCATTTAAGCAGCAAAGTACAATAAAGAAATCAATTTCAAAATTCAAATTTTTTATGAAATTAAATTAATTAAAATATTTTAAAATGTCGTTAGTACCTTAGAATGAAACATAAGGACCTTTAACATTTCATTCAGAATGTAAATGAATTATTTGAACAAAATCATATAGGACCCATTATTTACAAAATTTCTGTACGTTTGAATACATTGAACAACAGACGAAGTCTTTCTGGATAGAGTGTCTCTATCTCTCTGTCTTTCTCTCCATCTTTTAAGCCTATGTCAACTGCTCGATGGACGATCGTTACGTAAACAACGCCAAAAGACTAGCTGTGTCATGACCACGTCATCGTTTCATCAAGTCTATTTTCCCTTTCTTTTTAAATATCTGAATCTAGTTTCTAATTTTATTTTGGGTTTAATTTACTTGTTTGTACTTTCCATTCAATTCTCAATTTCATATTTTTAAATGAAATTTCTAAAATCGCTACTTCGGACATTTGTTTCATTATGGTTATATCTACCACATGAAGAATTGTTTAGAGATTTCTGTAATATTTGTTATAGCGCAATCATTAATATCGATGTTTTGACGTAACCTTGATAAATTGAAAGAAATCAGTGTCAACCAGGACATTTCTAAAAGATGGTAATGCTTTCATTTTTTAGAATTCGAAGTGGAAAACGAATTGAAAAATCAAAACGACTACGACTAAAATATAAAATAAAATGTTAACAAATAAATAATATACAAAATGATATATAATCTGTGTACATTTTCAGGGAGGGGCATGTATGGCCTATTGATGTGGGGCGCGTCTGGCGCGGCTGAGGCGGTTTTCAGGATGCAAAAGAGTGCAATCGGAGCCCTTAATGGTGTATCTAATACCACAAGTTGTGTAAATCTATTCAGAAAACACAAAATACTGACCCTCCCATCCTTGTATATACTTGCTTGCCTGGAGTTTCTTCATAAGTCGCCAGGTGGGTTCTGCAAAAATGGTGATTTTCACGAATATGAAACACGAAACCAGAGTAGTTTGGTCATACCATATCATCGCATTGGGAAAAGTCAGCCAAGTTCAAATTACATGGCCGTAAAGATATACAATCCTTTGCCTTATAGGTTTAGGAGCCTACCATGGATTAGTCTCAAAAGATTAATAAAAACAGTGCTGTTTCTATTCAGTAAATGACATTCTAAAATATAAATTTTGACATTGCCATTTTTGTGTTTTTATTTTTCATTGTTACTCTGATGTTTTGCATAAATCTTGTGGGTTTTAACGTGTTTGGTGGCGTATTAATTGTGAGCCACAAAGGTATTCTTTTTTGTGGTTTTATTTATTTATATTATGTAATGACGTGTGTATGTACATATACATCAATAAATTATTATTATTATTATTATTATTAAAAACAGAATGAAATATTAGGAAACGAGGATACAATTACACTACAAACAAGGAGAAGAAATACCAAGAGTATCTTCACTATATTCTAGGGACCCAGGTATTCGTCTTTACTAAGACAGTAAGATAATAAGAGTACTAAAGCAGTAAGAACAATTATATAATAATTCAATATTACCAAAATTTTTATAGTTTTACTATGAAAGCCATGATTATTGAATTTGCATTGAGCAGAGAACAAAAAATAGTGACAGAATTAAATATTTAAAACTGAGGCCACCTGAAACACAAGGTAAACAAACAGTTGCAGAGAGCGTTAATTTGCATAATGTTGGTATTTCTTAACTACATAGAAACTGGTATATCTAAATAATTAACTTTGAGGAGCGTTTTTATCTCTAATAAATGAATAAGAAAAACAATTAATTAAATTGCCAACTCTGATTCGTGTTTATTATGCACACACATACATACATTAATATACACGACTTTATTTTTTAAGCTATTCATTTTAATTCTGCGGTGTGAAGAAAATATTTATATCCTCTCTTGAAGATAATATTTATTTACTTCTTTTAATTTTTCATTTATCTAATACGAGAGCAGCCGTTTATATTTCGGGAACTGGCAACACTGTCAGTGCTGCCTCCGATCTGAAGATTGCATCGCGAAGTTTGTCAGTTTTGGCAATATATTTACCTTGACGGTTCTGTTATCCGGTCGCTCTTTCTATTGTTGACAGCTAAAAAATGGAATTAACTCGCGAACATTTTCGTGCCATTATTTTTCATAACTTTCGGCGTGAATTATCTCAACAAGACTGCATCGACGAGCTGAATTTTTTATAAGGTGATGAAGCACCATCGAAAACTACAGTATATCGTTGGTGTACTAAATTCAAACTTGGACGGCGTTCTTTGGATGATAAATTTCGTGAAAATCGTTCCGGAAATGTTGTTGCGTCGGAAAACATTAATTCAGTGTCTGAATTAATAATGCAAGACCGCCATGTGACATACCGTGAGATCGAGGGATCTCTAAGTATTAGTAACACCAGCGTGCATAAGATCCTGCATGAACATTTAGCCGGTAAGAAGCTATGTTCACTTTGGCTACCACATAATTTGACAACCGCTCAAAAAAGGACTCGCGTCGATTGGTGCCAGGAAATGCACAAAAAATACAATGGCGGTGCTTCAAAGAACATTTATAAAGTCGTCTCAAGTGATGAATCTTGGATCAATGCGTATGAACCCTATAGTAAACAGCAGTCGACTATGTGGGTATTCCAAGATAAGCCAAAACCAAGAAAATTTGTTTGCGCTCGTAGTACATCAAAACAAATTGTCGCCTGTCTTTTCGGAAAAACCGGTCACGTTGCAACTATTTGTTTTCCATAAGTTTTTGAAGTAATAAGAAAACAAACTGAAAAAGACAGATCTTTCTACACCATGACAATGCGAGCTCTCACAGATCGGTTCAAACAATTGAATATTTAACCGGGCAAAACATTGAATTGATGAGCCATCAGCCATACAGCCCTGATCTAGCACCCTGTGATTTCTTTTATTCCTACGCGTGAAGAATAAACTTCGTGGTCAACGGTTTTCTACGTCGGAGCAGGCAGTTGAGGTATTCAAAACTCATATTTTGGAGATACCGCCTTCAAAGTGGCATCAATGCTTTTGTGATTGGTTTAAACAATTGCAAAAGTGCACTGATTTTTAAGGAGAATATTTCGAAAAGCAATAAAACTATTTTCGGTAATAAAAAAATTTTTTTTTCCCGAAATATAATCGGTTACCGTTGTCAATAAAAGGAACCACTGATAAAATGAAAAGAGTACTACAGAAACAGAATATTATAGATATCACATTCACAACAGATAAGACAACAGGAGAGATGAGAGGAAATCCTAAAGATAAAATTCTCTTATAAAAACAAGGCGTGTATAAAATACCACACGGACACTAAAACCGATCCTACATAGGCCAGATGAACAGAAGCATAAGTATTTGTAGAGACGAACAACGTAGTACGGACGAAAACAACTACATCCTATTTAATCCAGTAGACGTATATGCAGGACCAAATATTAATTTTGACGAAACAAAAATTATAGTAGGAAGCGAACAGCTTTCAGAATCATACGAGCGGTAATATAAATAGAGAAGTGATCCGATAACCTGAGTAAGCGCGATGATGGATAGCTGCTGCCTGCCTGCCTGAAAACTATTAATTATTAACATTGATACAAATGTGCAAGCAATGCAGAGTAGTGAAGCGAACGGTGGACAACATATGATTGTCGATGAATGTACTCCTACCATGATCCGTCCTCCATCGTCCGATTGGTCAGGTAACCATGACGGCGGAACTTATAAAGGCAAGAGCGCCGAGAGCCAGTTTTATTCACTTGTTTCAAGCCAAATTGGAATCAAGAGACGAAGATGAGTTGGATCTCAATGAAACGTCGCCAGAACAGTCGTTCTAAGGACCGGCAAGACACATGGTACGATATCCGGAAACCCAACGATTTATACGTGACCCTGAAAACATCAGGATAGCTATTTATATAAAACTTAAGAATTCGTGAAAGGTAGGTGGCTGAATCACGACCTTTGTGACAATAAGAGTTATAAAACATGTCTTAAAATTTTATCTAATTCAATAATATTTAGCACCCTATAAATGTGGGTTACGTCTTATAAAAAGAATTAAATCAAAACTTTTCGTCACAATAGCACATTCGTATGTAGCTTTTATAAATTTAAAACTGATAATTAACTAACGGGTGTTTTTTTTAGAGGTATAGAACTTTGAAATGGAATAAAACAAATATGATTTTTTTAAATTGACATGAAATTTACTTTATTCGAAAGATAATCTTCTGGCATTATAATTTAAATATGACTTCTGGCATATGACCGCCACGGCTGGCTCGGATAGTCTAATCTGGAGGGCCAATTTTCGATGACTTTTTCTAACATTTGTGGCCGTATAACGCGGCGATAAGTGGTCAATCTATTTACTTCACATATCCCCACAGAAAATAGTCGAAATCGCAATAAAAAAACCTATGGAAACGTTTCCTTCAATAAATCAATTGCGTGTGTGACATTTTAAACCACAACTAACTATTGTTCAATTGAAGAACGAAAAGTCAGTTCATGGTTCTATAGCGGTCATCATTGACTGTAACGTTCTGGCCAGCTTCGTTTAAAGAAGTACGGACCAATTATTCCACCAGCCCATAAAGCACACCAAACAGTCAGTTTTTCTGGATATAACGGTGTCTCAGGGATTATCATCACTCCAAATACGGCAGTTCTGTTTATTGACGTATCCATTCAACCAAAAGTGAATCGCTAAACAAAATTCGATTATGAAAATCGGGATCAACGGCAATCTTGTTTTGGGCCCATTCACCGAATTTACGCCTTGCTAAGTGATTGTGTGGCTTCAATAATATTTTGTATTTTTTCCGCAATAATCTTCCATAAAGTGGATGGACACATAAATTTGTGCAATGGCGGATAACTGAATACGCTCTACAGCAAATGACTTCTTCTGTACGCAACGACTCTCTCTGGATGCGTGTTATCATTTAGAGTATACGTGGTGCGAAAACGTTCCATAGTTAATCGAATTAATTGCTCTGATGGACGATTATGTTGACCGTAATGTTGACGTAGTGCGCGATACGTATTTCGAACAGAACCATGATTTTCAAAATAAATTTACACAATTTGCAAGCGTTGTTCAGGCGTCAGTCTATTCATCTTGAAATGACAAACCAAACTAAATATAAATCACTTAACAGCTGACAAAATGGCCGCCAGTTAAAAAAGTGTTGAAAACTTAAAGTTCTATACCTCTAAAAAAAACACACATTATTTAAATAGATCGACAATAAAAAAAAACCGGGATATGCGTATTTTACTAACTAGTAAGGTGTTTCTGGAGAACTTTGAGTGATAGCGTGAGACGGACTTACAGAAGCGTCGAAAATTAAGGGAATAATAATTAATAATATTTAATTTCAAATAAAATGGAACCAGAAGCTAATCCTATAAATTGCAAACGTCGAAAAGTAAAAGAAGAATTAGAAGTAAAACTTTTATAAAATAGAGGAGAAAAGAATATCAGTTCACAATTATCAGCGATGTAGAATGTAAAGAGTGTTTCAAGTTGCGCGGTTTTTTTAAAGAATAAATAAAATATAGATGGCGCACTGAATTCGTCTGGGTATGTGGGCATTTAAAAAGTGTTCAAATTGTTGAATTATTTTATGAAAATCTGCCTTCTGTGAAAAGAGTTTTTAGAAAATTACGTGAATTTTATGGTTTACATAATCGTCCATCAATAAACACTACTGGTCGAATTATTAAAAAATTTCAAGAGACCGGTTCCGTGGAAGATCAAAGAAATGAAAAATAGAGTCGTAGTGGTCGTTCACAAGAAAATATTGGTTTGGCTCGTGAAACTGTTGCTGAAGATACTGAAATGTCTATTAGACGACGTTCACAACAACTTGGACTTAGTGGATCAACAACATGGCGTATTTTACACAAGGATTTAGCTCTGAAGGCATATAAGGTTCAAATAACACAGGAACTGAAGCCATTAGGTCATTTAAAACGTCGTTCATTTGTCAATTTTGTCAATGAACAACCAGCTGATTTTTCTCAAAAAATAACGTTTTCCGATGAAGCACATTTCGAAATTGGTGGCTATGTTAATAAACAAAATTTCCGTATCTAGGGTGAGGAAAATCCACGAATTATTCATGAGAGACCTATGCATCCTAAACGAGTTTTAGTTTGGTGTGCATTATTATCAGGTGGTGTAATTGGACCATACTTCTTTGAAAATGCTGCTGGTGAAGTTGTAACTGTCAATGGTGATCGATATCGTCGGATGATAACCGAATTTTTGTGGCTTGAATTAATAAATATTGATCTAGAGGATATGGGATTACAACAGGATGGTGCTACACCTCACATTGCACACGAATCAACTGATTTATTGAGAGAAAAATTTCCTGAACGTGTAATCTCAAGAAACGGTGATGTTAATTGGCCAGCAAGATCACGTGCTTTGACTCCGTTAGACTATTTTCTTTGGGGTTATGTGAAAATTCAGGTTTATAAAAATAATCCACAATCAATTCCTGCTTTGAAAGATGAAATTATTCGTGTCATTGATGAGATAGAGCCTCAATTATGTCAAAATATTATTGAAAATTTTAACAAAAGAGTGGACGTCTGTGGAGTTGCAAGAGGAGGTCATTTGGCAGATATTATTTTTCTCCTATAAATGTCATAACTGATACTTCAATTACCAATAAAAAGTTTTTGAAAGTGAATGCAAATTATGTGTTTTATTTATTCTTCAAAAAAAACGCGAAATTTGAAACACCCTTTATTATTGCATTTTTATCAGGTTGTTACAAATGTAATGTCCGTTTTTTTCTTCAGTCTGAACTGAATCACACCTGTGTGAAGACGTGTATGTTTTTGGTGAAAATTATTGTTGTATTTGTAGAAAAGGGTATTTATTTTGAAGTGTGTACCTGTTCCATTTCTTGGAAAGATTAATACACCTGTCCTTGTCTCGCCTATGGAAATGCTGTCGGCAAGAGATATTCGGGCAATTTACCTCTTTCAATTTAAAAAGGGATTAAATGCAGCTGCAGCAACGAGAGAAATTAATCAGACGTTTGGTGAAACCACGTGTAATGAAGGCACACTACGGCGATTGTTTAAAAAATTCAGCGAGGGAAATTTTGATTTGGAAAATGAGCCTCGCGGATATGCGTGTAGCACTGTTAATGACGACGAGCTGCGTGTAGAAGTTGAAAGTAATCCGTCGACAACAGTGCGTAGCCTTGCAGAAACATTTCAAGTGTCCATTGCCACCATTAGTCGTCACCTTTTTTCGATTGGCAAAGTGAAGAAACTCGATCGATGGGTGCCGCACCAATTAACGGAAACCAATAAACTCCGTCGATTAGAGGTGGCTACCTCTTTGGCTAATCGACAGAAAGTTGAACCGTTTCTTCATCGAGTGGTAACGTGTGACGAAAAGTGGATACTTTATGATAATCGGAGACGATCAGGACAATGGTTAGATCGATGTGAAGCACCAAGACAGCATGCAACGAGCATCACTTCACCCGCGAAAGATTATGGTGACTGTATGGTGGACCAGTAAGGGTATTATTCACTATTCATTTTGCAACCTGGTGAAACCATCACGGCAGCGTCCTATTGTGCCGAACTGGAAACTATGCATGGAAAATTGAGCCGCTTGCAGCCCTCACTAGTCAATAGACATGGACCCATACTTCTTCATGATAATGCAAGACCTCATGTTGCACGACAGACAATCCAAAAACTTTCGGAATTTGGTTACGAAATTCTCCCTCACCCACCTTATTCACCTGACCTTTCGCCAACTGATTTTCATTTTTTCCGAAGTTTAGACAATCACTTAAAAAATAGGGATTTCCCTGACCGGGAGTCTGTAATAGCAGTGTTTGAGCAATATGTGAGCCGTCAAAACCTAGATTTCTTTTCAAAGGGAATTTTTCAGCTTCCAGGCCGTTGGCAACAAACTATTGATGTAAATGGAGACTATTTTGCAGAATAAATATTTATGTTTTTTCAAATTTAGACTTTTTTTTATTCCTTACAAAATCGGACATTTCATATGTAACAACCTGATAATTATGTCAGTAATTAACAATTTAATACAAATATTTTCACTTCTTTCTTATACTATACTACTGTAATTTCTGTAAATTTCGTTTAATTAGATTTATTAATTACATTTAGTAGTTCAAATTTCAAATTACTAATTGGACAAGTAGGTTCTCGACACGGATGGTCCCAAACACTGTATACATGTACATACATGTATGTACATGTTTCGTACCCATTTATCCGTTATAATGTACGGAGCTGAATGCACTGAATGGTATTTGAATGTATCATCAGTATCATCGTAGATCAGAGGAATAGAGTCAGTTATCAAATAGGATTATTATAATGTTATATATGTATGGTACGTAAATGTCTTTTAAATATATAGCATTATGATAATACACATATTTTCTTTTAAACTTTATTGTTATATTAATATAAAAATTTAAATATAGCGTAAATGTAAAATGAAGAATAGGGCAAAATTATAACAAACGAGACCAGATAGATCTTAATTGCCACAAACGATTGAGCAATCTATATGCATATAGATTGCATATAGATTCTTTGGCCAGAAAGTAAATGGAAAAATATACATAAAATAAACATACTAGGGTAGTTTGACAAGAAAAGAAAAACGAATTTTTTAAATACAAAATAATTTTTATTTTTCAATATATTCTCTTAAAAGAACAATACATTTATTCCAACGTTGCTCCAATGCCCTTATGCCATCTCTAAAATGCGATTGCGGAAGGCTTGCAAAATGCTCATTTACGAAGATGAAAAGTTCGTCGTTAGACGAAAATTTCTTTTCACCTAGTGTCGTTTTCAATTTTGGAAAAAGGTGGAAGCCGGAAGGGGCTAGATCCGGCGAATAAGGCGCATGCGGTACTAATTGGAAATGCAACTCGTGGATTTTGGACATCGCAACTGTGCTGGTATGCGAGGGAGCATTGTCTTGGTAAAACAGAATCCTTTTCTTTGCTATTCCTGGCCGTTTAGCACGAATCTCAAAATTTAATTTTTGTAGAAGTTCTGCATAATATTGTCCGTTTATTGTGGCACTTTTCTGAAGGTAATCAATGAGCAAAATACCCTTTGAATCCCAAAAAATTGATGCCATCACCTTGTTTTCCGATAAAGTGGTTTTCCCTTTCTTTGGAGGTGCCGAACCACGTTCTAACCATTGTTTCGACTATTGTTTAGTTGCGGGTGTACTGTAGTGTATCCAAGTTTCATCGCAAGTAACAAATCGCCTACAAATATCAACCGGATTCCGCTTATAAAGGTCCAAACACTCATTGGAAATGCGAGTTAACTTTTGATCAGTCGTAAGCAATCGCGGCACCCATCTTGCTTTGTTTTCGTACAGGTATTTTTCGCCGTGGTTTACCAGGAGCGACACTTTGCAATTATCTGTTGATGATGACAACTTAGTTGTCGAAATGCGTATACGGAATTACGAAAGTTACTGTGGAAAGGGGTTGTATATCAACCTTAGTGATTAAAAGAAATTACGTTTTTTATTGTGGGCTTTCTTGTCTATTACCCGAGTTGTTTATATCTTTGGGACAGTTATTATGCAAAATGCGGGATGAGATTCTTTTTTCGTCACTCCAACGCTCAGTTTACTTTAAGCACCGACATGACCGTCTTCTTCTAAACAGGCTTGAAAGCAGCAATCTGATTAGACAACTTCGGGCGGACAATTTAAAACAGAAAAGATTTTCCTTTTTTTGTTTGTAGTATTTCAGTTTTTGAAAGCGTATCACAATACATTTTCATTGTGAACAGATTTAACCAACGCAGTCCGCACAATAAAAAGCTTGAAACTCAACATATAATCTGTATAATCTATAAGTGGACGTTTTATTCCGCTCGTCTGCAGTCATGCATACGTTCGTCAGGAAAGGACGCTTTATTATGTTCGTATTCACTTTGCATATACGTTCAAATGTAAGAGGGTTTCTTCTCGTTTCCATGGAAATTATACATATGCATATAAGATGTGTTAAGTGCAAATATACCCAGTCTGTCGCAGAGTAAGTCGAACTTTTTTAAAATAAAAATAAAAGCTTACTATTTTGGTCATATTCAGTTATTTTATTCGGCTTCAATACGGTGTTTTGGATGATCTATTGACGTGTCAAATGGATTTTTAAGTTCATCTTTAGAGAGCTGTTTAATTATCTGCTGATGATGACAAGAATATCGAGTCCGAGTTCATCTTCAAGGTATAAAAGAATTTAGGAGGGAAAACATGTAAAAGTCAGACGATTTACTTGTTATTGTGAATCGGTGTCAAAAAGAGTGCTTTTATCAGGACTATCCTGAACACGACAGCAGAGTATCTGCCGAAATGTTGGAATACCATAAACTCAAATGACAACTCGAACTTCAAACGATCGTTAAGAATTACGCGTCACGAGAAAATGAAAGCTTTCGCCAGTTTTGAAGCAAACGTGTGGAAGTTCTCACCAGAAAACAATTACAGAATAATTCACCGCGAGTGAAAGACACGATTATAGAGCTTGTAAAGACGGAGTTGCAGATGATAAAAGAATTGTGTTGTAAATGTATTAGAACGCATTTTAGGAAGCAATAAGACTTCGTAGCTTCTTCTTTTATGCAGTAAAATATTACAAAAAAACAAACGCGGAATACATAGTGTAAGCTTTAAAAAGTGTTTGCTAGGAAATTTTGTCTATTGCCAACACAAGTAGTAAATGCTGGTTACAGGTGGCGATTTAAACATGGCTGGCAAAATACTAAAACGATTATTTCTTAAGCCCTTCACGTAACATGCTTCTTCCATATAATTTGTCTGTAACAGAGTATATTACAAATAGCTATCCAAAAGTAGATAAATTAATAGCTTCTACCAAACCAGTTTTTATTAAACCTCCTAAACGCATTCGTGAATTTAAAAGTTCTTCTCCAGACATTCCTCTGCCACCAAATCCGATATTAACATGATGGGGAATGTGGCTTCGAATAGTAATATACTATGGAAAACAGTTTCATATTGTTAAGCCTTGTATTTTGATATTAAATTCACAAGTATGCACGAAGTTTGTGGCTTTTATTAAACTCTAATTTCTCAAATATTCTTAAATGTTCAAGTATATTTCTTACCCTACTATAAATATATTTCAGGAAAATTCATTCTAAGTAATAACGGATGGGCCATCTATCGGAACCACCTGTTATTTCGAATTTGGCAATACTTATGTCATTCTATTCTGTCACAGAATTCAGTATATTATCTCCACTGAACGAAATGAATCGGTTTACGCTTGAGCAACGTTGGAATTTATTGGAAATTTGTTTCCAAAGCAAAGACAATTGGTCGGAAATTATACGAAAATGTCGTACAACATTTGGTCGCAGAGAAGGACCAACAGTGCCCGGTATACGCAAGTTTATTGTTAAAGTTCGTGAAACTGATTTCATTGTTGATGCGCCAATACGTGAGCGTGCTCGTACAGTGCGTACACCCGAAAATATCGAAGTTGTTGCTGAGAGTGTGCGTGAGAATCCATCAACATCAACTCGTCGTTGTTCTCAGGAATTGAACATTTCATTTGGTTCAAGAGTTAAAACCGCATAACCATCCGCTTTGTTTTCGCTTCGCTAGATGGGCCAACGAGAAACTGCACGATGATGTCGATTTTGCCAAAAAAATCATCTTTTCGGATGAAGTTCATTTTCATCTTGGTGGGTACGTTAACAAGCAAAATTTCCGTAATTGGGGCTCAGAAAACCCACACGTGGTCTTACAGAAGCCAATGCACCCATTACGAGTGACATATTTCTTTGAAAATGAGGACGGCGCAACCATTACGGTCAATGGAGACACCTAGCGCACCATGATAACCGATTTTTTTGTACCCGCTCTTCATGGTATTGATATGAACCATGTTTGGTTTCAACAGGATGGTGCAACTTGCCACACATCTCATGCCACAATCGATTTACTGCGTCAAATGTTTGATGGCCGTTTAATTATTATTACAACTGCCCGCCAAGAAGCTGTGATGTGACACCGTTGGATTATTTTCTTTGGGGCGCCGTTAAAGACAACATTCGTTATACCATTGCCGAGATATGATCCCATACACTCGAAAAAGTGCTCGAAAATTGGTCCGATCGAATGGGGTACTGTGAGGCCAGCCGCGGCCGCCATGTGAATGAAATAATATTCCATCTCTAACCGGAACAATTGTACTTCACAACAAAAAAAGAAATTTGGCAAAATTTCAAACTGTTTTTGTTTTATTGCATTTTTAAATTTAAACTTTTAAATGGCCCACCCGTTACTTTCATATTATTTCAGAAACGTACATGAACTTTAAATTATTATAAATTATTATTTTTTTAAATTTTCTTTTTTTGACCGTTTATAAATTCCCCCTACAATTTTATGTATAGATATCCTATTCATATAACTTCTTGCGTATTCCATGTTATTTTGGCAAAAACAAACATTGAAGAAGAGTTTATTTTTAAGATATAATGCAAATATAAAAGCAACCCGAAGATGTAAATTGGGTGTTTTACAAGTATAATTGTATATGTTTAAAATAAACTAAAAATATTGCAATCATAATTCTTATGGAATTAAGTTTCTCACTAATCTCTGTCGTAAAGTTTTAAAGTTTATCTTGATTCATACGTGTGGGAAAAGTACGATTAATTTAAGAGTGTTAACTTGGGCAACTTTTCGTCTGAGATTAAGATAATTATCTGAAATAAGTTTTATAACTCTTGACATTTTCTTGGCTAATGTACATATATTCCACTTTAAAAGCAAACACATCCAAATACGAGTCTTTTGCGTTAAAACGTGTACAATAATTTATTTTCGCGCCTTATTTCTGTCAAAGTTTATAATACGAGGGTAGCCGTTTATATTTCGGGAATAACAAATAAAAAAAAAAATTTTTATTAGCGAAAATAGTTTTATTGCTTTTCAAAATATTCTCCTTGAAAATGAATGCACTTTTGCATTAGTTTAAATCAATCCGAAAAGCATTGCTGCCACTGTGAAGCGGTATCTCCAAAATATGAGTTTTGAATGCTTCAACTGCCTCTTCCGGCGTAGAAAACCGTTGACCACGAAGTTTATTCTTCACGTATGGAAAAAAGAAATCACAGGGTGCTAGATCAGGGCTGTATGGCGGATGGCTCATCAATTTAATGTATTGCCCGGTCAAATATTCAATTGTTTAAACCGACCTGTGGGAGCTCGCATTGTCATGGTGAAGAATGATCTGTCGTTTTCGGTTTGTTTTCCTTATTTCTTCGAAAACTTTTGGCAAACAAATAGTTGTATACCATTCGGGATTAACCGTTCTACAACTCTCTAAAGGTACGGCTGCAACGTGACCGGTTTTTCTGAAAAAGCAGGCGACCATTCGTCTTGATGTGCTTCGAACGCGAACAACTTTTGTTGGTTTTGACTCACCTTGGAATACCCACACAGTCGACTGGTGCTCATACGGATAGATTCAAGCTTCGTCACCTGGGACAACTTTATAAATGTTCTTTGAAGCACCGCTATTATATTTTTTGTACATTTCTTGGCACTAATCGACACGAGTCCTTTTTTGAGCGGTTGTCAAATTATGTGGTACCCAACGTAAATATAGCTTCTTAACGGCTGAATGTTCATGCAGGATCTTATACACGCTGGTGTTACTAATACCTAGAGATGCCTCGATCTCACGGTATATCACATGACGGCTTTGCATTATCAATTCTGTCACTGCAATAATGTGTTCCGATACAACAAAATTTGTGGGATGACCTTCACGAAATTCATCGTCCAAAGAACGCTGCCCAAGTTGGAATTCACTATACTAACGATATACTGTAGTTTTCGATGGTGCTTCATCACCTTATAGAAAATTCAGCTCGTCGATGCCTTCTTGTTGAGATAATCCACGCCGAAAGTGATGAAAAATAATTGCACGAAAATTTTCGCTAGTTAATTCCATTTTTTCTCTGACATAAAGATATCAAATTACTGACAATAATAGAAATAGCGACCGGATAATAAAACTGTCGAGGTAAATATATTGTCAAAAATGACAAACTTCACGATGCACTCATCAGATAAACGGCTACCCTAGTAGTAACAATAATATTTTTGTCTCTCCAAGCGTATTACTGTTTCTAGAGTTACAATTATACATACATATATATCATAACACATAATCGGGAACAAGATGCTAATGTATTTTTCCATTTGATGTTTTGAAGTCAAGCCAGTAATATCTATTGCACGATAATATGAATTGAAAATTTATGCCTACCATGATATATTAATTACGTAATAAACTATGTTTTCTGTATTTATAAAACAGTCCCAATACGTTCCTACAGCTTACTCGTAGGTATCGGAAATACCTTATGCGATTAAAGCGATATCACAGGTCGAATCATTTTCTTGGGTTATACCGTGTTTTGAATTGTGATTAAAAATTTGAAGGGATTTGTTACGGTTGATAAAACTTGGCCTTAACATTACGTTTCTTAATCTAAATAGTAGCCTCAACAGTGTAGATATCATGGTAAACCTCCTCTATAGAAAACCAAAACATTTTAAGAAGGAATAAGGTGACAGCCATGAATTTTTGGAATTCGAAGGGGATAATTTTCATAGTACATCAGCATCAACACCATTGTCATCTCCCTCGCTAGCCAAACATTGGGAAGCTGTTTCCAAAGGTAGTCTGGTGCATCACTTTGAACACACTAAACGAGATCAACCGAGGACACAATTCGAGAGAACAAATTTACAATGAATTGAGGGCATTCAGAAGGACACATGTACATTTGCAACGCAAAGAAAACCACACATCTTTAAAATATCAACTATTAAGCAAAGACAATTAGAACTTAAATAATTCAAAAATTTTTCCTGTAAATTATTACTAATATTTGAAATATAATACAGATTTATTGTATAAAATAAACTGACGGATTTCTCGTATTTAAAGAAAGACACAGCCTTTCTGAAATGGTTGGAATTTTCCTCTCATCTTCTATTGGTTCCAGGCTTATCTAGATACTTTATACGTCGACAAATACAAAAAAACAGAACAACAAGTATCGAATAAATGAAAATTGATAAAGATTCAAAATTTTGGTACGGTTGAATTCTAACATGCGTATTTATTTTATTTAATTTTTCAAAACCCTGTATAGTCTGTGTATTTGGTTATTTTGTAAAGGTGGTCCAAAATTAACGCAAGATTTGAATTAAATAGAAAACACAGTTTTTAGTCTTTTGATTGTTATTTTTTTGTTGAATCATGAAGTACATAGGATAGGATTATTTATGGAATAACACATAGCGCAAATGGCCTCCACGGCTTTGCATGCAATTACGCACTCGTTTGTCGAAATTTTCCATGACCATTATGCATAAATGTGGCTGAATTTCCACATTTTTCGTCCGATCGCCACAAAATTTTCAACAATAAATGTACTCTTAACAAGAATTAAAACGAGCACAAGCGCATCGCTGTAGAGCGAACCGTTTGGCCGCAGTGGCAGTTTGAATTTTCGCAGAAATTTTCGGTGTTCCGGTCATAAGTCGAGAACGCGACGTCGTAGCAGGTTCGGGTTTGAAGCAGTCGATTCCGCACGTCAATACGCATCCGGCAGTGTCTGCGCCGTCGCCGAGAGGTCCTTGGTTCGCGAGATAGGATGCCGATTTGAACGAAAATCCAAAATTTTCGCGATTTTCGAAACTTGCAAAAGTGTTTTTTGCGAATATCTCGAGAACCGAAAGAGCTAGCGCATTCCCGATGGGTTTTTCGTAATCAGCGGGTTCGAATACATAAAATAGAGATATGAAAACGTTGAAAATCCACACTTTGATTTTTCCGTTTTTTAAATTTCATCGCTTGACGTTCAAAAAAATCGCAAAAACCGTCAAACGGCCATAACTTCCACATTTTTCGTTCGATCGCCACAAACTTTTCACCAATGAAAGTACTCTTCACAATGATTAAAATGAGCGCCAGCGCGTCGCTGTAGAGCGAACCGTTTGATCTGAATGAAAATTAAAAATTGTCGCGAATTTCGCGACTTGGTAAAACGTTTTTTGCGAATATTTCGAGAGCCGACAGAGCTAGCGCATTCCTGTTACGTTTTTCGTAATCAGTCGTCAAAAAAATCGCAAAAATTATCAAACGGCCATAACTTCCACATTTTTCGTCCGAATGCCATAAACTTTTCACAAATGAAAGTGCTCTTCGCAAGGACTAGAATGAGTACAAGTAGACATATATACAATGTTATCTAAATATCGAACTTTATTAACTCAATTAATTTTATTATATATTATGAAATAATATTAACATTACTGTAATATGTTACTATTAAAATATCATATATATAATTGTTAAATGCGTATGCCATAGCTTAATGTTTAATAATTTCCACGGTTTTATATGAATATAAAGTACAGATCGCCCAATTATATATATATATACAATATATGTATTCCCTTAACAAGAATTAAAACCACAAGCGCATCTCTGTCAATAAAGTTTCTCATGCACCGACCGTCAAAAATTTTCTTTTCCGCTATATAACAATATCTCTCACCAAAGAACATTCTTAACAATACGCTTCCGGCAGGACAATAAAGTATATCCACGTCACAGAGAATTTAAATGAACATTTTTTCTTTACAAAGGACATTAGTACTTTATTGCAATTCTATAATTGTAAACATAATTATTTTAATACATATAATAAGTCCTGCGGATTGCCTACAGAGGGATTAAGCCAGGTAGCATGCCGTAAATTTATTGCAATTCCTACAATTTGCAAAAGCATAATTACATATTTTAATATAATAAGTACTGTAATAATGGTATTTTTTCTATATGTAATTAGATGCATATAAATGTTTAATAATTAGAACCGAACATTCCCAACAGTGGACATGAACAACATATTATTTCGGAACTGTAAAAAGTTGCCAAGTAGGGGTTTTTCTGAATCAGGTTGCCGATAACTAAAAACAACAAGTCACAGCGACACCATCGACGGCTCGTTTTATTTTTTTCGACCTTCCCAAATTTAGTTTGAGTGTATCTCGAAACATTGCGCATCGGTGCAGTGGTTGGAAAGTTAATTCATGCACTTGAAAATGAGAAAATAATGACTTTGAAATTTTTCGCTATATTCTGCAATATTATTATGATAAAAATAGCAAAAATCGTCAAACGGCCTTGTGATAAAATTTGTGCTGTGTACGGTGAAGGTACTTTATCGAAATCTGTTGCGCGGAAATGGCGTCGCTTTCGTTCTGGAAATTTCAAATGAAAATTAAAAATTGTCGCGAATTTCCAATCACTGAAAAATCTGATGAAATTTTTGAAAAAGTCCAACAAGATAAGCATATCAGCAGTGTCGATATTGGCATGGAGCTAGGCATTGACCACAAAACTGTTTTGAACCATTTACACAAAGCTGGTTACAAAATAAAGCTTTTCGTATGGGTTCCTCATGAGTTGAGCGTGAAAAACATGATGGACCGAATTAACATCTATACGCTGCTGAAACGGAATTTAAATCGATTTCTGAAACGTTTATATATTAGATGAAAAATATTACGTACGATAATATGAAGCGTAAAAGATATATAACGTGGATAAAGGATGCGTAGCCGTCACAATGTTTAATAATTTCCAACATTGACGCCAAAAAAAGTGATGCTGTGTGTATGGTGGGACTATATATATATATATATGCTATATATATATATATATATGATTCTCAACTCACTGTGCACAATAGAGAGATTACGCCAGGCGATTGTCAGTATATTTTTAATATAAGGTGTTGTCTTCCATCATGACAACGCCCAATGGACACACACACTTCCACTACAGTAAATTTAAATGAACATTTATTTCTTTACAAAGGACATTAGTACTTTATTGCAATTGCTATAATTGTAAACATAATTATTTTAATACATATAATAAGTGCTGTAATGATTGCCTACAGAGGGATTAAGCCAGGTACATAGTAAATTTATTGCAATTCCTACAATTTCTAAACATAATTACATATTTTAATATAATAAGTACTGTAATAATGGTATTTCGGTTTCTTATATGTAATTACATGCATATAAATGTTTAATAATTATGACCGCTGTAACATTCCCAACAGTGGACATGAACAACATATTATATTAAAGCAGGTAATAAGTTCAACTGTAATGATGGTCTTATATAAAATGGCTGTAGTTTTTATAGGCTTTCATTTGAAATTTAGTGTTCTAACAAGTTAGATATCTAGTGTTTTAGTATTCGTTCAAATAATATGGTTACGAAAAAGAGAAAATTTCTCAGTTTAGAAGAAAAGTTGATATTCAGTGTGCAGAGAAGAATAAACTTAGTGTGAAACTACTTCCGGAAAGATTCTGTATTGTCCGTGGACTGTGGTACCTTTCTGAAGGTAATCAATGAACAAAATGCCCTTTGAATCCCAAAAAATTGATGCCATCACCTTGTTTGCCGATAAAGTGGTTTTCGCTTTCTTTGGAGGTGCAGAACCACGTTCTAACCATTGTTTCGACTGTTGTTTGGTTTCGGGTGTACTGTAGTGTATCCAAGTGTCATCGCAAGTAACAAATCGCCTATAAAAATCAACCGGATTCCGCTTATAAAGGTCCAAACACTCATTGGAAATACGCAAACGAGTGAACTTTTGATCAGTCGTAAGCAATCGCGTCACCCATCTTGCCGAAAGCTTGGAAAGGTCCAATTCTTTCGTTAAAATGTGGTGTACGCGTTCTGTTGAAATATTTACCATGTCTGCTATATCTCTCACTTTGAGTCGTTGATCTTGCGTAATAATATTATGGATTTTTATAGTCATTTCCGTAGACACGATTTTGGGTGCTCCAGAGCGCGCTTCATCAACACAGCTTGTTCTACCACGTTTAAATTCATTTACCCATCTACTTATTGTGGCGGATGATGGAGCAGATTCACTTAATGTTTCCCGTAACTCATCTTTTATTTCGGTAGCTTTCATACCCTTAATTACGAAGTATTTAATCACCGCACGATACTCTGCTTTTTCCATTTTAACAAAACGACGTGTTGCTTCTTTTTCAATCAGCTGTCAAAAATAAACTAATCAACCGATTTATCTAAATATCGGAATGTACACATATAAATAGGCAACCTAAAGTACAGTGCATTTGTTTTACCAATTAGAGCGCCACATGTGTGTCATTCTCACTACTTGTCAAACTATCCTCGTATAATTGGGCGAAGTGTATTTTATATTCATATAAACGCGTATTAAAGAGTATTATGGAAATTGTCTAATTGTTAAACATTAAGATATAACGTACGCAAGTTCATTACTTTCATTACGTTGGAAAATTAGCTTTTGAGTAACATATGTCAAGATTCGCTTCACTATTATTATTAATTAGAAATGAATTTGGAGAGCATGGCCTACGAAATCCTTTACAGAAGTTTAGAGGGTTCGAGGAAGTTTTAACAGCAACAATAGCTAAAATACTATACCAACATACTTTCCTTAGTTGGCTCTACTTCACATAAATAAGGGTTATAATTCGAAGGTGTTGGTTTTTCTATAATAAATATATCTAAATTTGTAATAAAACGTATGATGGGGCATGTATATGCATGTATTTGTGTAAAACAATGTAAGAAGTATTAAAAGACTAGAAACAGTACTGCCTGGTGGCCGAATTGGTAAGACAGGCGTTTAGCAAACGTCAAATAGAGCTTCGAATTCTTCTCCAGCGAAGAAATTTTTAATTTATTTCCGTGATTTTAATCAACAAGTAAAGATCTTAATTAAATATCGTAACCATATGTATTAGACACTCTTGGTAAAACCAGATGTTATTGTAACCGATGTTTTTTTTTTGAGAAGTGGGGTAACAATATTTTTATGATTCAATATTCATTGTTAGGGGATAGTGGTGTAATTACATATTCATTTATTGCACAAGTGGCTTACTTGTAGAACAAAAGAAAGGGACATTTCGTGTGTGATTTTTTCCATTATTCTGATATCACAGAATATCAAATAATGCCTAAGACGTGCAAATTAACAGAAGCGGAACGTGATCAGATAATCCTGCTTACAGCGCAAGGAATATCGCTCTCCGCAATCGCTAAACAAATGAAATGTTCGAGGTGCGCCATCCTATCTACGGTTGAATGTCTTAGGTAAACCGGCTCATACAAGAATAGACCGAAGAGTAGTCGAAAACGCAAGACAACGGCAAGGATTGATCCAGCCCTAAAAAGAATGTGCCTGCGAAATCGCAAGAGAACTTCGCAACAGCTTGCAGGTGACACGTTACAGGGGTGTAATGTCACTGTTTCTGCTCGTACCGTCAGGAGACGTTTTACAGATTTAGACCTGAACGGCTGTAAGCCCCGACACAAACAGTACCTCTCTCAGAATTACAATAGGAGGCGTTTAGCAGGGGCGAAAAGATACGAGCACTGGACAGTGTATGATTGGGTCGAGGTGATGTGGTCCGACGAATCCAACAGGTACGTTATGAATAATGTTGATGTTGTTTATATTAGCGATATTGATATTAAAGTCGACGTACTTTAATGCAACAGAAATCAACTGAAACAGTACCTTTGGCGTTTTGAAATACAGCTTTTCGGCCAATCTGACAGAAAAATTACGTACAGCGCAGGAAAACAGTTGCCTATCATCTTGAGTATCTTGCACTAAAGACGAAATTTGGTGGAGGCGGTGTGATGATATGGGGATTCATGTCCGCCTCAGGTGTTGGAGAGATATTTGTGTGCGACTGCACCATGAATAGTCGGCGATATCTCAGCATGTTTAAGGAAGTTCTAGAACTGTCTGCATTAAAATTGTTTGATGGAGATGATCCAGAATACTACTTTCAACAGGACAACGTACCTTGCCACAAATCACGCAAAGTGATGCGTTGATTCACTGAAAATGACGTGCGCGTATTAGACTGGTCGGCACAATCTCCAGACCTATCACCCATTGAACATGTATGGAAAGTATTGGAGGAAAGGGTGTCCAAGTACAAATGTGGATCCAAAGTAAAATTGAAAGATAAAATTTTGGAAGAATGGGAGAAAATTCCAGCACAACTATGCTACAATCTTGTATCCAGCATGCCGCGCTGGATCCGTGCTGTAATACAGGAACGTGGTGGATCCACAAAATATTGTATTAAAAGTATTAATAAATTATCATTAAAAGCTTTTTTACATATGTAGTATTTATTGATGGAATTGATAAAATCATATTTGATGGGCAGGAAAAGCTATGTCTTTTATAACGGATTTACTTCTGATTATATTTCTTCTACCTCTGGTGTGCCGCAAGGGTCAAACTTTGGGACCTTTGCTTTTCAATATTTATATTAATGATTTGCTTGAGGGTCTTGTGTGAGGGTGTCTTCGATATGCTGATGACTTAAAAATTTATAGCACTATTGATACAAAAGCAGATTGTCTTTCATTACAATTAAACCTTACCAAATTTAGTGAATGGTGTCGATTGAATGGAGTCCACTTAAACGTTAATATGTATGCAATTGTCTCATACACGCGTTGTAATGGTGTGGTGGCGTTCGACTATTCTGTGGAAACTCAGCCAATCTCTAGAGTATCACAAATACTTGATTTGGGAGTACTTTTTGATTCCAAACTTACATTTACTAGTCACATACTCTCTTTATGCTCTTTCGCGTCAAAGGTACTTGGATTTATCATACGATACTCTAGGGATTTTAATAATACGAAAGCATTAGTAACTTTATACCAAACGTTGGATTGAACAAAGCTGGAATATGCGTCCGTTATTTTTACGGGGCTTCTTATAGAGCAAGTACGAAAAAGATTTTTAAAACTTTTGTCTTCTAAACAGGACGGAGAATATCCTGTTCGCGGTATAGATTATAATACCTTGCTTGTGAGACACGGTTTTCAAGCAAGGTATTATAATCTATACCGCGAACAGGATATTCTCCGTCCTGTCTAGACAAAAGTTTGTTCAACTTGCTCTATAAGAAGCCCCGTTTGGTATAAAGTTACTAATGCTTTTCGTATTATTAAAATCCCTAGAGTATCGTATGATAAATCCAAGTACCTTTGACGCGAAAGAGCATAAAGATGAGTATGCGACTAGTAAATGTAAGTTTGAAATTAAAAAGTACTCCCAAATCAAGTATTTGTGATGCTCTCGAAAGTGGCTGAGTTTCCACAGAATAGTCGAACGCCATCACACCATTACAACGCGTGTATGAGACAATTGCACACTTATTAACGTTTAAGTAGACTCCATTCAATCGACACCATTCACTAATGGGTTTAATGAAAGACTGTCTGCTTTTGTATCAATAGTGCTATAAATTTTAAAGTCATCCGCATATCGAAACACCCTCACACAAGCTCAAGCAAATCATTAATATAAATATTGAAAAGCAAAGGTCAAAGTTTGAACCTTGTGCACCAGAGGTAGAAGAAATATAATCAGAAGTAAATCCGTTATAAAAGACATAGCTTTTCCTGCCATCAAATATGATTTTATCAATTCCATCAATAAATACTACATATGTAAAAAAGCTTTTAATGATAATTTATTAATACCTTTAATACAATATTTTGTGGATCCACCCCTTTCTTGTATTACAGCACGGACCCTGCGTGGCATGCTGGATACAAGATTGTAGCATAGTTGTGCTGGAATTTTCTCCCATTCTTCCAAAATTTTATCTTTCAATTTTACTTTGGATCCACATTTGTACTTGGACACCCTTTCCTCCAATACTTTCCATACATGTTCAATGGGTGATAGGTCTGGAGATTGTGCCGACCAGTCTAATACGCGCACGTCATTTTCAGTGAATCAACGCATCACTTTGCGTGATTTGTGGCAAGGTACGTTGTCCTGTTGAAAGTAGTATTCTGGATCATCTCCATCAAACAATTTAATGCAGACAGTTCTAGAACTTCCTTAAACATGCTGAGATATCGCCGACTATTTCATGTGCAGTCGCACACAAATATCTCTCCAACACCTGAGGCGGACATGAATCCCCATATCATCACACCGCCTCCACCAAATTTCGTCTTTAGTGCAAGATACTCAAAATAATGGCAACTTGTTTCTCCTGCGCCGTACGTGTGATTTTTTCAGATTGGCCGAAAAGCTGTATTTCAAAACGCCAAGGTACTGTTTCAGTTGATTTCTGTTGCATTTAAAGTACGTCGACTTTAATATCAATATCGCTAATATAAACAACATCAACATTATTCATAACGTACCTGTTGGATTCGTCGGACCACATCACCTTGCAACCAAATCCATACACTGTCCAGTGCTCATCTTTTCGCCCCTGCTAAACGCCTCCTATTGTAATTCTGAGAGAAAGGGACCGTTTGTGTCGGGGCTTACAGGTTCAGGTCTAAATCTGTAAAACGTCTCCTGACGGTACGAGCAGAAACAGTGACATTACACCCCTGTAACGTGTCACCTGCAAGCTGTTGCGAAGTTCTCTTGCGATTTCGCAGGCACATTCTTTTTAGGGCTGGATCAATCCTTGCCGTTGTCTTGCGTTTTCGACTACTCTTCGGTCTATTCTTGTATGAGCCGGTTTACCTAAGACATTCAACCGTAGATAGGATGGCGCACCTCGAACATTTCATTTGTTTAGCGATTGCGGAGAGCGATATTCCTTCTCGCGCTGTAAGCAGGATTATCTGATCACGTTCCGCTTCTGTTAATTTGCACGTCTTAGGCATTATTTGATATTCTGTGATATCAGAATAATGGAAAAAATCACACACGAAACGTCCCTTTCTTTTGTTCTACAAGTAAGCCACTTGTGCAATAAATGAATATGTAATTACACCACTATCCCCTAACAATGAATATTGAATCATAAAAATATTGTTACCCCACTTCTCAAAAAAAAACATCGGTTACAATAACATCTGCGTTTTTTACCGAGATTGTCTAATACATATGGTTACGATATTTAATTGAGTCTTTACTTGTTGATTAAAATCACGGAAATAAATTAAAAATTTCTTCGCTGGAGAAGAATTCGAAGCTCTATTTAACATTTGCTAAACACCTGTCTTACCAATTCGGCCACCAGGCATGCTGTTTCTAGTCTTTTAATACTTCTTACATTGTTTTACACAAATACATCATATACATGCCATCATACGTTTTTGTACAATTTCAGAAAATATATTTATTATAGAAAAATATGAAAAACCAACACCTTCGAATTATAATCCTTATTTATGTGAAGTAGAGCCAACTGAGTATTTGCATATAGCATTTTCACTATTGCCTCTGTAAAACTTCCTCGAACCCTCTAAACTTCTGTAAAGGATTTCGTAGGCCATGCTCTCCAAGATCCATTTCTAATTAATAATAATAGTGAAGCGATTCTTGACATATGCTTACTCAAAAGCTAATTTTCCAACGTAATGAAAGTAATGAACTTGCGTACGTTATATCTTTAATAAACAATTAGACAATTTCCATAATACTCTTTAATACGCGTTTTTATATGAATATAAAATACACTTCGCCGAATTATACGAGGATAGTTTGACAAGTAGTGAGAATGACACACATGTGGCGCTCTAACTGGTAAAACAAAATCAGCTGTTGCTTTTTAGGTTGCCTATTTATATGTGTACATTCCCAAATACTGACAAATCGGTTGATTAGTTTATTTTTGACAGCTGATTGAAAAAAGAAGCAACACGTCGTTTTGTTAAAATCGAAAAAGCAGAGTAGTCGTGCGGTGATTAAATACTTCGTAATTAAGGGTATGAAAGCTACCGAAATAAAAGATGAGTTGAAAATTAAAATAAATGTGATAAATCAAAAGCAATAATTAAAATGATTAATGAATTTAAACATGATGACGAGCTGTGCTTGATGAAGCGCGCTCTGGAGCACCCAAATCGCTGCTCTTTACGGAAATGACTATAAAAATCATAATATTATTACGCAAGATCAACGACTCAAAGTGAGAGATATAGCAGACATGGTAAATATTTCAACAGAACGCGTACACCACATTTTAACGAAAGAAATTGGACCTTTGCAAGCTCGGCAAGATGAATGTCGCGATTGCTTACGACTGATCAAAAGTTCACTCGTTTTGCGTATTTCCAATCGAGTATTTTGGACCTTTATAAGCGGAATCCGGTAGATTTTATAGGCGATTGTTGCTTGCGATGACACTTGGATACGCTACCATACACCGAAACCAAACGACAAGTCGAAACAATGCGTTAAAGTGGTTCTGCACCTCCAAAGAAAGCGAAAAGCTCTTTTTATCGGCAAACAAGGTAATGACATCAATTTTTTGGGATTCAAAGGGCATTTTGTTCATTGATTGCCTTCAAAGGTACCGCATCCACGGATAATATCAAGTTTCCGGAAGTAGTTTCACGCTAAGTTCTTCTCTGCACACTGAATATCAACTTTTCTTCTAAACTGAGAAATTTTCTCTTTTTCGTAACCATATTATTTGAACGAATACTAAAACACTAGATATCTAACTTGTTAGAACACTAAATTTCAAATGAAAGCCTATAAAAACTACAGCCATTTTATATAAGACCATCATTACAGTTGAACTTATTACCTGCTTTAATATTGGGTCTGGGAAAAAGTTCGTGGCGTTTTTTCAGTAAAATTCAACTGTTTTGGCATGGCGCGTGGACGAATTCATTTAAACCGAATATGCTCCATTATTATCGACAATGTTTCGCCATTTTTTTGGTAGATCCATGATCCCATCGGTGAAAAACTTCTGTGGTTTCTGGTCGAAAAACTGAATCAAGTAGTTTTCACAGGCTTCTTTTGAAACCAACTTAATTCCATTGAGAGAGTTCTGCAGAGATCGAAACAGATGATAGTCAGAGGGTGCTATATCCGGACTGTAAGGTGGGTGCAACGTAATTCATTTTTCATCTCCGGTTATTAAACGTTTCAGAAACGGCTCGATTTCATTCCGTTTCAGCAGCGCATCGCAGATGTTAATTCGGTCCATCATGTTTTTTCACGCTCAACTCATGAGGAACCCATACGTCAAGCTTTTTTTTTGTAACCAGCTTTGTGTAAATGGTTCAAAACAGTTTTGTGGTCAATGCCTAGCTCCATGCCAATATCGACACTGCTGATATGCTTATCTTGTTGGACTTTTTCAAGAATTTCATCAGATTTTTCAGTGATTGGACGACCGGAGCGTGACTCATCTTTCACATTGAAATTTCCAGAACGAAAGCGAGCGAACCATTTCCGCGCAACAGATTTCGATAAAGTACCTTCACCGTACACAGCACAAATTTTATCACAAGCCTGCGCAGCGTTCTTCCCCTTATCATAATAATATTGCAGAATATAGCGAAATTTCTCATTATTCTTCTCCATTTTCAAGTGCGAATAACTTTCCAACCACTGCACCGATTACAATGTTTCTACGCTCAAACTAACGTTCGGAAGGTCATCTAAAAAACGAGCCGTCGGTGGTGTCGCTGTGACTTGTTGTTCTTTAGTTATCGGCAACCAATACCATCTATCGGGAAACTTGGTGGTGCTCCAGCTGTTGGGAATGTTTAGGCGGTAATAATACTTAAACATTATTGCATGTGATTATATAAGAAACCGAAATACCATTATTACAGTACTTATTATCCTAAAATATGTAATTATATTTTAGAAATTGTAGGAATTGCAATAAATTTACTATGTATCAGCTTAATCCCTCTGTAGGCAATCATACAGCACTTATTATATGTATTAAAAATGATTATCTACAATTATAGCAATTGCAATAAAGTACTAATGTCCTTTGTAAAGAAATAAATCTTCATTTAAATTTACTGTAAGATGGATATACTTATTGTCCGTGTCATTGTTAAGAATGTTCTTTGGTGAGATATTGTTATATAGCAAAGAGTATACTGACGGTCGGTGCATGAGAAACTTGCCATTGATTTAGATGACCTGCTGGGAAATGTCCGTTAAGGAAATATTCTGTATATATATAATTGGGCGGACTGTACTTTATATTCATATAAAACCGTATTAAAGAGTATTCTGGAAATTATTAAACATTAAGCTATGGCATACG
This sequence comes from Dermolepida albohirtum, assembly GCA_031893035.1. Taxonomy (NCBI): domain Eukaryota; kingdom Metazoa; phylum Arthropoda; class Insecta; order Coleoptera; family Scarabaeidae; genus Dermolepida; species Dermolepida albohirtum. Next base: position 343,687 of record JAVIWB010002860.1, on the reverse strand, counting down.
CATGTTCATTATTACAGGGGGTTATATATACAATATTTTAATAGTAACATATTACAGTAATGTTAATATTATTTCATAATATATAATAAAATTAATTGAGTTAATAAAGTTCGATATTTAGATAACATTGTATATATGTCTACTTGTACTCATTCTAGTCCTTGCGAGCAGCATTTTTATTTGTGAAAAGTTTATGCATCTACGAAAAATGTGGAAGTTATGGCCGTTTGATAATTTTTGCGATTTTTTTGACGACTGATTACGAAAAACGTAACAGGAATGCGCTAGCTCTGTCGGCTCTCCAAGATTTGCAAAAAACGTTTTACCAAGTCGCGAAATTCGCGACAATTTTTAATTTTCATTCAGATCAAACGGTTCGCTCTACAGCGACGCGCTTGTGCTCATTTTAATCCTTGTGAAGAGTACTTTCATTGGTGGCGATCGGACGAAAAATGTGGAAGTTATGGCCGTTTGACGATTTTTGCGATTTTTTTGAACCTCAAGCGATGAAATTTAAAAAACGGAAAAATCAAATTGTGGATTTTCGACGTTTTGATAACTCTATTTTATGTATTCGAACCCGCTGATTACGAAAAACCCATCGGGAATGCGCTAGCTCTTACGGTTCTCGAGATATTCGCAAAAAACACTTTTGCAAGTTGCGAAAATCGCGAAATTTTTGGTTTTTCGTTCAAATCGGCATGCTATCTCGCGAACCAAGGGCCTCTCGGCGACGGCGCGACACTGCCGGATGCGTATCAGCATTCTCGACTTATAACCGGAACACCGAAATTTCTGCGAAAATTCGAAGTTCCACTGCAGCCAAACGGTTCGCTCTACAGCGATTTGTGTCGTTTTGATTACTCTAAGAGTACATTTATTGTTAAAATTTTGTGGCGATCAGAAAAATGTGGAAATTCAGCCACATTTATGCATAATGGTCATGGAAAATTTCAAACAAGATACGTAATTGCATCAAACCATGGAGGCCATTTGCGCTATGTGTTATTCCATAAATAATACCTATCCTATGTACTTCATCATTCAACAAAAAAATAACAATCAAAAGACTAAAAACTGTGTTTTCTATTTAATTCAAATCTTGCGTTAATTTTGGACCACCTTTACAAAATAACCAAATACACAGACTATACAGGGTTTTGAAAAATTAAATAAAATAAATACGCCTGTATTATTCAACCGTGAAAATTTTAAATACTTTCAATTTTCATTTATTCAATCTTGTTGCTCTGTTTTTTGTATTTGTCAACGTATAAAGTATCTAGATAAGCCTCTTGAACCAATCAAAGATGAGAGGAAGTTACCCATTTCAGAAAGGCTGTGTCTTTCTTTAAATACGAGAAATGCATCAATTTATTTTTATTCAATAAATCTGTATTATATTTAAATATTAGTAATAATTTACAGGAAAAATTTTTAAAATTGTTTAAATTCTGATTGTCTTTGCTTAATAGTTGATATTTTAAAGATTGTGTGGTTTTTTGTTTCTTGCAAATGTACATGTGTCCTTCTGAATGCCCTCATTTTGTAAATTTCTTCTTTTCAATTGTGTGTCGGTTGATCTGGTTTAGTGTGTTCACAGTGATGCACAAGAATTACCTTGAAACAGCTTCGAGAGGAACATGACGATGGTGTTGATGCTGATGTACTATGAAAATTATCCCCTTCGGAACTTCTAAAAATTGATGGCTGTCACCTTTATTCCTTCTTAAAATGTTTTGGTTTTCTATCAAGGGAGGTTTACCATGATATCTACACTGTTGAGGCTCCTATTTTAGATTAAGAAACGTAAACAGCCACCAAGTTTTATCAACCGTAAAATCCCTTCAAATTTTTAATCACAATTCAAACACGGTATAATTCCAAAATGATTCAAAATTGTGATATCGTTTTGATGGTAGAGTATTTCCGATACCTACATAGGGACCTATTGGGACTGTTTTATGAATCCAGAAAACATAGTTTATTACGTAATTAATATATCATGGTAGGCATAAATTTTCAATTCATATTATGGTGCAATAGATATTCTCGTTTGACTTCAAAACATAGAAATGAAAAAAGGCTACACCCTCTTGTATTTCCCGAATTATGTGTTATGATATATATGTATGTATAATTGTAACTCTAAACAGTAATACATTTGGAGAGACAAAAATATTATTGTTACTACTAGGGTAGGTCCGTTTTATCTGATGGTACGATCGTGAAGTTTGTCATTTTTGACAATATATTTACCTAGAAAATTTTTCTATCCGTCGCTATTTCTTATTATTGTCAGTAATTTGATATCTTATGTGAGAGAAAAAATGGAATTAACTAGCGAAAATTTTCGTGATTATTTTTCATCACTTTCGCATCAAGATTATCTGGACGAAGGCATCGACGAGCTGAATTTTTTATAAGGTGATGAAGCACCATCGAAAACTACAGTATATCCGTTAGTAAGTGAATTCCAACTTGGACGGCGTTCTTTGGACGATAGAATTTCGTGAAGGTCATCCCACAAATTTTGTATATCGGAACACATTATTGCAGTGACAGAATTGATAATGCAAAGCCGGTCATATCCGTGAGATCGAGGCATATTTGTTAGGTATTAGTAACGCCAGCACTGTATAAGATCCTGCATGAACATCAAGCCATTAACTACTATTTTACATTCGGTACCACATGATTTAAGAGAAGCTGCGTGTCAATTAGTGCCAAGAAAATGTACAAAAATATAATAGCGGTGCTTCAAACAGTTTATAAAGTTGTCCCAGGTGACGAAGCTTGAATCTATCCGTATGAGCACATGTGTGGGTATTCCAAGGTGAGTCAAAACCAACAAAAGTTGTTGCCGCGTTATGGCTATGCGACGAATAGTAGGCCTGCTTTTTCGAAAAACCGGTCACGTTGCAGCCCGTACCTTTAGAGAGTTGTAGAACGGTTGATCCCAAACAAGATTATACAACTATTTGTTTCAAAAGTTTTCGAAGAAATAAGGAAAACAAACCGAAAACGACAGAATAATTCTCGCCATTGACGATGCGACTCTCACAGGTCGGTTCAAACAATTGAATATTTGACCGGGCAATACATTAAATTGATGAGCCATGCCAGGTACCACCCTGATCTAGCACCCTGTGATTTCTTTTTTCCCCATACGTGAAGAATAAACTTCGTGGTCAACGGTTTTCTACGCCGGAAGAGGCAGTTGAAGCATTTCAAAACTCATATTTTGGAAATATTTCGCTTCACAGTGGCAGCAATGCTTTTCGGATTGATTGAACTTGATGCCAAAAGTGCATTCGATTTTCAAGGAGAATATTTTGAAAAGCAATAAAAACTATTTTCGCTAATAAAAAAAATTTTTTTATTTGTTATTCCCGAATTAAACGGCCACCCTCGTACTTCTAAACTTTGACAGAAATAAGGCGCGAAAATAAATTATTGTACACGTTTTAACGCAAAAAATTCGGTATTTGGATGTGTTTGCTTTTTAAAGTGGAATATATGTACATTAGCAAGAAAATGTCAAGAGTTATAAACTTATTTCAGATAATTATCTTAATCTAAAAACCAAAAGTTGCAAGTTAACACTCTTAAATTAATCGTACTTTTCCACACATTATGAATCAAGATTTGGAATATTATTTTATTCATATGGCTGCCGCGGCTGGTCTCACAGTACCCCATTCGATCGGACTAATGACATCACAAATGTTGGCCTTCAAATGCTCAATTGTCTCTAGTTTGTCGGCATAACACTTGCCTTTAACGGCGCCCCACAGAAAATAGTCCAACGGTGTCAAATAGCAGCTTCTTGGCGGCCAATTGACATCACCATTTCGGCTAATAAAGCGACTACCAAACATTTGACGCAATAAATCGATTGTGGCATGAGATGTGTGGCAAGTTGCACCATCCTGTTTAAACCAAACATCGTTCACATCAATACCATGAAGAGCGGGTACAAAAAAAACGGTTATCATGGGGCGATAGGTGTCTCCATTGACCGTAATGGTTGCGCTGTCCTCATTTTCAAAGAAATATGGGCCAATGATGCCTCCGCTCCATAAGCCGCATCAAACAGGTGCATTGGCTTCTGTAAGACCACGTGTGAATTTTCTGAGCCCCAAATACAGCAATTTTGCTTGCTAACGTACCCACCAAGATGAAAATGAGCTTCATTTGAAAAGAAGATTTTTTTGGCAAAATCGACATCATCGTGCAGTTTCTCGTTGGCCCATCTAGCGAAGCGAAAACGAAGCGGATGGTTATGCGGCTTCAACTCTTGAACCAATTGAACTTTGTAAGGCGTTATACCGAGACCTTTTCGCAAAATTCGACGTCTTGAGAACGGTGACGAGTTGATGGATTCTCACGCACACTCTCAGCCACAGCTTCGATATTTTCGGGTGTACGTACTGTACGAGCGCGCTCACGTCTTGGCACATCAACAATGAAACCAGTTTCACGAACTTTAGCAATAAACTTGCGTATACCGGGCACTGTTGATCCTTCTCTGCGACCAAATTTTGTACGACATTTTCGTGCAATTTCCGACCAATTATCTTTGTTTTGGAAATAAATTTCCAATAAATCCCAACGTTGGTCAAGCGTAAATCGATTCATTTTGTTCAGTGGAGATAATATACTGAATTTTGTGACAGATTAGAATGACATAAGTATTGCCAGATTCAAAATAACCGGTGGCTCAAATTTAAACCGATAGACGGCCCATCCGTTATAAAGATAATTTAATAAACTTTGTATGAAATCCATTACTATCTTGGTTACCTATATTAATTACGTAGAAAGCCGTGAGTAGTGATAATGAATTTCAGGGCAATGAATTACTTTTACTTCTTGACCACCAAAATCAAATTAAATTATAATTTTCGTTATCTAGCACATGCTTAATTTTCACGAGCATATTTTACTATTATCTTCAGTACTGTAATATTTTGTTACAAGTTTAAAATTGATTATTGCACTGCGAAATATCAAAGGCATTAACGCTACTTGAAGAGAAGAGGTAGAGATTTATTTCGTAATCCCAAAAAATCCACAAGCTTAAATGTGTTTACCATAATATTGTATTAAGATAGACAAAAACTGTTAAACATTCACCAGAAGGAAACACACATAACTACTAATATATAAGATAATTACTATTATTACATTTCTTAGAAATAAAAACTCAAAACATCTTAAGTGTTAAAGGCCGAGTTTGGTATGTTCATCCATATAAATTTTTAAGATCCATTTGTTTAAACTTTCAGACTAACAGTCACAAAACAAGAAAATAAAATTTGACAAAGTACACTCTAAACACTGCTGTGTCGACAGTAAAGATTGTTAAAGGAGTATGTCTGCATTCGTATGCATTGGAAGAATGAATAGCGAAATCTATACACAATAGTTATACTGTAGCATTTAAAGAAAACTTTCCATAGACTGGGGAAAATCAGTTGATTACGCAAAAGGTGTTTAATATTTTGTCATGGCTAGTTCAGTATCTTGATCTAAACAAAGATACCCTGCTAGAGCAAGTCTTTTTTTTAGTTCAAAAAATTTTTTTGCTAGGTTATATTTACATAATATATCTACAATTATTAATTTCGAGTACCACCGCCATTCACAATTACAACCATATTATCCACATAAACTCTCACCAAACCTAAAACGCCAGTAATATGCTCATCTATGAGATACTGAAGATCCAAAACAGAACCTTGTGGTACGTCGGTATCGATATTTACAAATTTTGATGCATAGGTGGTGATCATCTCTACTTCCATACTTTATTTACATATTTTTAGATATGGTATGAAGATATAAAATACTGCTCTGTATATTGTAATAATTTATTCAATAAATCGTGGTAGACTTAGATCGTTTTTATTTTTATTTAAATTAGCTAAAACGGTAATATTCTATAACGCTGAAGTTGTGGAAAAAGCGATAACGCGTCTCTCTCGCTGATCGGTAACAAAGTTCCCAGAGTCTATATAGACAGACACTATCCCTTATCAGAGACGCGTTCTCGCTTTTTCGTTCAATACGTTCGCGTGTTATATGAGATAGGGAGACAATGTTCTTTCATTATTTTCCGTATCGAAAAGATACGATAAAACCTACAAAGAAATAGTTCGTTAATATCACAAGTTTGCCTGAAGAAGAGTGAATCTCTGAAACATATGTAGTAAACAGGGTGTTATTAATATTTGAATGATTCCTTTTAACATTCATTTATTCGGAAGTGTCAAGTGCCGCACTCGTTTTATTAGTCGGATTCAGCACCGTCAAATTACTATCTTTTTCTATACAATTTTCAGCATATAACGACATTAAAGCTGCTATTGGATGCCTATTTCAACGAATGCCAGAGTTCTGAATTTTTTCAGGACAAAAATTTTTAATCATCTCTGGTGCAAATATATCTAGGTGTTAAGAAAAAACGGAATTTCATACCACGAATTTCTTTTCTTTACTTTGAGTCCATAGATTTTTCATTCAATCCCCGTACAAGATGCTTATTGTTCTGTGCAAAATATAACTGATTCTAGTTTATAAGTAATTTTAAAAATAATTCGATAGACTGGAAAAGTCGTGTATTGCCTGACATATTTTAGAATCAAGCTATAATATAACGGCAAATTGCCTAGGTTAATGAAAAATATATAGAGTATGAAAGAATTGGATAATTATTGGTATTTTTATAGTCAAAAACAAAAATATTGTATTCAACACGGACAAGAGCCTGATTCCACAGTCCTGCTTATATACTCCTTAGAGGCTAGGTAGCTGGAAGGCGGGGGTGTGTAGTGAATAAGGAATGTTAGTTTTAAGTAATGACAAGTGTAATTCTGAATACCTAAAGTTTCTCAATTCTTCGACGATGTATATTTTTAAATTTTATTACAATTTTTTGTTTTCTGTACTCTCACGTTCATATTAGTTTTCATATTGTGTTGCAGGTTCATTTCTGAATCTTCTATTACTGCTATATCATCTGCAAACAATAGTTCTGTAAGCTTAACTCGTATTTTCTAAAAACCCTTATTTTTTTTTACTTTTTCGAAAAGGAAAGTTTCTCTACCGCACCCTGTTTTTCATCCATCACTATTAGCTTCTTCTACAACACAATCGAATTCATTATCTTCTTCAGACGATTCAGTATCGGATCCTTCCACTAATAACATTCGCCAAACTTTATTTTCAAACTCAGGGTCGAAGATATTGACAGACCTTCCACTCGCCATTCTATATATTAAAGTAAATAGATAACAGCGAATTGCTATAATTAAATTATTTGAAGAAAAAAGGAATGATTAAAATGACCAAGAACTTTAGCAAAATCGTATCGACGTATGACGCAATGTAATTTTTCCGAGTTACGTCAACAAAATCATCGAATTTAAAACTTTGTTCAATTGTTTTTTTGTTACACTGTATATCGTTTAAAAAATAATCGTATTTTTATACATACACATGTAAGATAACAAGTTGCCATGTTCAACTACTACTCACATTGTGTTGGCGATAAGAAAAAAGAGGAACTAAAATCAAATGAAAACGGCAGCAGTAACTCCGTTTAAAGTAAGCGTCATTGATTGTGTACTGTTCTCTCTTTTTTGGCACGACAGATAATAGCATTACGACGACGAAGGATGCATAAAGTTCAAGTCGCTCAGAGCGTAGACAAGTTGTCTGTATCAACGATACATGGAAATCTACTTTAACTACTTGCGAAATTGCGTTCACTTTGTAAATTGATTAAGTTGTTTCTCTTAAACAAGGTTAAATAATCAATACTTTAGAATAAAGTTTCTAGCTTTTAGACAAAACAGTAATTAATCGGTCTGGCACATACTTGTAAGTCATTTATTTTAGCGGTTAACACGCTCGTGGCAGTGATACGGTAGATTTACTGGGAGATAAAATACAAATATGTTACATGATTCTGTTTGTAATATGTTTACTATTTGCACAGGTTTCTAGGTGTAATTTCGAACCTTAGTTAAAAAATAAAGACGAATTTTAGTACAGAATTTTAATTTTAGTGTTTGTAAAAAATATAATTCAATAAAAAGTGAATTTTAGAAGCCGTCTTGGAGCACAAGTGCTTTTGAACTAAAAAACATGCTCGGATATCCGAGAAAGACAGGAAAAATTCTACATAACATCTGAATATATTAAAATACGAATTCTCTTGGAAATATTAGAATATTTTGTCGTCATTTTATTTAGTTAGCTTTGAAACCTAAACCGGCAAAATATACAAGGACATTCTAAAATTTTACTAATTCCCTTTGTGCAATATTTCTCCATAAAAATTTATTTCATTAATAGTGGAATTAAAACCATCAATAACGAGTTCAATTGATGCATTATAAGTCAGCCCGTTCTACTTTTCTGTTATTTTACATATTATTGTTTTAAATCTTTATATTATACTATTCCTCTCCATACTCTTCTACCATGCATTTTTTGTTTCCACTTATCTGTTTTTATACTCTTTATATCTGAGCTGACCTGGTGTTTGCATCTCATTTTCGGTCTTTCTTTAGGTCTCTTCTCTGGTATCAGTCAGTAATAATAAACCGATAATTCGTAATGCTAATAAGTTGGGTCTTTTTTTATTTTACTTCTTCCCCCATTAACTGATATTGCAATTGTGGCTTTTTGATCACCCGAAACGTTCCAATAGCACGTAATTCGCATCCAAGTTCTTCATTTTTGGCACATCACTTCTAGGGCATTCAATGCTGCGGCGCTCTTTACAAGATCTTGCAATAGAAATTCTCCATAATCTCCGAGTGATACTGACTAACTTCAACCCAAGAAATAACTAACTGTCGTTAAGATAAGCAACACGGGCTTTAGTGATTACCTATACAATTGTGTAGAGGGGCGTAAGAAGTTGGATGTAGGTACAAAAATGTATTCTTTGATTTTAAAAATAATGTATGAATGATTAATTTATTTATTTCCTAAATTAAAAAAAGGAACAGTATTATTTAAACATACGAAAACGACAAAAAAAGAGGTATCGACACGCGTCTAACATATTACCATATATAGCACTTACAATTACGATAATAAAATTTCCCTACATACTATCTTATGTTTACAATTTTGCTGGTTAGGGTACTAAAATAGTTCATATGTGTTGGTCGACATTTCACTTGTACGAAAATTAAATACCGCGTATACATGAAACTTCTATCGTCTTATCTGTTATGTTTCCCTGTCGATGCTTCACCATTTAGAGAAAAATTTTACAGGAACCTCTGACGATTCCAGTACTTCTAATGAAGAGACGTGTGACTGGTCTGTTCAGTGTGGTATGGTCGTTGCCTGCAATAAATTGCGTTATGTACGCATTTATTTTAAATGTAATATTTAATGTATGTACAGGAATAGATAAAAAGTGTATTTTTTTAAGAGCTTGAGAATTGTAAATGATAATACAAGACAGAAATATTGTTGGAATGAATTTTTCTTAATTATAATCTGGCAGATAATTTCATGGCATTTATTTTTTAAACATGATTTCTGGCATATGTCCGCCGCAGCTACGAGTTACATGGTCCATTCGGTCAGTCCAATTTTTGACTGCTTTTTCCAATAGATCTGGCGTCAATGGTGGCTTGAATATTGGCTTCCAATGCGTCACGAATTGCTGGTTTGTCGACATAAACTATTGACTTAACATAGCCCCATAAAATGGAATGCAGAGGCGTTAAATCACACGAACGAAGGGGCCAGTGGACAGGACCACTTCTGGAAATAAAGTTGTCAACAAATTGATTTGCAGTAAATCGCTTGTTAAGCGCGCTGTATGGCAAGTTGCGCCATCTTGTTGGAATCAAATGTCGGCGATGTTCAGCCGAATAATTTTTGGAAACAAAAATTCAGTCGGCATGGCTCGACAGCGCTCGCCATTCACCGTAACGGCAGCTCCTTCCTTATTTCGAAAGAAATAAGGCCCGATGATGTCGCCAGCGTATAAACCGCACCAAACAATCAATTTTAATGGATGTAATGGTGATTCGTTAACAGCTTCAGGATTATTTTCGCTCCATACACGTCAATTTTGCTTATTGATGTAGCGATTTAACCAGAAATGCGCTTCATCACTAAACACAATTCTTTGATAAAAATGTTCATCTTCGGCCAGTTTCAAATGAGCCCAATCAGCAAAAATGTCCCGCAAACGATGGTCGTTTGGCTTCAATTCATGCACGAGCTGTATTTTATAGGCACGTAAGCCAAGAGCCTTACGTAAACTTTTCTACATAGTCGATGGAGAAAGGCCAACAAGTTGAGAACGACGACGAATCGACATTTCGGCGTCTTCTTCAATACTTCGCAAATTTCTTTGTCTTGTTGATGGTTTTGAATCCAGAAGAGTTAAATTAGTGCGAAAATGGTCAATAGCTGCACGAATTGCTTGCTCACTAGGCCGATTATGTTGACTGTAAAATGGACGAAGTGCTCTATGAAATTCGCGAACAAAAACACAGTTTGACATTATCAGCTGTCAAGCCATAGTTATCGAAATCGATATTTCTCATGTAGCTTAAGAAACACCCATTATATACTTATATACATATAGTTATATATGTATAGCAAATAAATTGTTATAATTATTAATAGTAATTATAAAACGATAGTATATATGATGATCGTCAATGTGTTTAAAATGGTAGTTTTAACATCCACATTTATAGAAAAAATACCAAGATAAAATCCCCTTCCATTCACTAAATTACAAATTCTTATCTTAATTGAAAATTACATAAAACATCTATCGTGGGTTTTCTCTTACCACACAAACAAAATCAAACATTATAAAAGCTATTTGATGATTTTAAATTATCTCACAGCCCACTAGATAAAATAACTCCCGAAATTATCAATTCGTCTGGGTTCTACCTGGACAATTATTCGTCACGGTGCATTTATAAGACGTTGACGGTTTTATTTTATTTTGTTTTTTTTCCACTGCTGCCTACAAACATGTAAATTAGATTTCGTAATTTATGGGACGATCTCATTGTGTTTATTCGGCATGCGTTAAGAGATTTCGATAAATACGAGAAACTCCGATGCGAAAGATTCGTTCGTTAATAATTACGTCTTGATTTAGTGGCATTTTTGAAACGTGTTAATTCTTACATAAATTAAAAATATCGGGCTTTGCTAACTTGATTACGCCGCCTTTGAGGGTGGGAAATAGTAAGTAAGAATAATTTATAAGCGGTACGGCAGTTTACTCATTATTGCTTGAGGTAAATAATGCTGTACGAGGATTGATCGCTAATTTTGTATCTCAACAACCTGCGAAATTTATAATTGTGCCTTATATTATTCAAATGTGAGTCGAAAGTGATAAATTATTATGTATGTTCAAGTATAAGTACAGGTACCACAAAAAGGTTTACGACGTACACGAAAATATATCTGCAGAATTCATGTAGAATGGTCTGTATTTGATACGTAAACAAAGCTTTGTAGTTGGAGGACTGAACGTGTCTATTAATCATAACAAATTCTCATAGGTTATATACAAAAGCTACATTATTTCTAGAAGATAGTTATTATAATTGAAGTAAATATACCAATGCACACAAAATACGAATAATTCTTTCCTTTGTTTTTATTGTACATATTATATATTATATAATAGTATAATATTATATTGTATATATGTATATATACATGCACTACCGCTCACGGAAGTATGGACAGCAACTATGTATATCAAGTAACAAGAAAAAAAAATAAAAAATATCAACGGAATTGAACAAAATATAATATTTATTGTTTCTTTATATAATAAAAATTAAAATTACAATTCATTAAACTTATTCCTAATATACCTATATATTATACTTTCTTTTCATCGAAGAAACCACCGTTTGCGGCGATTACAGACAAAACCTGTATTCGGGGCATTCTTTCTATTAATTTTCTTATTACATCTGGTGTAATGTTATTCCATTCTTTTTGTAAAATATTCCAAAGCTTTTCCTTCGATATTGGACATTCCTTTTTAACTCTTCTATCGAGTTCATCCCATAATAATTCAATGGGGTTGAGGTCCGGGCTCTGAGGTGGCCGTGTCATTACTTTCAAAATATTTTCATTTTTCCCCGCCTCAAGGTAATTTTTACACAACAACGACGTGTATTTGAGGTCATTATCATGCATAAATTCAAAATTATTACCGATTAATCGTAGACCTGACGGTAAAACGTGATTTTCCAAAATTTCTCGGTAATTCTCCTTTCTCATAATACCATCCATTTTTATCAAATCTCTCATTCCGGCTAACAGCACCAAACTACATCAGAACAACCCCCATGTTTCACCATTGGAGCTATTCAATCTGGCAACATTTTTTCTCGTGCCGATCGTCTGACGAAAATTCTTCTTTTTTGCACGAACACTTCAAATTTCGATTCGTCACTCCACAGTACATTCTTCCACTCATCGATTGTTCAATGACGGTGTAACCTTGTCAATTGAAGTCGTTTGTTCTTGTTTCCACGTCGTAATAATGGTTTCCGTGGGGCAACTCGACCGCGTAAATTTGCTTCCACTAATCGTCGTTTCACTGTACTCACAGAAATTTTTTAACACGGCCCTGATTGAATTCAGCTGTTAATTTTCTATTTCTTTTGCTACTTAATTTAATTCTTTCGTCGTCAGCCTTGGAAGTACCCCTCGATGGTCCCAGTCGATTACGGTCTTCCAGTCTGCCAGTTTCTTGAAACCGACGAATTGTGAGATTCACTGTCGATTTTTTCACTTTTAATTTTTCGCCAATACCGCGAACTGAATACCCCTCACGATGCAAAGTAAGTATCGCTGATCGTGTTCCACTATCAAGCGGCTTTCCTCGTGGCATTTTGTAAACAGAAATTACACTATTCGCTTGCAAAATAGACAACTTCACACAAGGACGTTCAGTGATCTACTGATGGGCACAAGGAGGTAGTAATAGGGTAACCGACTCATTTTAGATAAATTTCTAGACTTTAGTCTCTTCTTAATGACCGTACCACTAATCCTGATTATATATAATTGGAATTATCGTACGATGCTATTGAGATGAAATATCAGGTAATTATAGTTATTGTTAGATAAAATAATTTCTATCATGTTATTTATAGAANATATACAAATACAATACCTATTTGAATTATAAACCTTCTTAAGATTAAGGTATAATAATACTATCGCTATTTATTGGTATTAATATAATTTTTATGATATATAAAGTTATATATATAAACTTTAATCAAGTGTCCATACTTCCATGAGCTGGAGTATATATTTATAATATGATATATATTCTATAATCATAATAAAATAGAATTTGGAATTAATTTGATAAAATAACTTTTCTAATAAAACGGTAAAAAATGTAATAATGTAATTGCTTAGATCTAGTTTTATTAACTTGAATTTCAAATTTCGTATGTAATAAAATTTTAAAAGCCCTCACAATTGGTTATAGTTAATTTGATTTGCTTTATAACTACGTGCACTTAAAATAAATATTTAATATTTATAATCTGGAAAAACCGAAGAACCAAGTATTCTGACAGCTGTATTTAACAGTGTGATAAAACTATTGAATATGAAAGCATTACAATTAAAGGATTCCAATTCAAGATTTATAATGCATAATCTTAGCTAGTCTAAATAAAATATAGGTCCGAATTTGACAATCAAAAGCTTTTAGTAATAATTATACATTTTATATAAATTCTACGAATTAAATTCTGCGAAATATTCAAAAAACCCATAACGATAAACTAATAAATGAATTATTTTGTAGAAATAAAGAAACACAAAATATGAATTAATATAAACTATGTTCTGAATAAAAAAATGGAAATAATATTAAGATGCATACAAAATTTAAACATGAACAGTAATGGTTCAGCATCACTTAAAAAAAACAATATTTCTAAATTTTAAAGACTAATGCGAAAGCAAAAATTGTATGTATAAATACATTAATACAAAAAATATATCGCTTTCTAGATATATCAAAAGATTCCCACACATTTATCAAAATGGCGAGAGAGGGAATGCAATACTATTGAAGCTTTTTGTTGTTGAATTTGATGGAGCCTGTGGTTGATTGACTTGATCAATAAGGTTGATATATAACCCCTTTCCACAATTAACTTTTGTAAATTCTGTATACGCATTTCGACAACCAAGTTGTCATCATCAGCAGATAATTTCAAAGTGTCGCACCTGGTAAAACACGGCGAAAAAATTGTACGAAAAACAAACTCCGTACGCGATCCACACCGTTCAAAACCAAGATGTACAGAATTTACAAAAGTTAATTGTGGAAGGGGGTTATATATCAACCTTATTGATCAAGCTTTTTGTTATCAAGTCGAAAACGTAAAAAAACTCTCGAGCTATTCAAATTAAATATAACGTACGCCATTGTTCGTTTATTTCCTTTAATGAAAGATACAAGAGCTGGACCTAAAAATATTAAGCACCAGTTTGAAATTTTTCAGATCATCTTCTGCATGTCTTCTCAAAAACTCTATCTTCGCCAAATACTTTCGATAAATTTCTACACGCTTCTGCAGCATTTCATCCTTGTTAGAATTCGTACAAAATGCAGTGGCGTGTATCAGACAAACACTGGTTGAATTTGTCGCCTCTAGAGACAAAGAATCTTTTAAAAATGGGATACATAAATTACCATGACGCTGGCAAGAAGTCGTAAATAACGGTGGAAATTATATTATTCAATAAACTTTATTCAATGTATGAAAAATTTATTATTTTGCTTTATTCGAAAAACGGACTAAACTTTCCAATTAGACTTGTTTGTAAAATAAAACTCAAATATCGTGAGCATTTTAAAATCATTTTTAGTTCTGTGTAAAATACAGTTAATAACTATTACTATTGAATACATTATTCAAATATCCTCCGCAGAAATTCTGACAAATATGTATCTTTTGAAGATAATTTTTCGTGAAGCATATATAAGGAAATATAATTCATTAAAAATTTGTAAACACATGTCGTATTTCCTAAAATATTTCCTTTGAATAAACGCAATTCTTCAAAAACAACCTTTAAAGATATGAAAAAGCGCTGAACGAACTGAAAGTATTCAACCTAAACTTTGTAATATTCCTTAAAACACTTCTAATTCCTAATTATATTTAAAATATTTCCTTCTCTGAAATATTCTCTTTTGAATGATTAATTTTCAAAAGTTCGTAATGCCCATAAGCTTTCTATTTCTTACAAGCTTTCTGCATTCAGTTTTAGTAGATAGATACTTCGTATCTAAGATTCATTTAAAATCTGTCGGAGCCTGTGAATTTCCTGACGACTGCTCTAACGAATATGAAATGAAGTGGTGTCTAAATTTCGTAATGCGATTCTTAATTAATTAAAAAACTCCACTATTCCAGCATTTCAATTACTATAAAGATTTGCAGGAATAAGAAATGTTCTGGAACATTTTAGTTTACACCTTATAAATAGAAGTACAGAAATTATTTTAAATATGGAGAAGTGTATAAATATGTATAGTTTCTACTAGTTCTACACTAAATAAATTTATACAACATTTAATGAAGTAAAACGCATAAATGCGTAAAGATGTTATTGCTGTTATGTTATTCTGATTTGAATAACTTATGCATTGTTACAAAATTAATTCGAAATATACAATTCTTTTATTGGTAGATAATAAGATATTGTATTATTTATTCTCTTTCTAAAGGTATGCTGGTATTTATTTAAAAAAATCGTAAATCCGTAGCACATTTATTAAAATAAAATAAAGATATTTACATATAAAGAAAACGATGTATAAAAATTCTTCGACAACTTAACAGTAAAATATATAAACATTTCTCGTTCTCAATATTTAACTTTATACATACATATCTATAGATACATTCACATTAAACATCTAACGAGGCTGTTTGTGTAATAGGTTTTCAACTCTGTATAAATTAATTCGTAACAGAATTTTGTCTATTTGCTACTAAATAATTTTTCTCTAAGAGGTTTTATTTAACCCTCTGGCAGTGGTAAATTACTGGCTTATCTCATCGGGGGTGTTGGGATCAAGTGCGGTGGTCTGCTATTCTGAAAGGTCTTTCGCTGTTCTCTTTTTTCTTTTAAGCGAATGCTTGCAGCCAAATATCTTATGTTGCACCACGAGAACTGGCGTAATAATACATGGTCTCCCATTGTCCCCTATAATTGGTGCCAAACTTTGAGGAATATAAGGCGTGGATTATTATTATTATTATTTATTGTGCTTTTTATTATAAGTTTAGTTATAATATGGTACAGTATAGTCATAAACTAGTTTTACAGGACTACACTAGCTACGTTTTGTTCGAATATATTTTACTTTCATATAAGTTCAACTGGAGCGTGAAGTGATTCTTGATTGCATAGGATAGGGCGAAACAGCGAAATTAAGAGTAGCCTCAGCCTACAATGACTTGTAATGTCTCGTAATCCCCTGATCGTTCTAGATGCCTGGACATCCTTATAAGTGAAACTACACGCCGTCGCATATTGTTTGGATATACCGCGACTTGAAGGGGAAAAATGATTTTAGTATCCTGAAGTCGCCAAATGGTCGCTCTCGCCCAAAATTTGAGTGTATAGCGTTTCATCGGTAATACATATTAGATATAGTACATGTACGGTAACGCTGTAAAACATTCCAATATGCAAAGGCTATGGACGGTGGAATATACAAAGGGTACTAGGAAAGTTTTGCAATACAGCTTCTTTTATTTAATTTTTTCAAAGCAATTTCCTCTATACTCAATACACCTCTCCATCCTACGAAACCAATCTTTAAACCAGTTCTGCGAAGTTTCACTAGGGAGTAAAGAACACTCCTTGTCCCAAGCCCGCAGAAGGTCCTCATCACTGGAAAACAGTATAAAGTCGCAGGGAGCAAGATCTGGACTGTAGGGAGGGTGCTCGCGAAGTTTCAATCCTGTCGTGCTCAAATATTCGGTGCAGGCTTTGGCGCGGTAAGCTGGAGCATTCTTGATTTTGACCGGAGGTTCTTCATAGATCCAATGACTTCAGGCAAGCACTGTTCAGTATACCTCTTAGCTGTGACTATCTCCTGTGTGTCCAAAACGACGCGTTCCACAATTCCGCTCGATTTGAAAAATACAGCTATCATTTTCTTCTTTACAGATCGGGAGATTGTCCCTTATTAAACTTTTTTAGTATCTCCCGGCACCCAAATAGAAGAAAGTTTCTTCACGTGCAAATGATCATGCAGAATCGAACGAATTGCTGGTGCGTTTAGGCATGAAGTACCCTCTATCTGTTGGTAGGTCACTCGCCTGTCCTCGCCAAGTATTTTTCTCACGGTAGCAATGTCTTCCTCCGTAACTGACGTTCGTGGCCTTCCCGACCTCTCAGCATCCTCCATAGTTAAATATCCCCTTTGAAATTATCTATACCACCTGAATATCGTTTTGCGATGTGGATAAACATCACTTAGTGCAAGAGTCATTTCTTCGAAGCACTGGTCTATATTTAAACCACGAACGAAATTATAACGCAAAACTGCCCTTATCTCATTTCGTGACCACGATGCCATCGCAAATACTTTACACTCTCACTGTTAATGAATAACTGAGTCCATCGACATGGCGCGGTGGCTACTATGCACGTATGAATATGTCTCAACATGCAGCAACAAGCAGCTTCCTATGATTCATTGTTGCGTCATGTTGCAAAACTTTCTTAGTACCCTGTGTATGTGTTGTTTAGGGTATTTACATATAATTTAAATGCAAATAGAGAAAATGTACGATTAATTTACACAATATATGAATGAAACAAATATGTATAAGTAAATATATACAAATGACAATAATAAACAAAATATAAATTGCAAATAACAGGTGAAAATATAAATACTTAAATTTTATCAATTGTTTTTAATGTGTTAACTGCAGTGAAAATAATGGTACTATAAATATCACTATCGTGAAAATATAAATACTTAAATTTTAGCAATTGTTTTTAATTTGTTAACTGCACTATCGTGAAGATATTAGTATGATCCAAAATAAATACTCTCAGGATTAAATTTTCAAAACAATCCATGAGATTTAATTTATTAAAAATTTTGACTGAATTGAATGACTGCCTTTTCTTTCCAGAAAATAGTCAACGTGACTTTATGTGTTGACGGAATTCTTTTGAATTTTCGTGAAGGTGTAGAAACAAGACGTTGATATTCCTTTCACTGCTGCTTGTTTTCGAGGACATAATGCTGAATCGAAAATTCGTCCCCATTGTTCATTAGAATATATCTTTAACCCTGATATTGGTTAAGAACTTTTGAATAAATGTTTGACCAATCTGGCCTAAATTTCTCTGTAATTCAACATCCGAATATTATAGTGGACTCTTTTTTAGTTATTGCTTATTGCTTATTGCTTATTGCGACAGTGATACTAACCAGCTTGATCGCTTTTCGTCAAATGTCTTAATTTTGTCTCCACAACGGAGTCTTCTATGTCTTGTATGATTTTATATTTTATCACACAGTTATTACAATGAGAACGATTTCATATATTTAATGAAAAATAACAATCCCATCAAATTTGTTTGAATTAATTTAAATTGCTGGCATTTTCCCCATATTCCATTGACGGTTTTAACTTTTAATCCCCTAGCAGGTAGTTAAATTTGCACCTTTTTAATTGCACGTATTATTTTCACTATATCATTATAAATATTCCGTAACAGACGTTTACGCACATGCAAAACTAGATTAAGGAAAAAACAACATTTCTCTCCATTGTTCCGCTTCTATAAATATTCATGAAACAACGGCTTGAATACACGTATATGTATACATATTTATATCTATATACATGTACGTCTGTACCATCGATCCGTCGCCCAACGTGTGTGTGTGAATAAAAATTTTTCCGCACATTATGTGTAACAAAATTACGTGTACGTGTATGTGTGATAAATGACGTTGTGTAATATACATTTATTAATGCATTTTTCAAATGTATAATGAGACGTGAAATTTATACGTTCAAGTCACGTATTAAGGTATTTTGTCAAAGAAAGTGACCTAATCAGCTAAAATAATAGAGCCCGTCACATATGAACATATGTAAAAAGGAAATATGATATATTCTGACCATTTCTCATTTCGAACTACAAACTTACACGGACTGGAATCTTACGGTATACTCAATTAATATTAATTTACCAGCATGCATCCACTTGATAACGATATGGAAAATTCTAATTTAAAGTGCTCGCTTCAGTTTTATACTCAAATTAGAAGTATTATAACGTGGTACTTCCACATGGGCACTCTCACTTAATGAGTCTTTTTCTCTGTTTGTTATTTGTGTAGGTTACGTGTCTATTTTAATTATGTACTTTTATGTATGTGTGCATGTAATAAATCAAATTTTAATTACAATTAATTGTAATTTCTGAGAACCTAGTTGTATTGATAAAATAATTATGTGTAATTAAGTTTTAAAAGAAAGGACAATTATCAACAGAAACAGTAATTAATATCTGCTGAATAATCGATTAAACTTGGAATGAGTAGTTAAGGTTTGACTTTACTTGACCAATTTAGATCTCTTGCTTCTTTGCTGATGCTATTGAAGTTGTTCTTATTATATTTGTGTATCATTGGCTCGTTGTCATCAGCTCTTGCACTCTAGCGTTAGAAATTTCAGATCATCTAGATGGTTTCACCTCACAACTTTATGTATCTTTATCTGTGTTGATGACCTTCTTCCATTCTCATCTCTTTGCCTTACTTTTCCTATGGAAGGTTCTTACCTTGTACTTGTAGAACCTCTCACATCTTCTTCTTTGAAAGGAATTTTGTTCTGTACTTTTCCATACTCTTTACACACGCAGCTAAGAAAATAGTAGTCCGCTTGATCAAAACCCTCTTGACTCTCTAATACTAAATCCAAGGCTGTGACGCCTGGGGCTCCCGAAGATTTAGTTCGAGCTTCTCAGGAATGCTATTATTATCTCACATATTAACTGTGAATATTCGAGGGATGCAGTTGATGAAAATTGTTGTAGTAAAAAGGAGATGTAGACTGATTATTTTCCAAAAGCTTTGAAATTAATCGATAAAAGGCAAAAATTTGAATATTTTTATACAAATGCCTTCGTTAGGACTAGGTTTTGAAAAATGTCGTCCTGTCTCAATTCCATAAATAGACCATGATCCATTACCAACATACTATTGCAAATTTTAATGAAAATGTTAAGGTCCATTAAACATGTAAAAGAAATAGAAAAAAGGACATGATTATTTGAAAATTACATGACAATTTTATAATTAATTGAGATGGTTTTTAAATTAGCGGCAGTTACTATCAAGAATATGTAATTTCATTTCTCAACAACAGAAGAAAATAAATTATATTTCTACATGCGTTTTATTGTTCTGAACAAATTTTATATAAATACATATATTAAATATATTTGCTTAACTTTTGGGTATCTACATAGTATATTAGATTTAGTTTAGTGTTTCACGTATCTCAGAAACTGACAGATTTCTTTTTTTTGTACTTTTACTTCCTGAGAGATAGCGGTAATTTGTTACAATGGGTGTTTTTTAGGCTGCATGAGAACTATCGATATCGATAACTATGGTTTGACAGCTGATAATGTCAAACTGTGTTGACATTTCTGTTCAGTAAGGTTTGACAAGTCATCATGAATCGTTTAATGCCAGAACAAGGCTTCTAAATTGTGGAAATTTACTTTGAAAAAAATAAATTTGTTCGCCAAGTTCATAAGTTCTTCGTCCATTTTACGTCCAACATAATCGGCCTTGTGAGCAAGCAATTCGTGCAGTTATTAATCATTTTCGCATTAATTTTGCCCTTCCGGATTCAAAACCATTAACAAGACAGAAAAATGTGCGTACCGAAGAGAATATTGCTGCTGTAGTGCGAAGTATTGACGAAGACGCTGAAATGTCGATTCGTCGTCATTCTCAACTTGTTGGCCTTTGTCCTTCGACTACATGGAAAATTTTACGTAAGAATCTTGGCTTACATGCCTATAAAACGCACAGCTCGTGCAAGAATTGGAGCCAAACAACCATCGTTTGCGTCGCATTTTTGCTGATTGGGCTCATTTGAAACTGACTGAAGATGAGCATTTTTATCAAAGAATTGTGTTTAGTGACGAAGTTCATTTCTGGATAAAAGGCTACATGAATAAGTAAAATTACCACATTTGGAGCGAAGATAATCCTCAAGCCGTTTACAAATCACCATTGCATCCATTAAAATTGACTGTTTGGTGCGGGTTACATGTTGGCGGCATTATCGGTCCTTATTTCTTTCGAAATGAGGATGGAGCTGCCACTACGGTGAATGGCGAGTGCTATCGAGCCATGTCGACTGAATTTTTTTTTTCCAAAAATTAATCAGCTAAACATCGACGACATTTGGTTCCAACAAGACGGCGCAACTTGCCATACAGTGCGCTTAACAATCGATTTATTGCAAAATCAATTTGGTGACAATTTTATTTCCAGAAGTGGTCCTTTTTACAGCCCCCCTCGTTCGTCCGATTTAACTCTTCTGGATTACTTTTTATGGGGCTATGTTAAGTCATTGGTTTATACGGACAAATCAGCAACACTTGAAGCATTGGAAGCCAATATTCAAGCTACCATTGACGCCATACGACCAGATTTATTGAAAAAAGTAGTCAAAAATTGCACTGATCGAATGGACCATGCAACTCGTATCTGCGGCGGACATATGCCGGAAATATAATTTATTATCTCCCAGATTATAATAAAAAAAATTTCAATCCAACAATATATCTGTCTTGTATTATTATTTTAAGTTCTCAAGCTCTTAAAAAAACACCCGATACAATCTAATCTAGATAACGTTTCTCTTCATTTCCGAAAGTCTAAAGAACTGACCATCTAACTGATAGTTGTTACTACTATTTTAATCACCACTAGGAGTTCTGTGTATCTAAAACAGAGTATGGTAAATAAATGTTGAATAAAATGACATAATTCTGCATATAAAATGGTACTTACTATATCCATTATAACGAAATTTAATAATCTTACGCACGGCTCTCTTCTGAAGCAAAAACCTCTTAGGAATAAATAAAACCAAGAAATAATTAAGACTTTGTCTAAATTTCACACTAAATTATATATTAACTGGGATTAGGTTCCATTAGGATACTATCGAGCATCAGACGAAACTAGTTGCAGTTAATATATAATATAATGTAAAATTTAGACAGTGTTTTATTTATTCTTTAGATTTATGTATTCCTTAGTGTAAGGGAATTTCATAAAGTAACAACCTCAACAGTCAACTATCAAAAATATCTTATTAGTTTTTACAGCATTTAAGATACAATGGCATAGTGAGAATGAAAAAGTGAATAGTATGCCATGGTAGCTGCCACAACTCTGGTTACATATGTAAGTTTGTTTGAGGCGTAAATACTCTTAAACAGTTTTAAAGATAGCTTGTCAATGTGATGCTTCCAGTCCAATTCAGAATCCAAGAAAAATGTCCCCAAGAAATTAACTTTCACCAAGCCATTTGTAGACCTATTCTCAAATTTTATGTAACTTATTTTAGCAACCTGGTACGTAGACTTCAGCGGTCGTGGTCCATACTATCTGCTTCTGGGCTTCAAGGCTGCAATCGCGTCACTGGTATAACTGCCGACGTTTCGTACCCATATGAAGCCCAGAAGCAGATAGTACCATATTTGTAACATTCAGGATTAATTTATTTGCAGGAAACCAGATATTTAATTACCGTTGTACATCGGAAACAGCAATGAGGTTACAAGGATCCCAAAATGATTCCTTGAGGAACGCCATGCCGAATGCAATCCTAGCTATTCACAGACCGTAGTATGATACCTATTGTCTACGACCGCACAAGCTAGACTCCAAGAGCTTCAAAACATTCACATGAAAACCATAGCATTCAATTTTTTGTAAAAGCAATGCATGCGATACACAGTCAAATGTCTCTGAAAGGTCGTAAAAAACAGCTAACAGAACAACGATCCTCAAAAGTATCATCTACAAATTGCATTAGCTGGAGCTCGGTATCAATTGCTGATAAATTGCTTGACAGACGAGAAATTATCTTTGAAGTAATTAATAAATCTACCAAATAATAATTTTTCGAAAATTTTTCCAATCACTGGAATAATTGCAATTGGACAATAATTAGCCATATCATTTTCTCATCAAAATTACATGGGTGATGGCTTTGAATAAACTTCCAAGAATGTTTTAATGACTTCGTTTTAGTATATTCCCTCTGACTTACTTTATTATTAAAGTGGAAGTAAATAATTTTCAGTATTTTGTAGATAACCTAATAAAGTATTCATAAATTCATTTGTATAGCCTTTTTTTGATTGCTTTTATTGTATTGTAAGGTAACTCGCACAATTTTATAAGAACAAAAAATAAATCAGGTTATAAATAAAAGAAATTAGCGAATCTTGTACCACATAAATACTAAATTCCTATTTCATATGAAATCAATTGGGGAATGTGTTTTTTGTTCCCTGGCACACAGATAATGTATTACTAATGTACTTTGAAAACATCGACTCCATAAATTCCATTAAAATTTCATAGCCTCAGGAACGAGAGAATAAACTGTATTTGCACCGGCGTACAATCGATAATTACTAAAACAATCCATTTCGGCCTATGAAATGATAATAAAAGAAACAAAAAACAAAAAAAAAACAACGAATCGAACTCCCAAACATTGTTCATCTAGTTTTAACATGGCGTACACAAATTTCGCCCGTTCTCAATGTTTATTACGTTGTTTATTGTAAACACACGTTTTGGAATTGGGGAGACGCTACAACTGTGGACGAAAATGGGAGATGGGTGTTTTTATGTGTGTAACTGGTGCAGGTATTCGGGAGTATATAAAGAGAGAGAGGCGGTCACCGGAACGATTTTCCCCTGTTTGAAATAATCGAACCACGCTCTGCCGGATGACATCATATTTCAACCGTAATGAGCCATATTATTGAAATATAAATTGCCTTTGCTTAGCTTTTGTTTATTGTGTGATGTTACCTTTTTTTGTACTACAAACTTCGTTATAGGTAATTTAGTATGCATTAAAAATGCACGAAATTATAATTATTTAATGTAATTTTATTGTTTTAAAGAGTAATTATGATGAGAAAATTAAATATTTAGATAGCACTCCAAACATTATGGGCAGCAAGCATATTGATCGCTTATGAAAGTCATAGGTTCAGTTCAAATATAATGTAATAGATATTTGTTTAATAAACATTAAAATAAATTCAGTTTTGTATTGACATCTCAAAACATTTTATTTCTATTTGCTAGCAACTTTTAATTCGTTCACTTTACTTATGAAGTTTATTTAAAATATATTTTTAACATACTGTTTGGAACATTATATAGGATGTGTCATATCCGTTTAAATAATGGAAGGAAAAGTAGCACACATGAAAGTGTATCATTGTAATACGAGGGTAGATTGACAAGTAGTGAGAATGGAAAAGAAAAACGAATTTTTTAAATACAAAATAATTTTTATTTTTCAATATATTCTCCTAAAAGAACAATACATTTATTCCAACGGTGCTCCAATGCCCTTATGCCATCTCTATAATGCGATTCCAGAAGGCTTGCAAAATACTCATTTACGAAGATGATAAGCTCGTCGTTAGAAGAAAATTTTTTTCCACCTAGTGCCGTTTTCAATTTTGGAAAAGGTGGAAGTCCGAAGGGGCTAGATCCGGCGAATAAGGCGCATGCGGTACTAATTGGAAATGCAACTCGTGGATTTTGGATATCGCAACTGTGCTGGTATGCGAGGGGGCGTTGTCGTGGTGAAACAGAATCTTTTTGTGTTAAACAGCCATTCCTGGCTGTTTAACACAAATCTCAACATTTAATTTTTGTAGAAGTTCTGCAAAATATTGTGGCACCTTTCTGAAGGTAATTAATGAGCAAAATGCCCTTTGAATCCCAAAAAAATGATACCATCACCTTGTTTGCCGATAAAGTGGTTTTCGCTTTCTTTGGAGGTGCAGAACCACGTTCTAACCATTGTGTCGACTGTTGTTTAGTTTCGGGTGTGCTGTAGTGTATCCAAGTTTCATCGCAAGTAGCAAATCGCCTACAAAAATCAACCGGATTCCGCTTATAAAGGTTCAAACACTCATTGGAGATGCGCAAACGAGTGAACTTTTGATCAGTCGTAAACAGTCGCGGCACGCATCTTGCCGAAATCTTGGAGAGGCCCAATTCTTTCGCTAAAATGTGGAGTACGCGTTTGTTGAATGTTTACCATGTCTGCTACCTCTCTCACTTTGAGTCGTCGATCTTGCGTAATAATATTATGGATTTTTATAATCGTTTCCTTAGAAGTCACAATTTTGGGTGCTCCAGAGCGCGTTTCATCAACACAGCTTGTTCTACCACGTTTAAATTCATTTACCCATCTACTTATTGTGGCGAATGATGGAGCAGATTCTCCTTATGTTTCCCGTAACTCATCTTTTATTTCGGTAGCTTTCATGCCCTTAATTACGAAGTATTTAATCAGCGCACGATACTCTGCTTTTTCCATTTTAACAAAACGACGTATTGCTTCTTTTTCAATCAGCTGTCAAAAATAAACAAATCAACCGATTTATCTAAATATCGGAATGTAAACATACATATAAGTAGCCAACCTAAATTATAGTGCATTTGTTTTACCAATTAGAGCGCCACCTATGTGTCATTGTCACTACTTGTCAAACTATCCTCGTATCTCTCTCATATGAATAGGCACCTTGCATTTCTTTTTTAGTTTTAGTGGCTAGTAATCCTACAAATAGGGTAATATGATAATTAATAATTTGAACTATTCCCAAAGCACGCAGCAAAATTTGTATGATTGTTTATTAAATAATGTTCAAAAGCAACTATTTTTTTTGTGAAACAAAAAGGAAAGAGTACTTGTCATTTTAGCATTCTATTTTTATTAAATATGTCTAAAATGTCCATAATTTTCCATGAAAAATATGATCTCATAGATATAGCAAAGCTATAAACCTATTCGCATTGAGTAATTTTGCTAAATTGTTTGTCATGTATCAGCAGATCAATATTGAAACCAAAACCACTCTTAAAGCACATCGATATGGCTTTATGTCGGGAAGATCAACGAGCGGTAATTTGGTCAAAATTACTCAATTTTTGTCCAACGACAATCATCGCGAGATTGGCGTTATTTATACGGATTTTTGCCAAGTCATTCAACAGTATTGATCATTCGTTATTCTTACATAAGGTGGACAGTTTTGATTTTTTCTATAGCACACTCAATCTTATCTGCAGTTATATACGCGGATAGTTTGACAAGTAGTGAGAATAACACATAGGTGGCGCTCTAATTGATAAAGCAAATGCACTGTAATTTAGGTTGGCTATTTGTATGTTTACATTCCGATATTTAGATAAATCGGTTGAGTAGTTTATTTTTGACAGCTAATTGAAAAAGAAGCAACACGTCGTTTTGTTAAAATGGAAAAAGCAGAGTATTGTGCGGTGATTAAATACTTCGTAATTAAGGGTATGAAAGCTACCAAAATAAAAGATGAGTTACGGGAAACATTAGGTGAATCTGCTCCATCATCCGCCACAATAAGTAGATGGGTAAATGAATTTAAACGTGGTAGAACAATATGTGTTCATGAAGCAGGAGTTACATTTCCAATTAGTACCGCATGCGCCTTATTCGCCGTATCTAGCCCCTTCTGACTTCCACCTTTTTCCAAAATTGAAAACGGCACTAGGTGGAAAGAAATTTTCGTCTAACGACGAGGTTATCATCGTCATAAATGAGTATTTTGCAAGCCTTCCTCAATCGCATTTTAGAGATGGTTCAATATATTGAAAAATAAAAATTATTTTGAATTTAAAAAATTCGTTTTTCTTTTCCATTCTCACTACTTGTCAAACTACCCTCGTACGTTACAATGGATTTCGGTAAGTACATTTTACCACACTTCGGGTGTACCGCAAGAATCTAATCTGGGTCCCTTACTTTATAATATATTTACAGACGATTTTCTAAGAATACATGAGCAATGGGTTTGGGTATATGCAGACATGTATGTTATATTGCAAAACGTACTGAAGATTATACATGATTAGTCGATTGTCAACGATCGAACGATCGTTGATTTACGTTAGATGTTGGAGAATATGTTGTTGCATTTTCGAAAATTAGTAAATCAATTCACTTTCCATATCACGTGAGAGTTAAGGGAGTTAATTCCACTCTTTGATTCACGAAACAAAGTTGCGTTTTGTAGAAATACTGTGGAATTATTCGGTTTGCTTGTCCATTTTTGTAAGCAATTTAATAATTTCCTGACATTGATGTCAACTTACTTCACTTTTATGAGAAGTAAACTGAAATATAGCGCTATTATATAATATCTCCATTATCTATTACGTTCGCGTTGTGAGCACAATGAAACGTCGGTGTCCTTTAAAAAAGGTCAATTCTTGTTGCAAGAAGATTTGACGAAGGTTAATTCTTATTGCAAGAAGACTAAAGGGACTAACAGTTCTCGAGGGAATACATGGAAGTAGCAAATTAAGTTTAAATAAAAGACATGATGTGTCTACAGTGTTTGTGACAAGGTTAACAGAAAATAGAGCATTCACTATGTGAATTAATGAATTCACATCATAAAATTGTACTTAATTTCGTATATACACACGTGTGTATATGCGATTGCATATGCATTTAATAATAATACCTACTACAAGTTTTCAAATAAAGATCTGTTCCCATAATGAGATCTATGGCGTAACTAAGGAATCGAATCTAATAGTCCTTGGTAATTCAATGACGTTGTCCTTTCAGGTAGCTCAAAATAGGTTGATGGTTCCCACCAGGAACAACGTGTAAGAAATAGGTAATTGAAATGTTAAGATGAAAAACTTATGACCAATATTAAACAGAAGCACTATATAGACTCCAAATTGAATATGTAAAATAGCATGCCAACGCAGCGGTTATGTCCTGCAATAAAATTCTTTCACTTAAATGATGTTTATGATTACAACCCATATAAAATTAAATTATAAAATTCAACTACTACAAATATATTTATTTGTATTTCCATAAATAACATCCATACCAAATTAATTTGAACGCTTGATACAAGAAGTGTACGGATTTGATCCACTTTTGGGCTCATAGATGAAAATTAAAATAATTAAGTGTAAATGTTGATTCAGTATTATTTATTTCAAAACCTGAAGCGCCGAAATAAATATTAAACTCTCGTGTAAACAGACAACGTATTAATGGAAACATCGATTTGTAATTAACCCTCTAATATTTTAATCAACGCGGACCTTTGAAGCATTTAGTTGATGTTTGTACAGTGTAATGGAGCCGACTTTCTATACTAAGTGTAAACAATGAAGTTTCAGTTAATTGATCTACTAAATGTGTTATTGAAATGATAATTCCGAGAACGTGTTCGATTTTTTAATGAGTTATTAAGGGAGGAATTACCTCTAAATGGTTTGTCGGACAAAAGGAAAGATCTGAATAGTGAAGTACATGTTTACCATAGATGAAACGTAATTTGTAATAGTGAATAGATTATCAATAAAGCACAGGATTTATAACTGTAATTTATGTACGAGCATAGCTTGCCAAATTTTCAATAGAAAGAGAAGCAGTTACATATTTGCCATTAAATATAGAATCAAAGCAATATAGTTTGGAAATCAATGAAATTCACAGAAAGTACCTGAAAGTGAGAAGAGAAAATAAGCAAAACAAAATTACATACGGTCAACTAACAAAACAGAAATGCAATTTTTAAAAGGCTTCCTCCAGTTAACTAAAGGCAACAATAGATCAAACAGGGAAACAAAGATTAAGGACAGAATCATAAAGGACAATAAAGAAATAAGTCAAAATAGAGGATTATTGAAGGTTAAGTAACTTAAGAAGAAAACTAAACTAAGCATATACGAAACTTTGATAACATACCTGTTGGAGGAGAACTAAAATAATGGAGAAGATAATGAAGACAATACTAAGGGTAGATAGAAGAGAGCACAGAGCAAAACGTAATAAAAAAAACAGAAGAAAAATTAGGAGGGGAAATAATTAGCAGGACAAATATTAATAAGAAAACCAGCAGATTAAGCAGAAGTGTGAAATAATAGATTTCGCTGTGGCTAAGATGTAGAGAAAGACCAAGGAGGAGATGGAGATTTACAGTTGGGGATAACATTAAGACAATGGAAATAAGAGACTTGAAAGTAATGTGAATTGAGGGAGATAATAAGGGCAACTAGGACTAATAGACGAGAATGACAACAATTAAGAAATCGAAGAGTTTGATTTACAAATGTTTAGCGTTGGTCAAAATGCTAGGGAATGTTATCGTATAACTATATGATAACAGCCCTCTACATATCTCTTAATGAATCGAATTCTTATGAAACAGTAGAACTAAAATAGTAATCGACGCTAGGAAATAAACAGCAGATCAAAACAAAAAAAAATAGTAATACTGAAGAAAATAGCAAATCAAATAATTCGACAAACTATAAAGAAGACACGTTCAAATATTAACACCTTTTAAAGAAGCTGTTATCACTACTCATTATGATCATCATTGTAGAGTCTTGTCCATACTTGTCCAACTATCGCAAATACTTCTATTTGTACGGAACCAAGTTCTAGCCAAAATAGAACCAAAAATATCTGCTGTGATTGCTCGGGGATTCGATATTCCAAAAGAAATATTTACAAACGTGTGCACATATTAAGAACAGCCAAGAACGCATATTATATACTTTAGGCCCATAACTGTTACATTCGTCTTGTCTTTTACTGGTACTTTCCAGCTTTTGACTTGCTTTTGTTGCAACATGTCGTCTACTGCTTGTTTTCATTTCGTCGTGTTCATCTTCCTTTCGCTTTTTGTAGCTCTTCCTTTATTTCGAGATGTTTTAACCACTGTTTTTTTTAATAAAGGCGCTGATGATTAGTTCGTTCTTCTATTCCAACCCAAACTGAGTTCGTTTGCCATCTTCTCACGAAATATCTTCCGTAGCGTTTTCCCCTTTTCGTTCAAGTTTTTCTATTTATGTTTTACATTCGTATATCGCAATAAGTTATAATTTTGTTTTGCACAGTTCGACCTCTGATATTCGAGATCCTATTTTCGACTTGAAAATTAATCGGGGCTTGATTAGTTCCTTTTCGAAATCTCCTTTCTATTTCCTTCTCTTTATCACATTTGTTAGTTAATAAGGTTCTAATAGGTTGATAGCTGAGTTGTAAGTTACTGTCCCGTCCAGGATCGAATCTATCGGCCTGCCGCCTAAGAAGATTTTTTGCGATTTTTCTTTCCATTTATGTGAATATAGATAGCCAAAGATTCTAAGATGAACTATCGGCGCGGCCGCAATTGTTACTTATGGCGTTAAGCTGTTGAGGAATGGAAGACATGGATTATTATTATTGTATAGGTTCCTTCACAGGGCATTGCAAGTAATATGTAAAGCCCACTAGACTAGTATTCTTGAAAAGACCGAACAAATAAACCCAAACTAAATTGTAAGGTAATGTTCTGGAAATTGCGTAGTCGCAAGAAAGTGCTGTGGTGTTCACGTTTCCTTACGAACGTCACTCACTTATACATATTTAGTTCTAGTCACCCGAGTGGGGCTCTGACCTATCGAACAGTTATTTCTCTTACTGCTCAAGGTAATATTATAGAAAATTTACAAAGCAAACTCTGCTCTTCTACATTCTCTCTCCAAACAGAGTGAAGTAGAACAGGAGATGCTAGTTTTTCCAAGAGTAAAATAAGCAATTAAATACTTCGTCTCCATTAATATTGCATTTTCTATAATAAGCTTTAACCTAAAATTGAAGAATTCTTTTTTTAATTCAAACTCCTTTATTTACTTTTTAGTTATCTTAACTGAGCTATTTATTTTCAAAGCTACTCTGATAATATGTTGAAATGAAGCAGTTTACTTTTTCGCAATATGTTACGTAACAACTGACGTGTATAGTAATGTACATTTAGTTTTTTAAAATTATATTTATATTGTGAAAAAGTATGGTGCTTTATTTCAACATATTAATGTTATTTTGTAAGGAAATTCTAAATCGGCCAACACATTCTAGTTTAGTATCTATCTAGTTTAGTTCTAGTATCATTGCCATACTCTCTCCTTTTTGAAGAATATATTAAAGTAACAATATGCTATTACTCTTTCTCTTTATAACTTTCCCATTACTATTTTGGTCGTCAAACGCATAAAAAGGAAATAGATAGCTCTCGGAGTGTTTTATATATTGCTATATATCTATTAAGCAGAAGAAGAAAAAATACAGGAAGCGGTTTCTCCGATGAAAAATAAATGATCTCTGATATATGGCATTGTTGTATAAAATATTGAAACTGCTTGTACAATATATGAATGCGTGCCGTTTCTGTACGTTGCGTGAGATATAGTAGTTAAAAGAGTGGATTGTGCTGTGTGGGTACCTCTCTATGTTAAATGGGGAGACACAAACATAGATATACACAAGAGCGTGTAGCGGCTAAATAACAAACGCTTAAGCGAGTCAACTTGGTACGCCCATATTGCCACAATTATTCAAAGATAAATTAGTAATAACCGAACTGTCGCTTCTATCGTCTACTTTCCTATCTATTACAAAGATCGTAAACACACCGTTAAGGTATTATTACGAAGGGAACTAAGCGTAATAACTTACGTCGTTGACATAAAGGACATAAAACCTGTATGGAGTTCGAGCACCATTCTTATTGAAAAAAGTAAATGTTTTAATCGTGGCGATATCTATTATTATGAAATGAATAATTATATTTTCAAAATATTGTACAGATTGATATTAAATGAAAAATAGTAAAATCTCTATTAATATGAGCGCTTTAATTTAATGTAAATAAGAAGTTCTCATAGTTACTATAAAATATTTGTGATAATAAATTTATATTATTATATTTATTATATTATTAATTTATAAACTTATGAGCTCTTAAATCTCTAAAGCAGTGATACGGGCACTTACTTTTTTCCCTAATAAGAGAAATAATGTTTGGATATTGTCTTAATTCTTTTTATAACAATAAACAGTCCCACTACGGTGTCTTAATTCCTTTTATAATAATAAACAGTGAACAGCACTATACTGACATCTCTCTGAACGAAAGAACTGGCCGAGTTACAGATGAATAGCGCTTAAGTCTTGTAAATGTCCGTTAGATAACTATGCTATTAACAATAGGTGCAAACATAGACATACACTAACTGCAATTTGGAAATTGCAAGTAACTGAAATTAATCAAATATTAGAGACGCGTTTCTTGCAATAACCAACACTCGTCAATCATCTGGCTTTATCACAAAATCATTTGCTGACTGGGATATTGGTCCAAATAATATAACAAGTAACAATAAACAGCACTGTATTGACATTTTCCGGAATAACCAAAGAAATGGCCGAATGAGAGATGTATGACGTTTTTGTCTTTTAAATACCCTTAGATAACTTTACTATCAACAATACACGATAACATAGTCATACATCAACTGAAATTAGGAAATTGCAAGTAAATGAATCAATCAAATATTTGATGATGAAGCAATGATTCAGATGCATTTTGACTAATGGCCAACAATCATTCATCAGTCATCTGGATATTCGATGTCCTGATGAGTTTGTTGATAAAGCCAGGTAGACTGATGAGTGTTATTACAGGAAACGCGACTCTGCCATTGCTTTATCAACAAACATTTGATTGACTTGAATTCCTTTTCATTAACTTAACTTAACTTGTTGTATTGTTTGGAGTTTGTAAATAACATTTTTGACCATGTTTTCGTTGGTTTTTATAATTAATTATTTTTTCAATAAATTTAATTTTCAAACATTAATCTTGAATTAACATTAAATTGAACTACTTGAGTATAATTTAAGTTGATAGGAATATACAATACATTAAAAGATAAGTCCCTTAAATATAACATATTATATTTCGAAAATTAATATATCGATATTAAAATAACATAAATTATGAAACTGCATATAAACAAAACTAAATATAATATCTATTCATAAATACATAAATAAACAATTAAGTATACTAAAGAATAATGTTTTACGTAATATCCATCTGTTTCGCTGTCCATACTGCCAGCTCTTTCAAGATCTGCTATCAGTTCAATTGGTATTTGGTGAATACTGCGAGTAATATTGGCTTCCAATTGCTCAATCGTAGTTAAATTATCCATGTAGACTTTTGGACTTTATGTAACCCCAAAGGAAAAAGGCTAAAGGCGTGATATCATATAATCAAGGTGGCCATTGCACAGGTCCGTTATTCGAAATTAAATGCTTTCTTGTTGGATTTCAGGCAGCAAATAGAAATTATTACAAATTGAACCGACCTCCATTGTTATTTAAGGGATGATTCATTTGGAGGTACTTTTTCAAAAATAAAAGAAAATTTATCGAGTATACTTTATTATCATACAAAAGAAACATTCTTGAAATTTATTTTTTTAAAGATTAACTCCTTCAAATGCTGAAGTTCTAATTTTCGCTTATCCATGTAGACTATGGACTTTACGTAGCCCCAAAGGAAACAGTCTAAAGGTGTCATATGATCTAGACGGCCATTGCAAATCGCGCCGTCTTGATGGAACCAAATGTCGTTGAGATCACGGGCTTCAATTTCAGATAGCAAATAGCCCGTTATGATGGCGCGATAACGGGCACCATACACAGTTACGTTGCAGCCGTCTTCATTTTTGAAAAAATATGAACCGAAGATTCCACTTGCTCATAAACCACACCAAACCGTGGTTTTTGTCTGGATGTAATGGCAGCTCCTTCGGATTGCTCTTCACTCCAAATACGGCAATTGTGCTTATTGACGTAGCCATTAAGTCATAAACGGGTCTCATCGTTGAACAAAATTTTGGTCGAAAAAAGTGGGTCTTCTTCAAACTCTTCAAAAGACCAAAAACTGAAACGGTGACGATACGAAAGGTCAGCATTTTTTAGTTCTTGAACAAGTTGAATTTTGTATGCTTGTGACAATCCAAGCTGTTGAGATCTACATCGAATCGATTCTTTACGATCATCGCGCACACTCCCAGACACCACGGATATATTTTCTTCATTATGAGCTGCATGTGATCTATTTTCTTGCGTATTATCCAATAGTGAAAATTGTGTTTCGAATTTTTCGATGATATAGCGAATTGTGTGTTCGTTGGACCGACTACGTAGACCACAAGTTGCTCTAAGAAAACGAATCACATTTCTCGTGGAATGGTGATTTTCGTAATATAACTAAATAATTTGTAGACTCTGTGCTGGTCTGTCTTTCCATAATAAAATGTCACACAATACTTAACTAAAATGGCGTAAAAGTTTGACCTAACTCACACTTTATCTGTCAAAAAATTGCTACTGAAAAAAGTACATCGTAATGAATCACCCATTACATATGTTAAATTACATACATTTGTCTGTTATGGTCTGGTACGCCTTCATCAAGAGATTTCGTTGAAAAATGATATATTTTATAACTCATAAGATTATGCGATTTGTGCATATGCGAATTAAACCATAAAACAGCAATTAAAATATTCAAATTAAAAGTTTGTTTCAACATAAAGGTATAAAGGTAAATGGAAAGTCGTTTCTACATGCAATTCACTGTATTTTTACTCTTCCAACTAATATGTCTTCTAATAAATGGTTGCAACAGCGACACAATAAAAGAAATAAGAGAAATACATCTGGACCCTTAGAGAACACCTGTATTTGACGTTATCTTTTATACTATGTACTATAATACACTTTAACGAGGTACTTAAGGTTTCAAAAAGTCTTGTACGCGACACCTACTTCACTCGCTTTTGTTAATTGGGCGAATTTTTTTTTTTTTTGGAGAAACTTATTTTATTCAAGAATCGGAATTCATTTGTCGCAGCTCGTTAACAGATTCGATTCCCTTTGGTATTCAAATAACGTAATTAGTGCTCAGGATGTGTATCTGTTACGGACAGGCACAGTAACGAAACCTTTTTTTTTAATTCGTTTCTAATTGGATTATTGACCGGTGAGAAAAATGAGTTTGATAAAACTTTTATAGCTTTACGGAGAGAATTACGTCCTTTTGTAAAATAAGAAGAAATTTCTAAT
Organism: Dermolepida albohirtum; assembly: GCA_031893035.1. Taxonomy (NCBI): domain Eukaryota; kingdom Metazoa; phylum Arthropoda; class Insecta; order Coleoptera; family Scarabaeidae; genus Dermolepida; species Dermolepida albohirtum. Next base: position 308,285 of record JAVIWB010002860.1, on the reverse strand, counting down.
TAGTAAGACGATTTCTAACTTACGGAATTAATTTCTTTTAGGACTAATTAGGGAGTTGTACTCGAAAGTTGGTGCAACAAGAAAAGGATTCAATAAATTTTGAGTATTTATTACCTATAGACGTTTACGTCTTGCTTTTCTAAATTGAATTTTCTTTATATTTATTTTATCATCGATGTATTTTTCAATCATTTTTTATGTAGAAGTGGTTTTTAGATATTAAATTATTAAAGCTTAAAAAATACTATTGTTTTTCTAATAATTTAAAATGCGATCACATAAGTAGAGGTACAAATGGGCTGCGGATATGTGGACGAGGTGGCCGAGTGGTTAAGGCGTTGGACTGCTAATCCAATGGGCTCTGCCCGCGTGGGTTCGAATCCCATCCTCGTCGGAACTTATTTTTACAATTTAAAAATCGGTCAGAAATCAAAATTGAAGTTTGTACATATGTTTAATAAATAAGAAAGTAATAGAGAATTAATTATTAAAGTCGGTTATAAGTATAATTTGCGAAATTTTTTATTAAAAAATTATAATATTTTTTTTGCAAAAACAAAAACACAAATAACAGTGTTTTTTAAAGGCATTTTTAAGGTTTCTCTTCGAAAAATGCTTAAGGTAGAATCTAAGAGAAGAAATGGATAAATTTAAATTTTACTTAAAGAAATTTTGGAAAAATGGGGCACATGGTTATTTTCATTTTTTATTAGAAGAATTATACGAAACACAAATTTTTTAAACAAAATTACGATTAGGACTACCTTTGCTCAATAAGTATTTGACTAGGTTATTTCTGATGCTCTTTTTTTATAATTATAATTATTTTATAATGACGTATTTGCTTATAGAGCATATCCCAATGATATGGGTTATAGTTCACGTATTTAAGTCCGTTTAAATACAGAATGTTAATGTGCTGTGACAATCGAAAAAATATTTTTTGCGAAACCAATTAGAACTTTTGCAAAAATATTAAAATTTTTGAACCTAACTTTAATGTTTTCTCTTCAAAACATACTTAGGGTACAAATCGGAAAATAATTGGTTTTGTTTTAACTTTTAGTAACAAATTTTAGAAAAAAGGGCACATGATCGTTTTAATTTTTTATTAAAACCAACATAAAGGAAGGATGAATTTTTTGAATCAAAATAGTGTTTACGACCTCTGATTAGTAAATATTTAGGTTATCCGTTATGATTTTTCTTATAATATCGATTGATATATTTGGTTATATATTTCCTGTATTTTATGATAAGAGTTCAGGCTAATGTATGTCAGTTCATTTTAATGTAACGTGATAATGTGATATGACAATCAGAAGAATATTTTTATCAGTTTGTAGAAAACTGAGCCCTTCTTTTAGTGTTAGTATATTTAAGGCAAAATGTGTATATAATTATTTAAATACCGTCCAAATTTAAATTTAAGACATTATTGATAAGTATTTCTAATATTTAGTTTTGTTTGATCAGTTGTAAGAGCGTCTCTTTTCATTTGTATTTGATACTCTTAATTCACTACATCAAAAAGAATATACGCATCACTAAGTATTATTTTGTCCAAACTATCAATCGCTGCGCCTCGGCTCGGCTATTGGAGATACGAATATATAGTCTAGTTTGTTTAATAGCCGCTAGATATCAGTTGTCTTTTGTTATTCTTGATAACAGTCATATGTTTAAAATGGCTACTCCGCAGCAGAAATCATTTTGTGTTCTCGAGTTTGCGAAGTGCAATTCCGTGATTACAGTGCAAAGACGTTTCAGGTTGAGCTACCAAATTGATCCTCTGAATGGGTGGAACATTCGCAGATGGTATCGACAGTTTGTGGCTACAGGATGTGTATGTAAAGGAAAGAGTCCTGATCGCCCTCGTGTTACTGAAGAAAATGTTGCACGAATTCAAACTGCTTTCCAACGTAATCCCCCAAAATCAACTCGTCGTGCCAGTCGGGAGTTACAACTGCCTACAACAACAATTTGGCGTGTTTTGAGACGTCGGTTGGTTATGAAGCCGTACATGTTACAGTTGTTACAAGCTCTGCGTCTTGATGACAAACGGAAACGTGTGGCATTTTGTAACGAAACTCATGATGCTATTGACAATGATAACACAAAAGTGTTATCATTGTCATTGCAAAAGCACAACGCATTGTGTTCAGTGATGAAGCGACTTTGCATGTTCATAGTCTGGTAAACAAACACAATATTCGAATTTGGGGTCTACAGAACCCACATGCAGCCATTGAACGAGATTCGCCTAAAATCAATATGTTTTGTGCGATATCCCGATCATCTGTTTACTGCCCATTCTTCTTTGATGAAAACACGATTAACAGTCAGCAGTATCTCGCTATGTTACAAAACTGGTTGTTTCCGAGACCGCACGAAGACAACTTCAATTTTCAACAAGACGGGGCATGAAACTCTACCGAACCGTTGAATTGGTCATCAAGGAGCTGCCGACTTAGCATGTCTCGGCTGGGCTCCACGGTCACCGGATTTGACACCCTGCGACTTCTTCCTGTGGGGTTTCGTTAAAGACAACGTTTATGAACCACCACTCCCACAGAACCTGGAAGAGTTGAAGAACCGGATCCATACTGCCATAACATCAGTGACGAAGGACATGCTTGTCCGAGTATGGGAGGAATATGAGTATCGATGTGATATTGTTCCCGTCGCTGATGGAGGACATATTGAACTTCTGTAATCTGAACTTGAGAGGATTGTAAATATGTGTGTAAAGTTTCATATTCGTATGCCTTAAAGTTTAATAAATATATGCATTGGAAATACGCATATTCTTTTTGAAACACCCTGTATTACAATCCGCAAAAATTAAATTTCTCTTTTATTATCATATTCAACTATGTTCTTTCAATCATATATTTCAATATTGGTAGGTTTTTATGAAAACCAACAATGATTTTTTATTTATAATAGGTTTTCCCTTTTATTTAAAATATCAATACCAATATAATATGTGAGTGAAATAAATTGTCAAAGTTAGACGGAAGTTACTTCGTTATTGTAAAACTATATCCTCCAATGGACCGAAAAAGTGATCACATTGGTCAATAACATTGATCTTTTTTACTGCAGACCTGTTAATTTAAAAGTGAAGATGATGGATTTAGTTCGAGTTGAAATACTTATCGGTCATGTGGAAACACTGAGCTTCGAAATTCTTACACAGACCGTATACAATTCTTCAAAAAAAAAGAACCAATTTCGTTTTTTCATTGATATTACTTTAAAACCCAAGGAGATTTCTTTTTAATTTCTTTCCTAAATATGATTATTACTTAAAAATGCGAAAAAGAAATAAGTGAATTACTTTTTTCACTTTACTTCTTATCTAATAATCATGCATGATTTTTGTAGTTTCGAAAATTTATATATGCTATTGTTCTAAGAATTGTGAAACAGTTCCACAAAATAATAATTTATATTTAATTCCAAACTCTACGAAAATATGGAAGTTTTATTACTGAGTTTGAATCTAAAGCATTTTAGATAACTAGATAAATCGTAACGTTTTTAAAAAGAATGTAGCTGATTTGCTTTAGATTCATTTCAATGATTTAAAGAAAAACAAGATTAGAATCTTGATGTAGAACTTCAAAATATAATACGAGTCGGAATCCTAACAAAGAAACAGTGCAAAATAAAAGGTGTTCCAATAAGACATTTCATTTTCAATAGCCCATCATTTTAACAGTTTTCATGACTCAACCTGTAACTAATTGATATATGACAAGTAAAAACTACCACATTAATAAAAATGGAACGACATACGCTTCAACAATGCATTGAAATTATTAAAATTCACAATAAGAATGGTGAAAATTTCGCGGTCACAATTCGCAAAACTAAAGTATTTTTGGGTCATAGTGAAGCACATTCTCGGCCAGCAATTGTGAAACTGGTGAAAAAATTTGCGCTGCTAGGACAAGTTAATGATGTGCAGAATCGAATTCGTGCACGTCGCTCAAGAACAACTGAGAATATTACTGTTGTAGCCCATAGTGTTGAGGAAAGCCCGGGTTTGTTCATTTTTTGTCTATCTTTGGAATTGGGAATTCTACAAACGACATTACACTGTATTTTGCATAAAGATTTGGGTCTTAAGGCTTTTAAAGTTTAGTGAACACAAGACACGACGTTGTTGATGGTCAACAGGCGTGAATCCTGCTGACCATCAACAACGTCGTGTCTTTGCTGATTGTGTCCTTGAAATGCATCAAACTGATTCGGAAATTCATCGAAAAAATCATCTTGAGTGATGAGGCCTTTTATCATCTCGGAGGCTACGTTGACAAGCAGAATTGTCGCATTTGGGGCTTGGAAAACCCAAGAATTATTGTTGAAAAGCCTCTTCATCCTCAATGCGTGACTGTATGGTGCGATTTTTGATCTGACGGGGTCATTGGACCTTACTTTTTCGAAAACGATGCTGGAGCAACTGTTACGGTGAATGGATTGCGTTATCGAACGATGATTAATGATTTTGTATGGCGGCAATTGGAAGATATTAATATGCACGTCGTTTATTTTCAACAAGACGGCGCTACGTGCCACACAAATAACGATACCATTGCTCTTTTGCGTGAAAAGTTTTCTGACCGTGTGATTTCTCGAAGAAGCGATCACAATTCGCCACCGAGATCTTGTGATTTTTTTTAGATTCTTTTTTTGGGGCTACGTGAAAAATAAGGTCTATGCCAATGGTCCACAGTCGATTCAAGACCTCGAAGATGGAATTCGTGAAGTTATCGAGGACATACAGCCGCAAATGTGCGAATTGGTGATGGAAAATTTCATGGAAAGAATATGGTCCTGCAAGCGTAGCCATGGCGGCCATTTGGCTCATATTGTTTTCCGTTATTAATGGCATACCCTCCTCTTTACAATTAAATAAACATCCGATGATTTCGCTTAAAAGTACTTATTTTTTTACATATCAAAATGAAACCTTTCATTAGAACACCCTCAAATGCTGGGAAAACAAAAATTTTATGGCTGAGTTTGATTTTAAAATGCTTTTAATCATTTTAAAATCAAACTCAGTCATAAAACTTTTGTTTTCCCAGCATTTGAAAATTTTTTTCTAGATGCGAAACTGAGTGAACTTGAACTAGGATTGGGTCGAATATTTTCTATAGATTTTCAAAGATATTTCCATTCTAAAAGCGCTCATTTTTCATAGAATCAATTCACATATTCTGAATTTTTTACTTGAAAATTACTTCAGCCATTTTGCTAGTTGTTGACTGTTTTGGTATGCTGCAGTCTAGTATAAATAGCCTTTTCAAAGATGAAGAAACTTGTTAAATGATTTGTAGATCTCAAGTTATATTTACAAATTAATATTATATTTGATTAATAATACATCATTATTTGACACATAAAATATAGAGTTGATATCTACAATGTCTTGTACAAGGTTTTCCAATAAAAGTGATATGATTTCTTTAAAAAAAAACACACTTATTGTTATGAAAATTCAAAAGTTTTTTATTTAATGTGAAGTACAATCGATACAATTAAGTTCTAAATAAAACGTCATTCAAATAGCCTCCACGACTTCTTCTGCAGGAACGAATTCGATGAACCCAATTTTCGAGCACTTTCTCCAATAAATCTAGTCGTATGTCATGAGAGAGTCTGGTTTATTTCGATAGACGAATGACTTCAAATAACCCCACAAGAAATAGTCTAATGGTGTTAAATCACAACTTCTTGGAGGCCATTCAATATCACAATTTCTTGAAATAATCGAATCTCCAAACTTTTCCCGCAATAATTCTATTGTTGCATTTGCTGTGTGGCACGTAGCCCCGTCTTGTTGGAACCAAATGTTGTCAAGATCAACTTCTTCCAATGTCGGCCATAAAAAGTTGGTTATCATCAATCTATACCGCTCTCCATTGACAGTAACGGTGTTACCAGCTTCATTTTGAAAGAAGTACGGACCGATGATTCCACCATACCAAAAACCACACCAAACTGTCAATTTAGGTGAATGTAATGGTTTTTCATAAATAATTTGTGGATTTTCTTCGCACCAGAATCGACAGTTTTGTTTATTTACCACACTATCCAAATGAAAATGAGCCTCGTCAGAGAAGATGATTTTCTTAAAAAAATCGTTATCGTTTTCAAGTTGTTCCAAGGCAAAATCAGCAAATTCACGACGTGTACGGTGGTCCAATGGCTTCAGTTCTTGAGTGAGAACAATTTTATAGGGATGCAAACTCAAATCCTTTCTCAAAATCCGCCAGGTTGTGGTTTGAGACAGTCGCAATTGTTGAGAACGTCTTGGAATCGACAAATTACGGTCTTCAGTAACACTTGCCTGAACGGCAGCAATATTTGCATTACTTCGAGCAGTTCTTTGTCTTATTGGCACTTGAAAATTATGTAAAGAAAATGTAACCTCGAAATTTTTAACAATTCGACGAATAGCGAGCACACTTGGACGATTATTACGACCATAAAATGGCAACAGCGCACGAAAAGTTGCAATTGGAGAACGATTATTTTGATAATAAAACTGAATAATTTGTAAACGTTGTTCTTGTATATATCTCTCCATGATGAAATTGTAAACACTACTGAATACAATGAAAAACAAATGACAGATCATGACATATTACAAATCACTTCAAAATCATATCATCCCTATTGGAAAACCTTATATAAACTGGGACCTGCAACTTCCAGAATAAAAAAAAATTACTTCTCCTATACAGTTGTGCTACAGTACCTAGATGCTCGTACATACGAAGAAGTTTAATTTTTAAATTTGTAATTGAGTTAAACTATATCGCTCTATGAACCAATAATGTAACATCTGACAAATTAACCAAAAAAACCATTCACTTAATTAATTATGTCTTGTAAAATGATGAATGCAAACGATGGTTCTTAATTGACTACTAATAATATTAGAATTCGGTCTCCGATAATATACAACATTAGATACACATCATCTTCCGATGGTTACCAAAAAAATCCGTACGTAAACGACGATCCCGAGAGTGTAACTCAATATGGACTCTGTGTGTGGTTGATAGCGTTTGTATGTGGCTTTTTTATTTTACGATCCACCAGAATCATAATGTTTTTAAAATATGGACGTGGCATTATATTTTCTCTTGGTTTTGTTTCTGTGCTTAAGAAAAAAGAGGAATTTTGTAGGTGCCCGGTCGATGTATTTCTGAATTTAAACACAGAGGTCACAGGTTTTACAGTATTCCTTTATATTTATATGGTATATAAGTGCCTACACTTAATTTCGCTTTATTTATGGACATCATTAATGCCGATGTTGTTTTTATGGCTATTATTTTACTAAGGTTGTGGTATTGGTTTTGATGGTGTGTAATGCACGAGGTCATATATTTTTCTTCTTAACGAATATTATGCAATTTAATGAAGTTGTAATAGTCAACTATTAAATTTTAGAATTTTTTTGAAATGTTGTTTAATCATAAATTTAAAGTATATTCAATTCCATAAATATTTTATTTCATTACTAACTGTTATCTTTAATAACTCAAATATTACATACATAGCATATTATTGTATTACAATCTTGCTTACATTTTCTTTTAATATTACTGTTTATTAATTAGTAAATAAAATATTTAATTTGGGAATCTTGATCAATGGAAGTATCCTTTTAAACAATAAGAATTTATTATTATTATTATCATGTAGTCACTCGTTGTAGTGATAGGGATTGCGACAGGGCATTATGTTTTCCAAGCGAATGTCTTTATTTAATAAATTTACTAATTATTGCTGTTGTTTTTAATGTTACTGCTTTTTGCGGAAGTGTGAATATATTGCTATAAGCCTCATATGTCAATAAGTCATATACTTTTCGCAGAACAATATTTTTTACTTAAGGCCCTTATATACAAACTTTCTTCTATTTAAATTTTGTGGTTTAGACACAAGTTCCTTTTAGCACTTAAGCTTGTCGTCTAGCTTTCCGTAACATGCGTAGAAATAAAATGACTAAATTCGAAACAAGCCATTAAGGTTGGAAATCCAATTCAAATTTATAAAACGCTTAAGAACTGGTTCAAAACAAAATAGTGCTTATCATCTTAGAGTAAATCGAAGTAATAATCTCTTTCGTAAATTTCAATATAATATATAATTAAAACATTCAATAAATAAAAAAAAACCTTCTTATAAGTACAAAAAGAAATTAACCATATGACACTATGAAGAAATATTGATCTTTATAAAATGTGTGTCGCAAAATTCATGTATGATTAGAATTTTGCGCCATTAGTAATGTAAAGTGTTGTCAACAAAAAAAAACATCATGATAGCTGATAGTTCAGGGTTATTAAAATGGAGCGTTACATGAAAGAACAAGGTGTTTCTATTGTTCAGTATTATTTAAAAATAATGAAAGTTTGGCGGCTAAAATATGGTCAGAATAGTGATTTAACTTCATCAACCGTGAAGAGATTAATTTAGAAAAACTGGATCAATTTGTGATCTCAAACACTATGACCGTCCTTCGACATTGTTTTCATCTTGATGGCTTGTTTAATCGACAAAATTGTCGCATTTGACGTTCAGAAAATCCACAAGTGATTATTAAGAAACAAATGCATTCCCAACGTGTCACTGATTGGTAAAGATTTTGGACTGGAAGCATCATCGGACTATTCTTGTTCCCAAAGGCGGCTGGTCAGTAATAACAGTAATGGTGCTTGCTATTGTGACAATTCAATTACTTCATGAATTTGGTCGTGTAATTTCCCGTTTTGGTGATCAGAATTGGCCATCCAGATCATGCGGTTCAAAGTCGTTGGACTTTTCTCTTTGTTTCTTTTTAAGTTTTCAACACTATATCAACGAAATTCTGTTACATATATGCAAAACGGTCACCCAACCTGCATTTTTATATCTTTCATTTTTCCTCGTCGGATGTTTTCTCGGTTAGCAACTAATTTTCGAATCTTACTAATTCAATAGAAAATATTCCGTAATCTTTAACGTACTAATCAAATACAATATAGTTAGTTTTCTTGTTTAAACATTAAAAATACCATCGAAATATTTAAATATAAAACATTCAGTAATTGTTAACGTAATAATTAAATGTCATATTTTTTTTTTGATTTTGACGTCAAAAGTTCAAAATTATAGAGACCGTAATTTTAGTAATAATTATTTCCATTCTATACAGGTCGTAATTTTTGAGTAAGCATTGGAATTTGTTTTGAAGTTTATTTTATATAGAAAATTAATATTGGTACGAAAACAGTTATATTTCGTACCGAGTCATTGTAATTACACATTTTTTATTTTGTTCAATTGCACAGTTTGTTGATAGATTTTAGGCTTCTTTTTTTTTGTGTGTGTATTGTTATTTTCTTCTGTACCCTCCCTTGCCACATGTAAATTGCTTAAAATCCGTTTTGGCTAAATCGTGACCCGTTCACAGTATTAAACGTTGTTTAGGAATTTTTAATACTGTAAAGTTCATATACCATCTCTAATATTTCGAATCCACCCCTGTATCTTAAGGCTGGTTGGAATTCTTGAACGCGGCCACAGGTAGGTTCAGGAGGGATAGCAACCCTCTCTTAAGAGTTACTAAACTAAAAAAAAAACTAACAAAACTATATATTCTATAGAAAATAGTACGCAAAATGCAGTGCGAAAGTTCGTTCATCACACTCCACAATTCTTTTTGCAGAGTGAAGCTAATATATAATTTTTTTTAAATTAGCCAAATAACGAGAGAGAAAGAGAATGCAGTCATCTAAAGCTTTTTATTATCATGTCCACAATGTGAACAAACTCGTGCGTTATTTAAGTTACCCCCACAATTTACATCATTGTGCGTTTTCTTTTTATTGAAACACACAAGAGTTCTCTTTCTAGTTTGATGTCCTTGAGGTTGACCTAAAAATATAGAGACAAAATTGTGACTTAGATCGTCAATCTTTTTGTGGTAGTAATCGTACACCGGGATTTTGATACTAAAACTTATTTTGTAAAAATAAGATGTATTATTTCAATAGAGTATTGGATTTTCATAAGAATTAGACTACTTTACAGAGCTATAGGAGGTCAAAAAGTTTTTGAAAACGGACTTAAAATTATGTACAGTTCAGAATGTTGAGAGCGCTCGTTACCCAAACTAATTAATTTTTGATTTTACCAGATGAGTGATGTTTAAAAGTCTATATTTTGAAAAGTAATATGTAAAAAGTCATTAATCACAATTTCTTTTCTTTTATTGTAGAGATTATAGCTTTCGTACTTACCGTATGATTAATTTAAGTAGTAACAAAAGTAGAAACACAGATTAGTACTTAATCAAATAATTAATTTAAACACCGTTTGTACGCACAATTTCGACTCTTTAATTTGAAAGGTGTACAATCGTTAACAAATAACTGTTATTTATTAGTGCAACAAATGAGGAAATTCCCATATATTTAGTCACGAAGCAATTAATCTTTCTGAAAAGGATGCGCAAAAGAACCGGAAAAGAAATAAAAATTCTCGCATCGAATTGATAAATAAAAGCAACCGCGATCACCTATAGATTTTCGTTAATAATCGTAAGCTTGATATATGTTTCGGTCCCCTTTCAATAATTATTTCCAATTTATTTATAACTCTCGGTGCACGAGCAGGTTGTAATTATATCTTCGTTTTCTCTCCAAGTTATTTGTTTCTCCGTTTCGAGTTCAAAAAAAAAAGTGGAAAGAAAAAGATCGATGATTTTTGATAAAGTTAAAACCGCAAAGACGAGAAAGAGAGGCGAAGAAAAAATCGGTGGGCATAAGATGAAAGCGAAGTATGTACATATTTCGGTGAGAGAGTGAAGTCTCCGTTCAATCACTGTTCGAAAAGAACTGGAGGTTATTAGCACCGAATGCAACACCAGTTGTATTCCAGGGGCTGCATTTTCGGCGCACACATAACAACGCCAGTTATGGATGATGGAGCACCTCGCAGACTCGCTTTCCGTGCCGACCTGTCCAGACGACCAAGAATTAACAATGAATCATTTAATAACTAACATAAAACACAAGACCATTATGCTCCCTCGTTGTTGATTTAGCTGAGACTTGTGGGTATATAGGCGCGCATATATACAGATTGTCCCATAAATGGTTGCCCATAACATCGCGACATAAACCATATGGTGAATAAATGTCAGACGTTGACAATAAAATAACAATAATGTACTTGAAATATCTGCTCGTCGTGTATATATATATATATAAATATGTCATGTAGGTACGGGCCATGGTTGAATAATTATTTTTAACGGCGACAAGGAATTAGAAAATAGAAAATTGTACAACATTTACAGTAACGGGTGGCGCAAAAGTAATGTCATAATTTGAACTGGCTGCCATTTTGTTATAAATGAAAAAAGAGCTCTGCTTTCATAAAAGTTTATTTGAAAGTGTAAAAATGATGACATTAATTAAAGAAAATTATATCGCTCAAATGGCCACCTCCCGAGTTTATGCATAACTGCGCTCGTTTTACGGCATCTTGAATTGTTGCTCACAAAACATCTGACTGGTGCTGTTAGATCTGGCGATCTGGACGGCCAGTGCAAGTCTCCAAAACGGGAAATCACTCGACCTGAAAATTGGTGTGTCAAAATCTCCATCGTTGCCCGAGTTGTGTGATCGGTTAGTCCGTCCTGTTGAAACCAACAATGATCGAGACCCAATGCAACAACAAGCGACGACAAAACGCGTTTAGCCTATGCCTGTAACGCTAACCATTTACGGTTACGACCAATCACTTTTTCACGGCAAATGCAATGGTTCTTCATGGGATTTTCTGTGCCCAAAAAGACGCAAATTTTGTTTGTCAACATAACCACTTAGGTAGAAATGGGCTTCGTCGCTCATTATGATTTTTGATACGCAATCATCCTCTTCTTGTACCAAGTTTAACAGCGTATGTCAGTAAGTTAACCTTGTCCGCTGGTCAGCAAGCAGCAATTCGTGAACAATTTGCACTTTGTAGGGGAACATTTTCAAATCTTCCATCAAAATTCGTTGCAAAGGCTGATGCCTAATTGTGTGTCTCGTTGACGTTTATGGATTCTCTCTGACGTCATCAGCAGCGATGTTCTTAGTCGAGCGAGCAATACCAGGCCGGCCACATCTTGAGACATCTGTAGTGGACCCAGTTTGCACGAGCCACTCAGCCAAACGCTTAATTACCAGGTCGGCTGAAAAGTCCCCGGTCTGACACATAGATGGCGTTACTGTTATTAAATCTATATGTTTTTTAGATAGTACTAACCTTCAAACGAAACGTGTCAAAATTTGACAGCAATCTGACCATTAGTTACTGAGATATTACGTTAAGAGTGAAGCTACTTTTGTTATTTAAAAAAATGGAGAAAAAAGAATTTGGTGTGCTGATAAAGTACTGCTTTTTGAAGGGAAAAAATACCATTGAAGCAAAAGCATGGCTTGATGAGGAGTTTCCGGACTCTGCGCCAGGAAAATCAACCATAATTGATTGGTATGCTAAGTTTAAACGTGGTGAAATGAGCACCGAAGACGGCAAACGCAGTGGACGACCAAAAGAGGCTGTCACCGACGAAAATATCAAAAAAGTTCGCAAAATCATTTTAAATGACCGTAAAGTAAAGTTGATCGAGATAGCTGACATCCTAAAGATATCAAAGGAACGTGTTGGACACATCGTGCATGAATATTTGGCCATGCGCAAGCTCTGTGCAAAATGGGTGCCGCGCGAGCTCACATTCGATCAAAAACAACAACGAGTTGATGATTCTGAGCTGTGTTTAAAGCTGTTAAATCGTAATAAAACCGAGTTTTTGCATCGATATGTGACAATGGATGAAACATGGATTCATCACTACACTCCAGAGTCCAATCGACAGTCAGCCGAGTGGACTGCACGCGATGAACCGGCTCCAAAGCGTGGAAAGACGCAACAGTCACCTGGAAAAGTTATGGCGTCAGTTTTTTGGGACGCGCATGGAATAATTTTCATAGATTATCTTATAAAGGGCCAGTCCATCAACAGCGTTATTGGACCGTTTGAAGAACGAACTCGCAAAAAAATGGCCCCATATGAAGAAGAAGAGAGTGCTGTTTCACCAAGACAATGCACCGTGTCACAAATCAATGAAAACAATGGCCAAATTAAGTGAATTGGGTTTCGAATTACTTCCCCATCCACCGTACTCTCCAGATGTGGCCCCCAGCGACTATTTCCTGTTTGCAGACCTCAAGAATGCTCGCCGGGAAGAAATTTAGCAGGGATGAGGAGGTGATCGCCGAAACTGAGGCCTATTTCGACGCTAAAGACAATTCGTACTACAAAAACGGTATCGAAAAGTTGGAAGAACGCTATAATCGGTATATCGCCCTCGAAGGCAACTATGTTGAATAATAAAATCGAATTTTGCCAAAAAACTGTGTTTTACTATGGTAGACCGGGGACTTTTCAGTTCGACTGTTATTCGAGCACAAGGAACACGACGATGAGGAAAACGACGACGAAATTCACGCTGCGCTAAAACAACCGCTAACAATAATTCCACATTCTTGAGGTGTGTATCGCTTCATTCATGGCTTGTTGACAACTGATTCTCTACATATCTACATCATAAATGTCAAAGCACAGTGACATTTGACCTCCTTAGTTGTAAATTATGCAACAAGATTCCAGAATTAAACAACCAAATTTTGCAAGAATGCAAAGCATCGGTACACAGGAAATTGTGATCCGACAACCTATGCCAGTTGACCTGCGTTGTGTACAGATTAACATACTGGATTGGGTGCAGCAGATATGTTGGGCGAATGCACAATAACCCAATAAAGCTACAGTGTTTTGGGTACTCCTACAGTCGAAGGACCTCCAGAAAAAGAAATACCACCTAGCAATTATTTCATATTACTTTATCTAACAGAGCAGCTTGCATCTCAGTGTTTTGAATGATAGTGAAAGAGAATGATATTGAATAGTTTAAATAATGCCGATGTGGCTTGTGTGTAGACGACGATTTTTCTATTCTTCTTTATTTAAATAAGGACTTATTTAGAAAAACATCCTTCACATTTACAATAATGACTAGAAGCTATTTATGAAATTATCTTAGTCATATATCGTCATAATACTGGGTTCTAAAAAACCCAATTGTCAATCACGATATTTATGATAAAACATTGTATACTATTGCATTCGAGTAGCAATGTAAATCATAAATATGATACACGAACTGATAATTATTTATTGCTTGCCTCACATGCAAAATCTATGTTCCAAAAAGGAACATATGTATTTTATGGGATGTAAATTACACAATAACTTACCACTTTCTAATAGAAATATCACAAACTTCTGTATTTTTAAAAGCAACCTTAAGCGGTACCTGCTTACAATAAATTGTTATTGTATAAATGACTTTCTATGTCCAAATTTATAACATCTTTTTTCTTAATGAGACGTGTTTCTAGCATATGAGTATGTACGTAATATGTATTGATTGCTATTTTCTTATATGTACTGATATGTACTGTATGCACATTGCTTTAGAAATAAAATTTATTATTATTATTATTATTGCGTCTACTATAACGTAAGATCTTTAAATGCTTACATAATCCTTTATATTAAACAAGTAAACGCCTTACCAAAGTTGAGGCTACCGGACACTTTAGTTTCTTTCAAATTTTCGATAGTACGAGTAGAAACTTTTTCTATTAAATTTAATGCTTCCGATAATTCGGCTCCTTGTAAAACAAGAAACAAACAGTCACGAAATTGGTTTAGACGTTCAGTCACTGTGGAAATTAATATTTATTACTTTGTCAATGTTATTTCTGATTGTATAAACCTGTGGAATTTCGGGATTGCAAATATTGTTGAATGTGTGAATTACATGCAATGGATACATGTGTGCAAAATTCAGCGGTGATTGGAAAAACGCAACGAAGGATCGCATTAACAAGTATTGAGCGATTTACTCTTTTCGTGAGAGACTTTCGCGTGTGCAACGAAAGTTACTGTTCGGAAAGATATTAATAGGTTCAATACACTTTTAAAAGAATTGCAATTTTGTATACCTATAGGCGTATTAATGCTTCCCAGTCTAGATACAGTCTATTAATGAAATTGGATGAAAGATAATATTTTACTTAATTTTCGACGGTTCCATAAATTTTGAGTTTCAGAAACAGGCAGCAACGTTACGTCTTAATTTCAGTTACTTTAACAAAAGGACTTCCAAATGACATATTCATAAATCTGACTTCGAAGCAATATTATTTTCTCCAAAGTAATACTTCACTTCTTCTTCGAATTACTTAATGTAAGAAACAAACAATCCCCCCAAAAGTAGTATATATCTTAAATACACACTGTGAATGGAAATTTTAATATTTAATTAATATACTATATGATAAAAAATTCGTATAAACGTTTACTGTGTTGGGAATAATACATAAATTTTTATATTTTCGTTAAAAAATTCGTACTCTTTGTAGAGAAAATTTAACAATGAGTTGCCGCTCCACATAAATGAACACTGTTGCTATTCGTTCGGGCGTACATTTAGTAAGATGTAAGTTCTATGGACTCCTGTAGAAGCTCATTCCAAGCAAATTATGGGGCCGCATGTAGCTGCTGTAAATTCATAGAAGGTTAGGAAGTATACCAACCTTCCAACGTCTCATATACCAGTCATAATCTATAGGCAATACGTCTGAGTCAATTAGGAATGTTGATGAATGTTAAAAGGAATCATTCAAATGTTAATAACACCCTGTCTACATATGTTTCAGAGAATGACTCATCGTCAGGCAGACTTGTGTTATTAACGAACGATTCCTTCGTAGACTTTATCGTATCTTTTCGATATAGAAAAATAATGAATAATCATTGCCTCCCTCCCTCGTCCAACACAAAACTGTATTGAACGACAAAGCGAGAACGCGTTTATCGCGCATGTCGGCAACAATGTTTCCAGAGCGTATATAGCCAGACGCACCACAGCGATCTGCCGAATAAAAGAATGTTAATAACACCCTGTCTACTACATATGTTTCAGAGAATCACTCATCATCAGGCAGACTTGTTTTATTAACGAACGATTCCTTGGTAGGGTTTATCGTATTATTTCGATACGGAAAAATAATGAATAATCATTGCCTTCCTCTCTCGTCCAACACAAAAATGTATTGAACGACAAAGCGACCCTAAATTGTGAAAAGGTGTCCTACTTAACTTAATTTTTAAACGAACACAAATTGAATATTTTCCCAGTGTTAATTTCTCACCGTTCTTTATCGAATCCCGTTAATTCTGATCAAAATACTAATAAAAATCCCATTCAGGTAAAGAAGCTTCTATTAATAAGAAGTAATGTATTTAGACGCTTATGAGATACAAAAATGTAAAAGAATAAATGGAATTTCTTCTTAGCGAAGGAAGGTTGAAAATTTTTCATACAGAACTTCACTTTTTTAATAAAATCCAAATTATTTTGCAAGTATTATTTACAAGAATATAGAATTTAAAGACTTTCTTTAGTAATTTATTACTGTGTTCTTTACTTGATGAATTCATAGCAAAATTATACACAAAAGCTCAGTTGTCGCATCCAACTTATTCCCCAGATTAAGCTCCCCTTTTCCCTCTTTAAAAACTTGGCTCAGTAAGAAGAGATTTGTGTAGAACGAGAAGGTAATCACTGACACTAACGCATTTTTATTTTCCGAAGGCATTAGAAGTCTTGAACGTTCATGAAATGAAATGTAATGAATTACAAGTGAAACACTGGAAAATAAAATAATTTTTTTATCAAAAAGATTGCGCTCTTTGTCTATGCCCACCAATTACTGATCCGCCCTGGTACAACACGAAGCTTTCACAACGCATCTATTAGAAAGGAGTACTGAAAAAAAGTTCAGTCAGCGTAGTAAAAATGCCAACTAGAAAATTACAATTCTGTACTAATATACTGATATTGAAATCCTTTTTTCCGCATTAGGTTCTATCTACATTTCCAATTATGTTCTTAAACAATATTACCTTAGCACTAGTAGATTTAATATCCATTTACTATTTAATATAGAATAATTATGTATCACATTTCAAAAGTTCTCCCTTCCGATAGCAATGCACAGATCATAAAACAGAGACATAAACATCAATTTAGAACACATACGGAAGAACGAGTGGGAATAGCTGTGACTATATCGCGTGTTTAACCAGCATTATCGCTTTATATTACACCACTAATATCTTAATAATGTGCAAATGCTCTATTTATGTTTAATTATGAGCTCGCATTAAGATTCTTGAAGTTGCACTTGCAATACCACAGTAACACTTCGAGAACGATATTCTGTCATTATGATATTAACCGAATGCCGTCGGTATAAAAAAAGGATGGCATGTCATAAATTTATGAGGATGGTACTTGTCACTCGAGAATTCTAAAGCAGGGCATTTTTTGTTGAAATTTAGAGGAATGTATCTTGGGTCTTTGTAACAGCGCTTGAATTTCTAGTCTTTATTTTATTAATTTTGACAATTTTGCCTTTTTATATTGGATTGAACATATTAGACATGCTTTTGATTTACAGACTCGAGCAATTAAATCAATATCACTTACAGTTTTAAAAATGTAGCTCAGCCATTCCAGTTCTTTTGTTCTCAGTACATTTTGTTACTTTATTTATTTGTGCTAACAATTAATTTATAATTTCTAACTCTAGTTTATTGGTGACCCTATTACAGTAAAGATAAAGTATAATACCAAGTAAATTCCATGATTCGACTGGAGATTTTGAAAACTTTTTTGCCTTTCTTTATAGTTGGCTAGTAATTTAATGGAAAGGTACTGAACTATCAGAGAGGGGTCTCAATATCAAATTTGAAGGCCGTTGTTGGAGAAGGTTTACGTGGTTTCTCTCCTCGTCTAAGGAGAATGTCGAGAGTCAAGCACCTTAAGTCTCACCACGAGGGCCATAATAACTCGTAGTTTTTGTAATTGGAGTTGTGCTTTTAAGGGATGTTTCTGATATAGATTATTATTATTTAGTCGTATATCTCTCGCATTTGCTTAGCCTAACGCCGAGAAACTTTTCATTCAACATTCATATTTACGAGTTTGGGCTCGGACTGTGCGCCGTAAATACTATGGTGTTATTAAACATTTTAAAATGATACATTAATACAAACTTTCTGATGTTTTATGTACAATATATACATATGAGAAAGAACATTATTATTATTATACTTTATATCTCAAAATAATCTCTTGAAGGCGTCATAGTATTAAAATCCCTAGAAGTTATTCACTAATAATAAGCGAAAAGACTCAGCGAAACACCCACAGATCATACAACCATCATCCAAGGCTTGAGATGAGCGAATACACTAGTCAAAATCCCAAAGTAAAGATAGCAATCTACTGATTTATTATTAATATAATATAAAATAGTTATATAAATAAATAAATATAAATATATTTATATATATATATATATATATATATATATATATATATATATATATATATGTATACCGGAAGTGTACCGGAAAGTCCTTACGGGATTTTTCGTTAAAAAACAAATTTTCAAGAAAATGGAAAAATTTATTTATTCAAAGTATTGGCCATTTGATTCTACACATCTTGCCCATTTTCAGTCTGGATGGCATCCCAAAAAAACTGTTTGTCCTTTGAGCAAAACCATTCATCGAGGCCTTTTCTAACTTCTTCGAAATTGACAAAGCGCTGCTCTGGATTGTGTCTCATTGATGCGAAAAGGTGATAGGCGGACGGGGTAACGTCTGTCAAGTATGGCGGGTGTGATTTTATGTTCCATCCAAGTGTTTTCTAAGCTCCCTTGACCCGTTTGCCTGTATGAAACAGCGCTTTATCGTGCTGTAAAATCAGTTCACCATGCTGTCGAGCCCATTCTTGATGTTTTTCTATCAATACATGGTTCAAATTGATAACTTGTTGTTGGTAGCGATCAGTATTAACTGCTTCACCAGATTTCGACAGTTCGTAATACACTACGCCACTCTGGTCCCACCAAACACAGAGCATTATTTTGCGACCAAAACGATTTTGCCTTGCAGTCGATGGACCGGCTTCACCAGGTGATAACCATGATTCTTTACGCTTAGGGTTTTCGAAATTAATCTATTTTTCATCACCCGTCACTATTTGATGCAGAAATGACTTGTTATCATACATTTGAAGCAGCATATTATAGATGATTTTTCTATTTTCCATTTGCCAGTCATTCAATTGATGTGTCACCATTTTCCTATTCTTGGGATTTTTCCCATTGCTCATGATCTGTTGCCAATCATTTTTTGTGCCAAATTTAACGTGCTGCCAATTATTTTGGAGTTTGGACTGGTTCTTCATCCAATAAATTCTGTAGTTTCGCAACTTCAAACTTTTTCGATCTACCAAAACGTTCCTTGTCTTGCACATCGAAATCACCACTTTTCAATTGTCGAAACCACGCCTCACATGTTTTTATGGTTGGAGCATTCTCGCCGTATGTTTCTACCAGCAAACTACGACTTTCGGCAGCTTTTTTCTTTTGATTAAATAAGAAAAGTAATGCGTGCCGCAAATGCACTTTTCAGGCACGAAACTCGACATTTTTAAAGAGGCATAAATCTATGACAGTGCCACTTTCGTAAAGTATAACATGTATGGCTTTGAAGGTTGATGTCACTAGAATAAGATGACGTGTGTGTCACAAATCATAATATTACATACTTAAGCATAGCGACATCTGTTAGAAAAACCACTATACCTGGTAAAATTAAGACATAGCAAACTATATACAAAATTTATCTATGATATTCAAATTACGATATAAAAGATATACAATAAACGCGCATTATTCTCTCTCATTCACAAGCTGACCTTAAAAAGTAACCCGGTCCCGTTGTAACATTGTCTAATTTTACTTTCGTTTGCATAATTCGTCTTCCTTAGGAGATGAAGTCGCAAGGCGAATTATGCATAAAGAAGTATTCTATTTTAATTATATTTGTTAGCTAGAATATTTCACCAAGACCTGACAGTATAATCAATTAATATTTCTACTTATAATCTTTGTTTTTATAGGTTTTATTTGTTCTGTTTCCAAAAAATCGGAAGTTGTAAATTTTCAGAATTTAAGCAAGCGCAATTTCTACCTTAAAAATCCATTAGATCTAAAGCTCAAAGAGAATGAAGACGTTAAGAGCGCTAGATACTTTTACATTCTTTGTATAGTGAATGACCGCGTCCATTAGATGAAACCACTGCGGTGAACGATAATGGATATATAATTGTAACGCACGTAGACGTTGTTAGCCATCGAGACCAGTTAGATAATAAACCAGAGTACAAATTTTTAGTCTGAACAGTTAATCGTACCGATGTTACTGCGTATAGTATGGCAACGGCGAACGGAGCACAGGAACAATAATCGTCGTTCGAATTGTTTTTCGTCTGTTTAATGACCGCGAGGCGTACGGTAGCTACCAATTAAGGACGCCGCTATGTCACTAATTACCATAAGGAAAGATAAATTATTTTTAATATTGCCCCGAGAGTATGTTTACGATTCTCATAAGAGATATAGAGAGCAAAAACACTCGGTATAAGTTGATGATGGAATTCGGTGTTGCTAATATCAACGACTAGTATTAATATAAAGAAATGGAAATCGAGTTTTTGTATGTGAGTACATAATGATAATTATGTGCTATAAAAATTAATGAAGAAAAGAGTAGGCGGGATAGAGCGCGTAAGATCAGCAGCTGTAAATAAGTGCTTTTCTTTTTTAATCTTTTTCTTCTTCTTTCAAAAATGAATGTTAAATTTATAATTATTTTTTTCAGTTTGGGATCATAACAGATACAGTTCTATTGTATCCTGCTAAAATTGGTAACAAAGTTATAAGTAAACAGACGAACACTTTAAAATCTTGGCGAATTGCTATTAGATGAACGCAATAAGCATCATTCAAATGTTAATAATACACTGGTTACTACGTGTTTCAAGGAATTTACCTCTCATCAGGCAAACTTGTTCATACATTCGTATGTTTGAACGAAAATGTATGTAAATTGATTTTAAACAAATATGTTTTATGTATTTATACTCTGTGTATTACAATGCATAAGGATATAATAGAAGAAGAAGAAGCAACCTTCACAATAATGTCTGTTATTTACAACAGAAATTATTCTAAAACTTTTATCAACGAATATACATATATATTAATAAATCTCTTATCTTATAAGATTGTAATAGGATTTTAAAGTAACTAGTAAAGTAAAATAATTAATTAGCTTTTTACTATAAAATATTATTGTATTTATGTATGACTATTTCCTACGATATATGTATACAAATTATATTCGAGGTTTGTTGCATTTGACAATCTTTATAAGTGAGTAAAGTAATTAATTCTTCTGTATGTCAATTTTAACAAAACTTAATACCCGAACATATAAAAATTATTGGAAACACTGTAAAGGAGAAAAAAAGTCGTCGGCAAAACAGACGACACAAAATTTATATCCTATTTCATATTATTTATATGTAAATTATTATTTCAAGTCACTCTGTAAATTAACAGATCAAAGACCGATATAAAAACTATAAATTTGAAATGGTTCATTAGAAATTATTTCCAGTCCACTTAGCAGCAAAAATTCAAACCTAAGCTTGTGTATATACCCACACACGCACACCTTTTTATAGAATTGCAATTAATAACGATACGACGGAGTTATTTTGCATCAACGGGATTGCCGTACACGATTTATACACAGGCCAATTATGCGGTAAAATGGCCTTAGTTTGCGCAAACATAATAACGCCAATTAATCTAAGCTCTAAATACCTGTGAAATCTCCAAGTTTGTGCATTATTTTAAATTATTGCATTATTCGGGAGACGGTACCATGTGTAAATATTGGTTGTTTCTAAGTATATCCCTGTATTTTATGACCACGCCTCTTAAAAGCGATTATGTTTGCACAGGCACGGGGTTACGCTAGGTTACTAAAGAGGAATATGTATCGAAAGCGCCAATAATCTGTAGTAATGATTCCTTAATCTGCAATGCCATTAACACCAGTGCAAAGCTATATGTTAAATATACGTAATTGTGCACTGCTGCATTTGCATTATCTCGATAGTACTAAGAAAATATTTATTGTTCGCATTAAATTATAGCAACGCGATACGTAACGTTCTAACACATAAGTTAGAGCGACTTTTTGCAATAGAAAATTTGGCTAAAAAACTTGGCATTAACGTGGGGCTATAAAGTAATTGTTTTAAATTTTAAAATTGTCTTATTATGTCCTACCCTTTATTTAAATTCTAACGGCGACAGTTTATTGGCTCCTTAGTTAATAATTTGATAAATGATAATAATTATGGTAATTAATATTTGACGTGGTGGTTAGCAAATTTATTACGAGCGCGTATCCGGCTAGTTAAAACGCTGCAATAAGTGCAAATAAGAAAAGGAGTTGAAGGAGTCAATAATTAAAAGTCCAGGGCATCTATCAAGCTGAAAGAAAGAATATTAACGGAAATAAAACAATAGTATTGCCCTTAAAATTTTATTTACTGATTTAAATCAAACGAATTCTTAAAGCTCGAATACATTAAAATAGAAATAATTAATAAAAGCGAGAGTTGTAGATAAGATAAAGCAAAATATCAGACTGTGGAGTAAAATATACAATTAGGGTATTTGCGTGTGTGTGTCCAGGGCCAGAATGGTATATACAAAGGGTACTAGGCAAGTTTTGCAATACAGCGCTGTTTATTTAATTTTTTCAAACTAATAAATAAAAGTAATAAAACAATCTTTAAACCAGTTCTGCCAAGTTTCACTAGGGAGTAAAGCATACTCGTTGCTCTAAGCCCGCAGAAGGTCCTCATCACTGGAAAACCGCCTCCCTTTTAGCTTCATTTTCACATGCGGGAACAGTGCGAGGTCGCAGAGAGCAAGACCTGGACTGTAGGGAGGGGCTCAACAAGTTTCGATTCTGTCGTGGTCAAATATTCGATGCAGGCTTTGGCGCGGTGAGCTGGAGCATTATCGTGATGAAGGAACCAGGTGACCATTATTGATTTTTGGCCGCAGGTTCTTCATAGATCCAATGACTTTAAACAGGCACTGTTCGGTAGACCACTTAACTGTGACTGTCTTCTGTGTGTCCAAAACGACGCGTTCCACAATTTGATTTGAAAAATACAGCTATCATTTTCTTCTTTACAGATCGGGATTCTCTGACAACTACGGCTGTGTCCTCATCATCAAAGACCCCAAACTTTGTTTTGAGCTTTGGTCAGCACATCGTAATAGTACAGCCAAGTCTCGTCACCTGTCACGATGTTGTTCACATACCGAGATTGTCCCTTATTAAACTTTTTTAGCATCTCCCGGCACCAAGTCACACGTCGTGTCATCTGCTCTTCAGTCGGTCGATGCGGCACCCGCAGAGAACAAAGTTTCGGGCAAATGATCATACAGAATCGAACGAATTGCTGGTGCATTTAGGCCTGAAGTACCCTATATCTGTTGGTAGGTCACTCGCCTGTCCTCGCCAAGCATTTTCCTCACAGTAGTAACGTTTTCCTCCGTAACTGACGTTTGTAGCCTTCCCGGCCTCTCAGCATCCCCCACAGTTAAATTTCCCCTTTGGAATTCTTTATACCACCTGAATATCGTTGTACGATATGGACAAACATCACCTAATGCAAGAGTTATTTCTTCGAAGCGCTGGTCTATGTTTAAACCACGCACGAAATTATAACGCAAAACTGCCCTTATTTCATTTCGTGACCACGATGCAATCGCAAACATTTTACACTCTCACCGCTAATGAATAACTGAGCCCATCGACATGGCGCGATGGCTACTATGCACGTATGAACATGTCTCAACATGCAGCAACAAGCAGCTACCTACAATTCATTGTTGCGTCATATTGCAAAACTTTCCTAGTACCGTTTGTTTATATATTTAGTGTTCTACGAGTTACAGTAAAACTTCATTCACCGAACAAGCACCTGTTTTACCAAAGAAAGATGAACTAGCCTCGATCATTGCTAGGGAGGAAGACAAGACCTTTTAAGACAGAAGCAATAGTTGAAGGCTGAGTATTGGATATATTTGATATTAACCAATGAGAGACAAGAGAGTAGACGCAACAAAAATTAGAAAGAATAAAAGACATCATATATTGAATATAATTACTGGACAGGTAGATATTTGGACAGAATAATAAGCGTCTGTTCTGAGTGCGACAGAACTAATGTTTGAATTGCATTTAGAAATTGGTTAAAATCGAATTAATAGTAAATGTAAGTGAGTGGAGAATTACCGCGAATATTCCAAGAAAGGGACTTACGTGCAGACATACGATCGTTCTTGGAAAACGATGAACGTTGGTTTATTGGAAGAGGTTTTCGCATTACAGCAATTAACGAGCGGTGCAGCAATTAACGAAGAAATTTATCCGTGAAATGTTTGCGACACAAATACAAGTATACTTGTTTACTATGTCAGATAATAGTTACCCTTTCGACCTACGTAACGGTGGCATAATTCCATATAACATAAAAAGTCCATAATACAAGTAAATATCCCCGAACGAAAACGCACACTGCATTAGATACATACATATCAGCGAATAAACTTCTACGTTCTCGGCGCATGCCTTTTTTTTGCTCTAGCCATCTTCTTTGTTACATTGTAAAGAAATACATTTGAAGAAGGAAGATTTTCTTTTATTTTAACAATTCGCTATCTTCTAAATTCCGAAAATAAATGATTTCACTCGAGGCCAATTTTTAATAATTTAATAGCTTTATTCGTCGATGAAAAATAATCAGAGCCTCGACATGTATATATATATATATATATATATATATATATATATATATATATATGTGTGTGTGTGTGTGTGTGTGTTCAAGAATATTCTTATCCACTCTTTTAACAACCTTTGTACACATTCGTATACCGCGCACGTTATTCGCTACTTTCACGAAGTTTTCAGTGCTTTAGTAAAGATAAAGTGTCCGAGATCAATCATGTTACCCATAATAATGTTTATATCCCGCCTACGCGCTGTACGTGAATTTTGCACGACCTTTTTCCTTAACCAATTATGATCTGACAGTCAATTGATAACTTCTTTGCTCGCACACACACACACACACACACACACACGAACGCACATAAAAGTGGCAATTTACCTGCCAGTGGCAACGCGAAAATTTTAAGAACGCCACCAATCAAAATACTTCTCGGTCCTTCTCAGTGAGATACATTTTTAATAGGTTGAATTAGTAAACATTAATCAACCGCATCGAATGCTTAAAATACGACAATTAACCGAACCGTTCTTCTTGGTTTTCGGGTCCGCAACAAAGAAGATTGAAAAACGAGACGGTCGCGTCAGTAATTTCGTGCGTATATGTATACACATAAGTACTACAATTCCGTGATCCGTTTGGTGAGTAAACTTTTCTTATCGCGACGTGTTCGGCAAAAACGAAATATTTAACTGTAATCTTTGCAGTTATGTGTAGTTATACTGGCTAAAAGATATAGATAATAACGTAGTGTGGTGTTAAAATACATAAACATATGCATGTGTTAGTGCTACTTTAAAAAACGATATACGCTGGCCTGTGTTCGACTAATGGAATATGGGCCGATATGGATTTAAAGCATGTCATCTTATATATTCAGGAATGCTACCTTCGAAATGAACAACACGATTATGTACATATAAATAACCGCTTCTGAAGATGAAAATAACTGACAACTGGTAGGCAGTGACCAATAAAAATATTTTATATTCTGAATAGGCACAAGGACTACTGACAATGTAAATCCTTATCTAGAACCTCGATTTAAAATTTATTTAAACATCTTATAATACGGAAGATAGTATTAGATCCGCAGTTATATACGTATCTAGCTAATGTATGAATGAAAAAGCTTGATGCTCGTTATGCTAGAAAAGCATAAATATTGCGCACGTTTTATAACTTGTAGCCTGACTACAGTCAGTCGCAAAAATGTTCTAAACACCTAAATGTTGAATGTTTGATAAAACTTATTTACTTCCATTTAACAACGTTAAACAACTCTAAAAATCTCTAATAACAACATAAAAACCTATATTTTTACAACTTCAAACGAATTTGCAAATATTCTGACGTAGAATGTCTCAAAGGTTTTCACGCACTTCATTCTTATAAGATATTTTTGTAAGTCATAAATTTAGAAAATATTCGTTAAATACTTTTCACAGTATCAGAAATTTGTCAAAACTAAGCAGTTTACGGCTTTACAAAGATGAGTTGAAAAAGTAAAGACATGCCAAACTACACAAAGAAAAAAAGCCTAAGGCCAATAACCAAATTTATTGAAAAAGCGAATTTTTCAGAGCAGATTGAAAAAAAATATTCAGAATATTCTGAACTGTTGAAATTTCACTGAGGAATAAGAGTTCAAGGATTCTGAACAGATGGAAGTGCACTGAGGATAGCTGTACGGATTGAATTTAATATTGGAAAGAAAGTACATTAAGAAAACTTAAAAAGAATTTGAAACAAAACCAGATGTAACGGAAGGCTATCACTTAAAGAACCTTTGATTAGCGACATTAATATATATGCTCTATGCTTTGCAAAAGATTACCGACGCTTAGTGAAATGTCTTATATGTGATACTCCTCCACAATGTGCAGTTCTTCTTGATACTTTCTATAGTATGTAAATATTTAAAAAAAAATATACAGATTCGATTAAAAAGAATTTGAAGTGATAATACGGTCGCATGCCAAAGGAAAGTCATATACAACGATGGTAAACCAACGAGAACAAGTAGAATTTGTAAAAACGCATCTAGAAGAAGATTCCTATTTTTGAAATACCGTTTTATTCAGTGATGATAGTAAGTCCAACATTTTTGGATCTGATGGAAAGTTATCGTATGAAGAAAAACCAATATCTAGAAGAACAGCGAAAATGTATCGCCAACTGCTTAGTTGATGGCAGAAGCGTATTAGTTTATGATTATACTAGCGCTGCAGGAGTTGCAAATATAATATTTATGGATAGGATTATGGACCAGACTACTTATTTAAATATTTTAAAACAAAATCTTAGTAGTAGTGCTGAAAAATTACAGCTTTGGGATTCGTATATTTTTCAACAACATAGAAATATCGAGCATACTACAAGGAAAGTAAAATTGTGGTTATTGTAATGTTTCAAAGTCGTTACAATCTTGGATATGAAATGAACAAAATTTTAAACACTTAATCGAACACTATATTACTCTGCAATCTGTGTCAGAAAAATTAGCCGGCTCTCTACCAGAACGCATGCAAGAAGTGTTAAGGTATAAATGAGGATCAGTAGACCATTAAATATTCTAAGGAAGTATATTTCCTAGAATTACGATAATAATATCTTTAGTTATTATATATGCATGTGTTATGTATCAAGTTACTTACTTCTTTTTCTAAGTTTGTGTTAATTAACTATTACAGTGCCGTGCAACTGAATTAGAACTCTATATATATACATATATATATATATATATATATATATATATATATATATATATATATATATATATATATATATATATGTATATATACGTATGTTATTTTTGATGCTTTCGCAAGTGTACGATGAAGATGTATTTTATCGTGTTCTAAGTAGCGCATGAAGTGCATCCTGAGAAGGATTGTTCTTTCGATATTTCAACGAGATCGCACTCGTCATCTTCTGGAGCTGATCTGTCGCTTAGTAAAGCTGAAGATCGTACATTTCTTTTTTTACAAATTGTAGTACTGTCATGAACCTGACGTGTTTACGCTATATGCTAACAGAGCAACATAAGAAATACCACAACAGGTTTTATCGAGTTGGCGCGCTGTACTAAATTCACTTTGTAAATTAACAAGGCGGACATGTTTCGACTTCCAGCGGGTCAAAGATTGGCAGCTCTAAACATAAGCGAAACCTACTAATAGCAATAAAGAATTTTAAATTAAATTATGAAAAAGAATGGAGTTATTGAGTTGTAAAAAGTTATATAATCTCAAGAAACGGTAATGTTAATTGGCCACCGAGATCATGTGATTTGACACCGTTAGACTATTTTCTTTGGGGTTATGTGATAAGTCAGTTTTATAAAAACAATTCACAATCAATTCCTGCTTTGAAAGATGAAATTATTCGTGTCATTAGTGAGACAGAGCCGCAATTATGTCAAAATGTCATTGAAAATTATAACGAAAGAGTGGGCGTTTGTGGAGGAGCTGCAAGAGGAGGGCATTTGGCAGATATTATTTTTCGCATATAAATATCATAACTGGTACTTCAATTACCAATAAAAAGTTTTTGAAAGTGAATGCAAATTATGTGTTTTATTTATTCCTTAAGAAAACCGCGAAATTTGAAACATCCTTTATATTCAGTTATTCCACAGTTTATTTTCGTAAAACTTAAGGACAACTTGTTATTTATTACAAAAAGTAAGTAAATAGTTAGTTTGCGAAGGTTATTAAAGTTTTAAGAGATTATTTACTTGAAAGTGCTCGAGGTACATAATTACACATAAATTACATTACAGCATATACTGCGGCGTAATACATCTTTCCCAAATATAAAGTAAATAGACATACAAAATACAATTAATTAGACATTTCTCTCTTACGTATGTTCGTGATAATAAACATGTTGAGATACGCGACAAAAATCTGATACCTTATAATACAAAGAGGGATGAGGCAAGTCGAACTCGCGAAATTAACAACACCACATTAGCCAATTTATGGTACCAGTTATATGGCCACAAAACCTTCTGGCAGGCGTCCCAAATTTAAGTGCACTATTATATCGGTGTCCTAATTCCGTAACGGATTATTATCTCCTGCATTATGTCGGTCTTATTTCTAAAACCGAACAGACCTTTTCGCGATAGGATTTTCGAACTCGATGTGGTTTTATTGTGGTCATGTGTAAGCCATATATATGTACATACTGTACTTGTTTTCGATATAATCTCCTCTGACTTCAATGTGTTTACTATAACATTTAATAAACATTTCAACAGCTTTGTACAAATTATAATTTATCGGGATGCAAATTAAATTGCTCCTTCATATTTACAGATGTTTTAATTACATGGTATGTGCTAAGAACGTGTTTTGAGTTTGAGGGGTAAGAAAAAGTAATTTCAGGGTAATGATAGATAGTCTGTCTGAATAGTGCCGCAATGCCTAATAGCAGTTTGTTCAAACGAAAAATTTTATTACAATTTTTAACAACTCACAATTTACAATTTTAATATAAATTTTAACTATAGCACAAGTCCCACGCGGAGAACAGATATTTTTTCAAAAATTTCTACATTACATATATGATGTATCAATGTTCAATAAGTTTTGTCGTTGGATAAGATATGGTGGTCTTAGGTTCGTCGTTTTATTTTTCTAAAAACTGTACTACTTTTTTTGTGAACATAATATCGTGTAGTTATAAAATTCTTATTTTTGGAAGGTGTAGCATCAAAATAAATTCATAAACGATTGTTAGAAGTGTAAAAACTCTTCACTCTCAATTGGAACCGTAGGAAGACGGGTGCTGAATTTGGTCGGACAAGTCATGAAGACGATCCACCTGAAGGACGTTCAAAAAGTGCATCAATACCAGAAATCGTAGCAAAAATACAGGATATGGTTTTGGAAGATCTTCGATTAACCGAGAGAGATTTAGTCGAAACTAAGACATCTCATTAGGAAGTATGAGCAATATTTCGGCTGGCGTTTTGAGTTTCAGAAACCTGTGTGTAAAAGGCTGCCGCATTCGTTAGCAATGGAAGAAAAACATATTTGAACGCGACTTTTTCAGCAACAATTGAAGCGTTTTAGAAAGAATGCGAACGATTTTATGCGATCATTTTATTATTGTGAATGTGACTTTGGACTACTACCAAAGTCCTCAATCAAAACAAGAGGCTGAGGAATTGTGTGAAACTAGCGTTTTAGCTCCAAAGCGACTTAGGATCCAGAAATCGGTCAAAAAGATGTGAACATCAGTTTTTTGGAACGCAAAAGGAATTTTGCTCGTGCAATACTTCCAGACTGGTAAAAAATTAAACTCAGATTATTATTGGAATCTTTTGATGAAATGAAAGTATATGTTTGAAGAAAGTGAAAACATCAACATAGTCTATATACGGAGTGTGTACGTCTTGAATTTACAAATAGTAACGAAGTTCATGAATAATTATTCACTACTTGGTTTACAGAAGAAAAAATCATTTTTTTCAAGACGACACACCCTCTCACACAGCTTTAAAAACCATCGTAAAAATCAGTGACTGATAATACGAATTGTTACATCCACCCTATTTGCCAGGTTTAACTCCCACTGACTTCTAACTGTTCTCACGTTTCAGAAAATTCATGCGTGGAAAACGATTTTCATCAAACGAAGAACTAATAGCAGCTGTAAAAGCGTATTTCGACAGTCTTTCAGATTCTCACTTTACGGATGGAATTTATAAATCTGAAGATTACTGGAGCAAGTATAGCGAAGTTCAAGAAGTTTATATTGAATAATAAAATGCATTTTAAACCATAAAATCGTGTTTTCTTATCGATCGACAGAACTTATTGAACAACCTGGTATAACGCGGTTTAAATTAAACATTTTTCAGTTTAGCATCGTAAAAGCACATAATTAAATGCAAGATTTAAAGAAATTAGTAGTACTCATCTCTAAATTTATATCAGTAAAGTATTATGCGTACATATCGTAGTCCAAATAAAATTATATATAATTAAAATAACCCTCTTTTATAACAATGTTTATTTAAACCACGACTACTGCAGAGCCACTGAATAACTGAGACTTATGCACACGTAGATACTCATACTTGTTCTTCGACTGTGAAGATCAAGCGGCAGATATGATGAAAATTAACACGTAAGTGCGCGATCTTTAATGGTATTTACGCAGCATGTTGATTGAAAAGCCCGTATATGTCGCGAAATATCCGATAAATTATTATTAATAACAATCCTTGATATTTAAGTGTTTACCGTGGTTCAATAATGCATTTTGTTATTGCAAACCAGTTCTCGAAGACCTGCAATATTTACGGATTTACTTTTGAAATTACTAAATATTTAACTTGATTATGCGGAGTTTATAAAAATAATATAGTCTCAGGATAATGAAAGTATACATTTAAAGAAAGAGAAAACATCAATATAATCTATGTATGTAGTACATAAGTCTCGAATTTACAAGTAGTAATGAAGTTCATGAATTATTCATTTTATACAAATACAATACATTTGCCTCCATTTAGATGCTACTTTTATAATCGCAACAATAAAGTTTACAATCCTGTGGCAGTACATTGCCTTTAATTCTAATTACCATCCGAGTTTCCTTATTATTATTACTCCTCCAAATATAATCTTAACTCTCTCGTTAACTAATGAGACCGCATGGTCTTTTTCTTCCTTTCAAAGCGATTCGTTGAATATGTGCTAGTGAAGATGTAAAGAGTTGAATGTCTCCTTCACGAAGAGATGTTATCCAGGCTTACCTATTTTCTGTCCAACAATGCTGTATAACAAGAGTTATGTATGAATGCATTTCTTAAAACGTAATTGTAAATAAAGCCAAAGAATGATATTTAAACGTTTTATAAGAAGTAATGGATTATCATAGTCTAAGAGAAGTTAGAATAACTTGAAAATAAAGATGTGTTTAACGATTACGAATTTTTTAACATTTGTAAATCATACCTGCTCAAGTATTATGTAATTGTGTTAGTAAAATATAGAGTTATTTACACTTCAACAATTATTTATTTTAATGGGTGTCCCAAAATTAACGCAAGATTTGAATTTGTCGCCATCTGTCCAGTAAAGTGTTGGCAACCCTAAAAAACAATTCGACAGCTGACAGTTTAAGATTAGCAAAAATGGAGCGTTGCACATATAGAATAACGTGTCTCCATTATTGAACAATATTTCAAAAATAATGAAAGCTTGGCGGCCGCAGTTTGAAAATTTCATTACAAAATATGGTCAGAATAGTGTTCTAATTTCGTCAACTGTGAAGAGATTCAGGGAGACTGGATCCGTTGGAGACGCCAAACACACTGGTTGTCCAAAAACAAGCTGTTTAAATGTTGATATCGAAGCAGTGCGTGAGAGTGTCGGTGACAATTCAGGAACCTCAATTCGACGTCGTAGACAAGAATTGCAAATTGCAAGCTCTCTACAGCGTATACTCACTAAAGATCTGTGTCTCCATGCTTAACAAAATTCAACTAGCACAACAACTGAAGCCCAATGACCTTGCACAGCGAAGAGAGTTCGTTGAATGGATTATTGATCGTGAACAAATGGATGCTGATTTTTCGAGCAAAATCGTCCTAAGCAATGAAGCACATTTTCACCTTCATGGCTTTGTTAATCGCCAAAATTGCCGCTTTTGGTGTTGTGAGAACCCACATGTGATTGTCGAGAAACAAATACATCCACAACGTGTCACTGTTTGTTGTGGATTTTGGGCTGGAGGCATAATTGGAGCATACTTTTTTGAAGATGAGGCTGGTCAAGCAGTAACTGTCACTTGTGCTCGATATCGCGACATGATAACACAGTTCTGTCTGCCGAAATTGGATGATATTGATGTGGCCAATATGTGGTTTCACAAAACGGTGCCACATGCCATACAGCCCGTGAAACAATTAAATTTACTACATGAGACATTTCCAGGTCGTGTACTCTCTCGTTTCGGTGATCAGAATTGGCCCCTAGGTCATGTGATTTAGCTCCATTAGATTTCTTTTTATGGGGTTATTTGAAATCACATGTCTATGTTAATAAGCCCACAATCACCCATGCAATAGAGGAGAAGATTCAACTCTGCATCAACGAAATTCAGCCACATTTATGTAAAATGGTCATGGAAAGTTTCGGCAAACGAGTGCGTATGTGCATGCAAAGCTGTGGAGGCCATTTGCCCGACGTGTTGTTTCATAAATAGCCCTATCCTATGTACTTTATGATTTTATAAAAAATAACAATCAGAAGACTAAAAACTGTGTTTTCTATTTAATTCACGTTAATTATATACAGACATACATACACACAACTAAGAGATTTTTACGATGTGCATTAATTATTAGATTAACTATTCTCTTGCTACTAGACATATCATTAATTAACACAAGTGAATAACTGCGAGATATCTCAACCATTTCCATCAGAGATATTAGAAACTCATTTGTTGTACTTCATCAATGTGCAATTTCTTGTATCAGGGTGGCTCCATAAGTACCCGGTCTGACCTAGAGATGGCGGTTGTTGTTTGAAAAATGTCACTATATTAGAAAGTACACAATCTATAAAGCATACGTTTCAAGTTTGAAGACGCCACGTTGTTTAGTATTTGTTTAGCAGTCATCAAAAGTGAACGTTTTCAGTGAATTTGTAAAAATTGAGAAAATTGGTCATCGTTACGTGATATAATACTTTTATTTGAAGGCCTCAGCTCAACCAATATAAAAGTTGAACTGGATTCTACTCTGGGTAAGACTGCTCCTTCGTTTACAACAGTGAAATATTGGATAGCAGACTCTAAACGAGGCCGTACGAGCTGTCAAGGCGAGCATCGCAGTGGTCGACCAAAAAATAGGTGACGACTCCAGAAACTCGATGATCGACGACTGAAAGTGCGCGAGCTGGCTGACACATTTCAAAAAGTGCGGCGCATCTCATATTATCTGAAAATTTGGACATGAGGAAGCTGTGTGAAGATGGGTGCCGCGTTTGCTCACACTCGAGCAAAAACAGTGTCTTGAATATATATATTTCAATTGAGTGTTTAGCGAAGTTTCACAGCAACGAAGCAGAATTTGTGCGACGTTTCACAACCATGGCTGAAACATGGGTCCACCACTTCACACCCGAGACAAAAGAACAATCAAAACGATGGACTCAACAGGGAGAATCGGCTCCAAAGAAGGCGAAGACCGTTTTATCTGCGGCCAAGGTCGTGGCATCGGTTTCTTGGGATGCGTGTGGAATAAATTTCATTGACTATCTTGAAAAAGTAAAAACTATCAACACCAAGTATTATGGGAACTTATTGCAACGTTTGAGCGAACAAATCTAGCAAAAATGGCCGCATGTGGCTAAGAAGAAAGTGTTGTTTCATCAAGACAATGCACCAGCTCACAAATCCGTTACTGCAATTTCCAAAGTTAATGAATTAAAGTTTGAATTGCTACCTCATGCACCCTGTCAGATTTAGCCCCCTCAGATTATTTTCTGTTCCAAAACTTGAAAAATGGCTCAGTGGTCAAAGATTTTCCCACGATGAAGAAGTGATGTCGGCAGTTAATGGCTATTTCGAGGAGCAAGATAGTGCTTAAAAAAAGGGTATCGAACTTATTGAACGTCTCTGGAAGAAGTGTATAGAGCTGAAAGGAGATTGTGTTGAAAAATAAATATATTTCTTTCCAAAATTTTTGTGTTTTCTTTGTTGGGTCGGGTTCTTCTGAGACCACCCTTGTACTTCTGCTTAATGTGAATACACTCAATAGACAAAACTATTTTTGTAAAAGTTTCGTATATGTTTTCTTTTTAAACCATTACCGTTAAATTTGCAACAAGGGTTGTATATTTTATTTTCATTGCACTAGGGGAACTGTAAGCCGAACTGCGTCCCTATACATTCTCTATAATCAAAATATTTATAGTTTCAATTTTCTCCGAAATCACAATAAGTCGTGTATATTAGGCATGTAATTCCGTTCCATATAAAAGATTTAAAAGGAAAAATAGATACGTACATGTGTTTATTGCATACCCGGTGCCAGGTTTTATCGAATCATCGACAACTTAAACCTTAGTTTAATGCAATACAATTTACAATCACCATGACTCAATACACTTAAAGTTAATAAACTCGTAATCTGGCCAGTAAATAACAAATTTACATTTCTCTGTCACAATTAAAATGTTTCGCGCAAACCTACATGCTCACAAGGCTGTGATAAAACAATCGCACTGCGTACAATAACAACATAAAGTAGATACATACTGCTAGATAAATTAATTATTTGTGAAAGTGGTTATTTAGCAAGACACCTAAACTATATTATTCAATAAATCTGCGTTCGTTGAAAACGTTAACACCCTAATATCTCAGACGACATTAATACCATGCCAAGGACGTTTTTAATTACTTTATTCAACACTATTGTTCATACAGACATAGTTATATACCTGTCTGTATTTATGTTTCGTTTTAACGACCAATAATTATTATACATTTGTTTTGTATGTAAATGGACACTTGCTTTTTGTGTCATAAATTTTATCGAATGGTCAGAAAGTGTAAAAATAGTCGATGAGAATAAACGAGCTTTGGGATAAACAAGAATTAATTTAAGAAAACATGTCTTTAAAATGTTAAAGTAAACCAGTGACGGGAAAATTAATGACAAAATAACAGAACGATTCTAGGTAAAATAAGTTGCATGAAGTTTCAGTTAATATTAGAAATAATCGACAGGCACTTCTTTGTATTTTTCCTTGAAATATTCATAAATGTAGTACGAGGATAGTTTGACAAGTAGTGAGAATGACACATAGGTAGCGCTCTAATCGGTAAAACAAATGCACTGTAATTTAGGTTACCTATTTATATGTTTACATTCCTATATTTAGATAAATCGGTTGATTAGTTTATTTTTGACAGCTGATTGAAGAAGAAGCAACACGTCGTTTTGTTACAATGGAAAAAGCAGAGTATCGTGCGGTGATTAAATACTTCGTAATTAGGGGTATGCAAGCTATCGAAATAAAAGATGAGTTACGGGAAACATTAGGTGAATCTGCTCAAAATCGTGACTTCTAAGGAAATGATTATAAAAATCCATAATAAAGGGTTTTCCAATTCCACCATTGGCACACCTGATAAACCTCTCGTTTGAGACCGGTCAATTTCCAGATGACTTGAAGCACGCCGTAGTGGTACCCGTACATAAGAAAGGTGCGAAGAATAGCTATGAAAATTATCGACCAATAGCTCTATTGTCGAACGTGTCGAAGGTTTTTGAAAGAATAGTTCTGGTCAGGATGACAAAATTCATCGAAAAACACAAAATATTAAACAACACACAAAATGGTTATATCAAAGGGCGATCAACTGCCAGAGCAATTTACCAACTTATGGAAAGAATTATAAATAATATATCTAACAAACTCCCGATGGCCTGTGTGTTTATGGATCTTTCGAAGGCCTTCGATAGTGTACATCACGAAGTCTTGTTGGAGAAGTTGGAGCTGATGGGATTCAGGGGCATGGCATCGGATTGGATCCGTTCATATTTGTGTGGCAGAATGCAGTATGTGCAGGCGGTTGATGCGGGGGGATGCATGGTGAGGTCACGTCCGGAACCAGTTACCCTGGGTGTTCCGCAGGGTTCTATTTTAGGACCTTTACTTTTCTTACTATACATAAACGATCTCCCGGACGCTACGGAATCCTTAACGGTTCTCTTCGCAGATGACACATCCACAGTCATAGACTCTGGTAATGAAGACTTGAGTATGGCCATAGCAGAAAATATACAAGTGTTGGGGAAATGGTTTGCGGCAAATAATCTACACCTAAATCTATCCAAGACCCATCTGCTGACCTTTGGTAACAGTTTACCAACTGATGTGGTGGTGGGTGATGAAGTGCTTGCCTCTAAGTGTGACGCGCCATTTCTTGGCCTTAGGGTTGACTCTGAGCTGTCCTGGAAACCCTACATCAACGAACTATCGGGGGGGCTGTCTCGGTTCTGCTACTGCTTACGTGTTATTGCTCGTAACGTTGGTGTGGAGGCGGGGCTGCTTTCTTACTTGGCCTATGTACATTCGAGGCTCCAGTATGGTGTGGTGTTCTGGGGCAATTCCATGGACTGGCGGAGGATATTTGTCCTCCAAAAGTCATGTATTAGAGCAATTTATGGAATGAAACCAACAGAGAGTTGTGTGGGTGTGTTTCGATCTGCCAAAGTACTGACAATGCCCTCAATTTATATACTTCAGTGCGCGCTACATGTGAGGATAAACTATAATGAATTTTTTAAAAAATACGAAACTAATCATGCACATGCTACGCGAAACCTCCGTAATATGCATCTTGTGCCCCCACAAACGTATTTTACAAAAATACAAAAAAATGTCGTTCACCATTGCATAAAAATATACAACCACATACCGTTTCGGATCAAGAGCTTGCCGTTGGCCCGGTTTAAAATTGTTTTTAAGTTTTGGCTGATAGAGCAAGAGTTCTACAGTGTGGAAGATTTCCTTGAAACAAGCGTAGACATTGGCGTATAGCATAGGTCAACTGCACGCATATGTATATATACTTAATATCTATTTATATTTGTGATTGTTTTTTCGTTGTTATATATTATATATTTTACATTTATGACATATTCTATGTTTTTTTGACATAATGGAATGTAATAAATATTATTATTATTATTATTATTATTAATAAGGACTTGACAAATTTTTTTCAAAATAAAATGCAGACCATTTGAGATATTTCAAAAGCTTTATTATCGGGTTGAAGTACAATCAAAACATTTATGAATGGAACTCGACTTCGTTCATATGGCCACCGCAAGCACGTTTGCAGCGGTCGATTCGTTGGACCCAATTTTCGATGACTCGGCCACACAATTCGGCCGAAACGGCTGCTATTTCGCGTTCAATGTTAGCTCTGAGCTCTTCCAACGTTATCAGCTTGTTGGCATAGACCAATGACTTGACGTAGCCCCAAAGAAAAAAGTCTAGAGGCGTTAAATCGCACGAACGAGGCGGCCAATCGACTGGTCCATTTCTTGAGATAACACGCTAATCAAACTTACTCTTCAATAAATCTATTGTAACGTGTGCTGTGTAGCTTGTGGCACCGTCCTACTGAAACCACATGTTGTCCAAGTCCATATCTTCCAATTCCGGCCAAAAATAATCGGCAATCATGGCGCGATAACGATTACCATTCACAGTAACGTGATGATCATTATCGTCGACGAAAAAATATGGCCCTTTGACGCCGCCGGCATGCAAACCGCACCAAACAGTTATTTTTTGTG
Organism: Dermolepida albohirtum; assembly: GCA_031893035.1. NCBI lineage: Eukaryota > Metazoa > Arthropoda > Insecta > Coleoptera > Scarabaeidae > Dermolepida > Dermolepida albohirtum. The sequence goes on along the minus strand of JAVIWB010002860.1, from coordinate 269,991 downwards.
GATGAAGTGGTGTTTCATGGAGCACATGTCGATTTTCACCCGAACAATAACGCATATTTTGCTTATTGACGAACCCATTGAGCCAAAAATGAGCTTCGTCACTGAAAATGATTTTGCGATGAAATTGATCGTCTTGGCGCATCTTTTCCAGAGCCCGATCGGAGAACGTACGTCGCTTCAAATGGTCCATCGGCTTCAATTCTTGAGTCAGCTTGATCTTGTATGGATGTAAACCAAGATCCTTACGCAAAATTCGCCATAAAGTGGTCTGGGCGATGCCCAACTCTTGAGAACGCCGTGGAATTGACTGATTTGGATCATTTGCTACGGACGTTTCAACGGCAGCGATATTTTCGACACTTCGACCAACCCGTTGTCTCACGGGCACGGCAACATCACACAACGAATATGTAGACTCAAATTTTTGCACTAAACTTGTTACTGCCTGTCTACTAGGGCGAGAATTACGACCGAAAATCGGAGTTAACGCTCTTAAAGTAGCAGTCACCGACTCCGAATTTCTGTAGTAAATTTTTATAATTTGCAGATGTTGTTCGTTCGTGTACTTTACCATGATGAATTGACAGTGACAGTTCGATGACTAGTGAATGGGTGCGTTCACAAATTGAATTAAAAGTTGTCAAGTCCCTATCAGAAAACCCTTTATTATTACGCAAGATCGACGACTCAAAGTGAGAGAGATAGCAGACATGGTAAACATTTCAACAGAACGCGTACACCACATTTTAACGAATTGGGCCTTTCCAAGCTTTCGGCAAGATGGGTGCCGCGATTGTTTACGACTGATCAAAAGTTCACTCGTTTGCGCATTTCCAATGAATGTTTGGACTTTTATAAGCGGAATCCGGTTGATTTTGTAGGCGATTTGTTACTTGTGATGAAACTCAAATACACTACAGTACACCCGAAACTAAACAACTGTCGAAACAATGGTTAGAACGTGGTTCTGCACCTCCAAAGAAAGCGAAAACCACTTTATCGGCAAACAAGATGATGACATCAATTTTTTGGGATTCAAAGGGCATTTTGCTCATTGATTACCTTCAGAAAAGTGCCACAATAAATGGACAATATTATACAGAACTTCTACAAAAATTAAATGTTGAGATTCGTGCTAAACGGCTAAGAATGGCAAAGAAAAAGATTCTGTTTCCCTCGCATGCCAGCACAGTTGCGATGTCCAAAATCCACGAGTTGCATTTCCAATTAGTACCGCATGCGCCTCATTCGCCGGATCTAGCCCCTTCCGACTTCCACCTTTTTCCAAAATTGAAAACGGCACTAGGTGGAAAGAAATTTTCTTCTAACGACGAGCTTATCATCTTCGTAAATGAGTACTTTGCAAGAATTCCGGAATCGAATTTTAGAGATGGCATAAGGGCATTGGAGCACCGTTGGAATAAATGTATTGCTCTTTTAGGAGAATATTTTGAAAAATATAAATTATTTTATATTTAAAAGATTCGTTTTTCTTTTCCATTCTCACTACTTGTCAAACTACCCTCGTACCTTCGAATGAGCTACGAATAACATATATTCTCTTTTTGCGCCATATTTAGTCTTTGTTAACATTTAGTAATTTAAATCAAACGTAGCTCAACGAATATACTCGAAAGGCTTGTTTTGTTTACCGATGATTCCAGTACCCCGCAGGTTATAATTAAACCTGCAAAAACGAGTGCGCACTCATTGGCGGCGATGATATATTTCGAAACCGCATTTTGAGTACTGCTCCACGATATTATTCTTAGGTAATCAGCAAATGAAAGAAAGACTACCAATTACAAAATAAAAGTATGCGCTGTATTCTGAGATGCAACAGAATGACACATATAAGTGATATGTTAAATAAGCTACAGTGGCTCTCTATCAACACATACTTATTTATATTTAAAATTAAGACAGGAAGTATGCCAAGCTATATGCAACGATATCTGGTCAATGTAGCTGAAGTCCAACCATACAATTTGAGGAACGCCAGCGATTATAGATTACCTTTGGCAACAACAAGTTTTTGTCAAAATGTTATATTTTATAAAGGTCTGAAAGTTTTCAATGAAATGCCTCCAGAAATAAAAAATTAAATAAATTATTATGTATTTAAACGTGGGATTATTGATTATGTCAAGAGAAATTTTTAAACAATGTTAAGTACCAATCATTTTTGAATTCAAATGTATACTTTTAATTTAATGTATGTTTTTTGTGAAAAATTTTAATGTTTGATTTGAAATTGTATACCTATGTATTGTACTAAGTAGCAACAAGAAATGCTAAATAAATAAATCAATCAATCAAGTCGAGATTCATATGCGTATGGTATGTGTATGAATGCCGGATTAGATTAATGATGGCGAATCGACGGCGTCTTTTGTTATGTTCGACGAGTGTTAATAGATTTCTTAACCGATATTCAACATTAGAATATGCTGGCACTATTATTAAATGTATTGTTTGCACTATCAACATTTTACCGTACATTATTTTGGTGTGTAAAAGACATGTTAATGGCAAACAGCACCAGTTAAATGCGCAACGTGATGTACCATATTATACATTTCTATATGAAGAAATACGAATATTTGAATAAAACTGAGATTAGAACCTTGAGATGTACTAGAAGAGGAACTGAAAGTTTTAGATCTGGCTATTCAGTATTAAACATACTTATATCTAGCCGTTAAGTATGGTTTAAATAAAACAATAAGATCCTGGTAAAACGTAAAATGCTAGAGTTTGTCTAAGATTTTGAGGATAAGAGCATTAATCGGAAATGCCTTCTGAAAATGCTAATACTTCAACGAAAATAAGAAGCGTTCGATAGTATTAGAAGAAATGTTATATAGAAGAGCGTAAATAAAAAAGGAATTGATATAGAAATAATAAATGTATGGTTATGGGGCAACAATAGATACTTCAAAGATGAAAAAATGAGAATTTGAAATACTGGAAGGCCTAAAGCAGAACTGCGTGCGGAATCAATTCTTGTGACAGTGTGTAGCGGATGAGTCTGTAATGAAGACAAAAAATATAATAACATATAATCGCTTGAAACAAAGCAAGTTGGAAAAAATAGCTTAGAGAATGCTTATTTTAAGATAACTATCTGCTTTAAGATAACTAATCAAACTCAGAAACTTTCAATTCAATATGAATATGTTAAATACAGAATAGAAAAGAACACACGCAAGCAAGTGTTTATAAAGCAAAAAATAATTCAATAACAGCTACAAAAGAGGAAACGAGAAATGCCTTACTACAAGCTTATATACTTTGGAACTATGATACAAGCAATGAAGAAAAATATACAATATCATGAAGGTAAGACAAATGAAAGGAATACTTGTAATGAAAAATTTCTCTTAGGAGGTTCGTCGATGACCTTGCTGTGCATCTTCTTAAAGACATACAGCGCCATTTTCCACTTTGTGTAGTTTCGGCTGCAGAAGTGATGTAGCAAATGTATGCAACGATCGAAAGTTACCATCCAAATCTACAAACAAAGTCGCGAGGTATGATGCAGTATGTATAAATAAATAATAAGTATGCTTTTTCAAACTGTAAATAAACTTTTGAATAGCCGCTGTGGTTGCTTTGTTATTTTACGTTTAGTATGCGAGAGCTATTTCCACAGCGACTGGGTATAAGTTGATTAAGAGTATTAGAAATGAAATTTTTAAGAAAGAATTAAGGAAGAGCAAGGAGAAATCGACTTATAAATGAAATTTCTGGAGACTGGCTGGATATAGAAGAACCAAAAACAAAATAACAGTTAATACAGGATGAATTGATCACATAAACAACGGATAGGCATACAGTAGAGGAAGTAATAAAAAAGGCAAACCAAGGAAAACTCGGTAAAAAGCAGTTAAACGCATTGCAGAAGAGAGACACCTGCAATGGAAGAAAGTGCAGGAGCCACTTCAAAATAGGAGAATGTCAGCTCAACAATTTTGTATTTTATGATGAAAAGCATTAATAACTAATTAATTTCTTTTTTTACATACAATCGAATGCAAATCTTTTGTTAAAATATTTTTTCCAAAGCAAAAACTAAGAAAAGTAAAATGTAGAGATAAGGATGATATTCAGAAAAATAATAAATTGCAATATTTAGTTGATGTTTGCAGGCTATGTGAAAAATGTTTGTCAAAATAAAAAGTACAGTTATACAGCTTTAATTTGCAGTTTAAAAGAACTGATTCTTCACATGAATAATTTGAAAACGTTTGTAATGAAACCTATTTTAAAAACTTTAGCTTAACTAATATTAGAAAATATAGGTTCATTTGCTAAACCTCATTCTCTTCTTTAAAGCCAACGAAAAGAAATTATTGCTGATTATGAAAAAACCAATACCTATCTCTTTCGCTTAAACATACATGTAAATAATTAAATTATTAGATATAAAAAAATTATATTAGGTGCGCAACTAAGTTCTCGCTGTTTTTCAAGAGATGGCTCCAGTACTAAGTGCTGGTCGATTGTGACATAAACAAAACGTCATGAACCAAGCTTAGACATTTGGTAAACAAACCGCTTTGACACATAAGTGATTATTTTTTTGCGTCATATACTTTTGGTTGTGTGAAAATGTCTGATTTTGTGCCAAATAATCATCATATGCGGGAAGTGTTGCTTTTCTTCTTTCATTCGAAGAAAACGGCGGCTGAAGAGCATCGGGAACTCCAAAAAGTTTAAGGAGATGCTGCTCTAAGTGAAACAACGTGCCGTGATTCATTCCGTCGCTTCAAAGACGGTGATTTCGATGTTGACGACCGTTCGCGTGAAGGAAGACCAAAAACCTTCGAAGACGCTGAATCTGAGGCATTGCTCGATGGGAATCCGTGTCAAACGCAAAAAGAGCTTGCTTCAGCATTAGGAATTACCCGCCAAACCATTTCCCAGCGATTGCATGCGTTGGGAGTGATTCAAAAACAAGGAACTTGGGTTCCTTATGATTCGAAGCCAAGAGACGCCGAGCGTCGTTTTTTCGCCTGTGAACAACTGCTCCAGCGGCAAAAAAGGAAGGATTTTCTTCATCGCATCGTTACGGGTGATGAAAAATGGATTCATTACATCAACTCAAAGAGAACAAAATCATGGGGACTGCCCGGTCATGCTTCTACGTCGTCGGTTCCTGTATTTGGTGTGACCAGGGCGGTGTTATTTATTATGAGCTATTAAAACCGAACGAAACCATCACTGGGGAACGGTATCGAACTCAATTGATGCGATTGAGTCGAGTACTGCGCGAAAAGCGGCCACAATACGAGCAGAGGCACGAAAAAGTGATTTTACAGCATGACAACGCTCGGCCTCACGTTGCCAAACCCATTGAAACCTACTTAGAAACGCTCAAATGGGAGGGCCTACCCCACCTGCCATATTATGTAGATATTGCGCCGTCCGACTATTACTTGTTCCGTTCGATGGCACATGGTCTGGCTAATCGGCAGTTCCGCTCATACGAAGACATCTCAAAATGGCTTGATTCGTGGATAGCCTCAAAAGACAAACACTTCTACCGTGACGGTATTCGAGCTCTTTTAGAAAGATGGGAAAAAGTTGTCGCTAACGATGGGCAATATTTTGAATGATTCATTTGTAAACATTTTTTCACAATAATGGTGTATTATCATCAAAAAAACAGCGAGAACTTAGTTACGCACCTAATAAATAAGTAAGAAAAGCTTTCAAACTGCAAATAGAATAGTAAAATGAACCTACAAATGGAATTAACGCAAGTAAAAATGTATAATATTTTATTATAGTATTTTATGATGTAGTAAACATAAAGCAACTTTTATTCGTAAATGCATATGGACGTTCTAATTGCAACGAGCTAAAACATTCTCTTCGAATATATATGTCCGATTTACAACAGTTTAACTATAAATAATTCAATATATGTTAACGTTTGCATAATGTGAGATGGGTCATCAAGATAAGACAGCCAACTATTATCCAGAATGCAGTTGAATGTCTGCATGTCTATATTTACTAACTCGACAGTATACCTTATTGAATAGCCAACAATAAACTGCAATAAATGTTCATTATAATTTTAGTACGTGATTTTCTTAGGCACTTACAATTAATATCACTTTATCTAAACAGTCTTAAGCATCGCTATTCCAGTTTTCCTATTATACTGGTTTATCACGATGCTTTTGCAAGAATATGCAAGATACTTTTCAATCGTAGTTTCGAACGTATGGATTTGAAGTTTTGTGGAACTTACTTACTTGTTACAATTAGCAAATCATTTTAATATAATGCTTAGTCTTATTTAGATAAAGTATAATAAATAAATTCCGTAAAGAGACATAGCAAAAAAAAGGGAACTGTAAAGACGAGACTGCGGTTTGGCAAATTCCATTTTTGTGGTAAGTCCTCAATTAGGTACTAAGTCTTTTCGATTTGTTACAACCACGGGCACGAGAGCATTGTATTGTTAGCAAAGTGTTCCATGGCTTTGTTACCAAACCTTTTTCACCGTAAAAGGAGAAATCAATATTGATTTTTCCAATCATTCATGTTTAAATTTATTGAATAGTTTATGTATGGTTGGAATTGTTTAAATTTTCTTTGTTTGCTGTTTGGAAAGTTTGAATTCGAAAGGTCGAAGGTGCAGAATCGTTGTGGACTCAAAAAGATTGACAAAATTTATAATCAATTTGATGAAATCAGAGTATCCAAATGATTTATTTCTTTCATGACTAGTTGGTTATTGCTCTTCTTTTAGTAAATTAAACAATTTCAAAAAAAAATTAATATTTTTTCTTAATCTGCCTCGAAGACTTTCGCGGTCGTTGTCCATACTTTCTTCATTTTGACTTCCAGACTGGAACCGAGTCTTCGATAAACAAGTGGTAGTTATCGAAGACACGGTTCCAACTCGAAAGGCAAGATGAAGAAGTACTTTTTCTTATTTTTTCGATGTCCACAGAATTACTGATTTAGTAACGCCTCGTAGTCTTATTTGTAACGGGTCCTACAATAGGGACTTCCGAACTTTGATAGTTGATAGCAGCCATTTTGTTGAAGCTACATCTGTCGAATTGGCTGTCATTTATTCAGTCTGTTTCGCCAAACCACCATGGACACATATAGCGTTCAACAACACGTGTAAATGATAAAATTGTTTTATCAAAATGCGTGTTCTCTTCAGGAAACTGAGACAGTCGATTTCGCGTCGCTCATAAGAACTCAGCCTTTCTTTTAGGGTGAATTGGATGACATGGATATCAACGATATGTGGTTTCAACAGGACAGCGATACGCGCCACACAGCTCATGTCACATTGGACATTCTACCCGAGCGATTTGAGGGCATGGTCATCTCACGTGTAGGTGATGTGAACTGGCCAGTCGTGTGGTTTGACTCCCGTTGGATTTTTTCTGTGGGGTCCTAGGTCCATGCAAATAAGCCACAAACCACAGGACTCTCAAAGCTGACATATCATGAAAAATTGGACATTTCGGATGCGCGCCACCCAGCGAAGTCGCGGCGGACATTTACACGATGTTATATTCCATACATAATGGTATCGATAGGCCTTTCAAACGAATAAAAAATTTCGATATCTCACACACTTTGTTTTATTTAAATTTTAGGATAGGAAGACCCGTTACATTATATCTTCTATGTAATATTAGCATTTACCGCGAAGATCAAATTTTATTAACTAAATCATAAAAATTCTCGCCATTAATGGTAAAGGTTAGTCGATCGTTCACAAATACTAAACGAGGAAAATCTGTTTATGTATCACAAGTTTTATTTGGAAATTATTGTGTACAGGGTGTGTTCCGATATGTAGTAGACGCAATAAAATTTATACTAATCTTTATATAAATAAATATTAGTGCCATTAGGGTACTGGAAACTAAAAACAGTACAATATGTAATTATTGTCGGAGTGCATAATTTGACATAAAATATGCTACGCTCGACGTTATCGCTTCAACATTAGTCGGGTCATTTATTCTGCAGTATTCTGTACAATTTGAACTGTGAGTGAACTCCCTTAACATTCGCCATTATCTAAAACTGGAGTTCGAATTTATTAATCAAATGTAAATCCAATTATTCAGTAGCTTAGTGTACTAGATAATTGCATGTCAGGTAGTAATAAACTGTCTCGTCTATACGATTATCTCTCTCATTACATGTACACGTCTGTACGCACATACATATGTACAGGCATTTATGTACATACATTCATCGTACATATATATACAGACATGCTTGTATGTAAAATATTGACTGTGTATTTATAAGCACTACATTTTCCAATACAAACTCAATTATTCATAAACAATTACCGATATACTAAGATAAATGTCAAGGTCTGAGTCGGCAAAATGCAATAATCTTACTTGTCAGACCGAACTGCATGTGTATTTGTCATGTATAGAAGTCCGACGATGTTTACTGCGATCAGAAGCTGTACTACGACGTGCCGTTTTTTCTTATTTTCTCGCATTTCTTTCCATGGATTTCATTCGAATTTTTTAAACGAATCCATTTCTCAATCACTCTGTACTAGCATGCTTTACATACTTCGACGTTATGTTCAGATGTCTTTAAAATAAACGGCAGCATTTCAATTTATATACATATGTATGTACTAGTGAAAAAGTCATATGAGTACATGTCAATGGGCCTACATGTTATTTGGTAATAAGTTAGTGCAATTGACAATTAGATTATTTGTTCTTAGAAAATGAACTTTTTATAATAATAGTAATATTAATAAAACGATTTATTAAGGTAAATTAACGAAGATTGTAGTTGATTAAACGAATCAATTAAGGTTAATATAACCTCTTTCCACAATAATTTTCATAATTTGTATACGCATTTCGACAGCTAAGTTGTCATCATCAATACACATTTAATCACAGGGTAGCGCCTCTTCTATGAATCCTTTCCAATTCAATTTGATAAGAAACGTAATGCGGATATATAACCACAGAAGCACATTCCAGTTTAGTTTGAACTAGGGCATAATACAATGTTTTCAAGGTTTCGTGATTCTTAAATGACCCACAGCATATCAAGCACCTTAAAATTTGTACAGCAGAATTTCTAGTAGAATGAATGTGTTCTGTAAACGACAAAGCAAAATCAAGCCATACCCACAAGTCCCTCATTAATGCTTGTGTGAATAAATGTGTTCTGTAAAGGACAAAGCAAAATCAAACCATATCCCCAAGTCCCTCATTAATGTTTGTCTTGAAATAATATTCTGTTCCACAGAATGTTGAAAGATGTAGGGATTTTTACATTTACTGTAAGTCATCACTGCATATTTGTATAGGTTTGTTAATCAAAGTGACTTTTATTTTCTTGAATAAATTTCTACCAAAATTTATTAGGCCAATAACGATCCCTAGGTGTCCACTAATTAAACTGCACACAGTATCAAATTTATTTTTAAAATTAGAAATTACCTCGGCTGCTTCTGTCGATAAGACAGGATAAAATTATCTTCTTCGCTCAGATATAGACTTACCTTATTTAATTTCTTTTTTAATTAGGGTGTACCAAAATTAACGCAAGATTTGAATTAAATAGAAAACAGTTTTTAGTCCTTTGATTGTTATTTTTTTATTGAACTATAAAGTACATAGGATAGGGTTATTTATGAAATAATACATCGGGCAAATGGCCTCCACGGCTTTGCATGCACATACGCACTTGTCGAAATTTTCCATGACCATTATGCATAAATGTGGTTGAATTTTGTTGATGCAGCGTTGAATCTCTTCCTTTAATGCACGGGTAGTTGTAGACTTGTTGACATAGACCTGTGATTTTAAATAATCCCATAAAAAGAAATCTAATAGTATTAAATCACGCGATCAATTCCGATCACCCAAACGAGAGAGTGCACGACCTGGAAATGTCTTAAGCAGTAATTGAATTGTTTCACGGACTGTATGGCATGTGGCACCGTCTTGTTAAAACCATGAATGTTATTGACCACGTCAAAATCATTCAATTTCGGCAGAAAGAACTGTGTTATCATGTCGCAAGCACCAGTAACAGTTACTGCTCGACCAGCCTCATTTTCAAAAAGTATGGTCCAACTATGCCTCCAGTCCAGAATCCACACCAAACAGTGACACGTGGATGCATTTGTTTTTCGACAATCACATGTGGGTTCTCAAAATCTCAAAAGTGGCAATTTTGGCGATTAACAAAACCATCAAGGTGAAAATGTGTTTTATCGCTTAGGATGATTTTGCGCGAAAAATTCAACGAACTCTCTTCGCTGTGCATGGTCATTAGGCTTCAGTTGTTGTGTTAATTGAATTTTGTAAGCATGGAGACACAGATCTTTAGTGAGTATACGCTGTTGAGAGCTTCTTGAAATTTGCAATTCTTGTCCACGACGCCGAATTGAGGTTCCTAGATTGTCACCGAAACTCTCACCCACTGCTTCGATATTGACATTTGAACGGCTTGTTTTTGGATAACCAGTGTGTTTGGCGTCTCCAACGTATCCAGTCTCCTTGAATTTTTCAATTAATTTCTTCACAGTCGACGAAGTTGAAACACTATTCCGACCATATTTTGTATTAAATTTTCGAACTGCGGTCGCCAAGCTTTCATTATTTTTGAAATATTGTACAACAATGAAGACACGTTGTTCTATCATGTAAAGCTCCATTTTTACTAACCCTAAACTGTCAGCTGTCGAATAGTTTTTTCTAGGATTCCCAACACTTTATTGCACCAATGGTGATAAATTCAAATCTTGCGTTAATTTTGGGACACCCATTATTATTATGCAAGTAGAATATTAATTCATAAATTTCTATGAATAGATGTGATATTTCGAACCATCAAAATGGTATAAATAAAATGTGAGTGATTTTGTAAAATATAATTAAGTTTATAAAAATATCAACTGTAAATAAAATAAGTTTAACTGCAAATCTGAATAAAAATGATACTTACTTTGCTATCTTATTTTTAATTTTTATCTCTCAGGGTGTGGTCATGAATGCGTTCAATTAAAACGAAACGGTATCATTTGGTCGCCAAATCGAACTTAAAAAATACAGCACACGTTAGGAGAATTGGCATGCGGTAGAAGAAAGTTCGCGCAGCATTAGTAGTCGTGGAACATCTTGCATAGGAAGTGGATTTGATACCCAACAGGGAGGCCCGATCAGTTGGGTCATCCGGAATTTCTATGGTTAAAGTGAAGAAATTGGTAAAACAGGGCTAAGATTACATATATTTTAGTCAAGGTCAACTTCAGCGAGTATATGCAAAGAATCCAACCAATTTCAGAAAAATGTGAAGACCACAATAGATCTAAGAATCGTAATGAAATAGGTTTCATAGCCAGCTCAATTAATTTAACATTTTAATGTCTAAAAAGAGTAGATTTAACATTCGCATGATTCTCAAACTAGCTTTACAAGACTATTAGTGTCAACCCAGCAAAAACCTGAACAGTATGTTCTAGAAGGTAAGTAAACTGTGCATTCTTTTAAAAACTTCTCAATGACAATTGTACTAAGTTATTGACTTATTAACTGCTAACTGCTAACATAATATTTTTATATAAACTTCTACATAATGATATCGATTGTCCTTCCCTCCTTCAAAAATTGAATTTTCACATTCCTCCATTGTCGGTTCGTTATCACACTACATTTTCCTGACCACCTTCCAGAACTGATGTAATATTAAAGTCGCCTCTATGTGTAATGTGCAGTAGTGTTAATAAAATATTTTGTGCGGGGGACATTCACATTGACTCCATGGGAGCATTACTCAGACTAGCAATTGAGGACAAGTAGAGGGAATTGCCAAGTTTTCATTTTTTATTGCTTGCTTCTGTACTTACGTATATATTTTCTTTTTTCTTTAGTCAGTTACTGACATGTAATTAGCTGTTATGTTTAGTTATGATTTAGAAAATTTCGTATTTACTTTTTGTTCTTCTTGAACATTTGTGTGTATGTATAATTGATTTTGTCCTATTATTGGAAGATAAATAATATAAATAAATAACACTGGAAGTAGAAATTTTATAATACCTTCATCCTTTGCTAATACCTATAATACTACAAAACAAGGTTTTACTTATCAGAAGGTAGGCTTTGATCTTCCATCGTTTAATGTGCATCCAATATCTGACACTATCTTGATTAATATGATGTCTACCTTAACCACTAAGTTCACGTCTGGTGATGACTCAGTCCCAAGCTTTCTTGTTAGGGATGCAAGACATGTTCTCGCTACTCCATTAAAAAAATAATTAACTTATCTATTTCTACTTCAACCTTTCCCGAATTATGGAAACGTGCGAGAATTACACCCGTACTCAAGAGAAGAGACAAACGTCAAACGTCAAACTATCGCTCAATTTCAATTCTTTCAAATTTTGCAAAGGTATTTGAGCAGTATCTTTACAACTGCATTTTCAGTAATGTTAAGTCATATATCTCTCCAAGGCAGCATGGCTTCTTCCCTGGACGCTCTACTGTGACGAATCTTGTGAGTTTCACTCAATATGTCAGTGAGATCCTGGACAATCAGGGACAAGTAGATGTAATTTATACAGACCTCTCTCGTGCATTTGATACCATACACCACAACATTCTTCTGGGTAAACTTCGTGGTTTCGGTCTTGCGCCTTCCCTACTTGCTCTCGTAAAGTCATACCTGAATAGCAGAACTAATTATGTGTTTTATAATGGTTTCAAATCTTATGAATTTATCTCGACCTCAGGTGTACCTCAAGGATCGAATTTAGGACCACTGCTGTTTTCCATATATATTAATGATCTACTCATGGGTCTGCGTTGCCCTGCATTGGGATATGCTGATGATGTAAAATTGCTCTTTGAGATATCTAGTATTGACGATGTTGTTTATTTGCAAAAAAGTATCGATTTCCTTGTTCGATGGTTGAAGGATAACAAACTAGTGTTGAATGTTAATAAGTGCTGCTTTGTATCTTTCACTCGTAAAATTGCGCCTTACGCTTCTTCGTATCTCATTGATGGTCATATGCTCGTAGGTTGTAACAAAATTAAAGATCTTGGAATCACATTTGATGGCTGTTTGAGCTTCAACCCACATATCGAGAATATTTGCCTGTCTGCTTCTGCTGTGCTGGGTTTTATTATGAGAGCGTCCAAACATTTTAATTGTACAATGTTAATCAAGACTTTGTATTTCGCTTTAGTGGTACCTAAGCTGGAGTATGCATCGGTGGTCTAGTATCCATACTACAACATCCAGAAGTATTTTGTGGAACGTATACAGGGGCGCTTTTTGCGATTCCTAAGTTTCAAATCTAGTGGTATGTATCCGGATTGGGGTATGGAATACTCAGCACTGTTGCAGCAACATGATGTGCTAACTTTGTCGCATCGTAGATCTGTCCATAGTGCGCGATTTCTCTTCAAACTAATCAATAATGAGATTGATTGTTCAGATCTACTAGCCAGTGTGAGTTTTTGTGTTCCTCGTGCGTCGTCCCGCTGTGTGCCTACCTTCACTTATGGTACCCCAAGAACCAATCTACGGTGGAGGACTCCATTAGTTCATATGTCTAGGAACGCCGACGTTATTTACAGTGACATTTTCAATGGAACTGTTATGTAACTCATATGTATAAGTATATCTACGTACCTTTTTGTTTTTTTTTATTATTCTTATTTTGTATGATAGTTTATGTACGTAATCTATTTTGTCCTGTAAGTGGGTTCTACCTGTTGGGCAATAAACGTTATTATTATTATTGTTATTATATCCTACAGTAAATCTGACACGAGTTTGAGAAATAAGAGATCGATCTGTCAGTTTTAGCCTAAATTTATGTCCAAAATGTATACCATTATTTTAGAACTTATATTCTCATAGCAGGAGAGCCCTCCAGAGTGTGATTTTATGTGAATTTCATGAATATTTCTGCATATGTTTAATTTCATCCCAAAAGGTCTTATGAATTTTTATATTACCAGATAATTTCTTTACCCAGATTTAGACATGTACTAGTAAAGTAGGTTGCGATACCAAAGAATATCTTAGCTAACTAAAATCGTCACTGCTCGTCAAAATGAAGTTATACTAGCTTCAATTAAATCAAATAAATTTAAAATTAAACTGTTTATCTCAACAATACGAATACCATTGGATATTTGAAATTTAGTTTCTTACTATCGTTTCCAAAGGTTCTAGAAAAAATATTTAAATTTAGGAAAGCCCCTTTCTTTAAAACATTTTTATAGGACGACATAGAAGAAACGACCAAGAAAAGTAACAGTGAAATCGATCAATTGTAAGAGGATTTATTGTATAATTTTCATTACAATAAATTCTATTTGCTCTGGATAGGTTCAGTATGGCAAAATTCAAATGACACTTAACAAAAATTTGAAATCTAATAGAAGAGAAGATCTACTTTAAATTTAGGTTAGTACGAAATTAATGCTTGAAGTTAATTGATGAAGTATATGCAGTGAAATAAAACAATATAAATGCATTTTGTTACATAAAACCTAAATAACAGTACTTAAGATTTAACATGTTCTCATCTAACATAAAAATGTATAAACTAAAGATCATTTATTTTACATGATGCACTTATATTCCAACAAGCATTCCTTTGCAATTGCCTTTAAAATTGCACTGCACCAAGTTTGAAAGGAATTAAGATCCCAGATAAAAGGCGTGAAATATGAAAATGTGTTCAAATACGTGCGTTTTATGCATGGACCTAATTTCCGAGGCGTGTGATAAACTAATGCACATCTATCCGTTAGCTCTCAAACAGATGGTTTTACAACGTACAAGCATACATATAATGTATGTACAGGCACATGAAATGTGCGTTTGTGCAACGATAAAATTAACAGTTAAATGTCTATTACATAAACAATATTTCTTTTAAATGCGAGATAGAAATGCTACGAAATTTTGTAGTTATCTAAACACATAATATTGTTAGTATCGTTTTTACACGTTTGCAATTGTAAATATTACACACTCTGCGTACAGGTCACGAACTTTTTATGATTTAATATGCTTCTGTTACAGTATTTGAAAAGCAGGTGCATGCGTACAATGTTGGATAATTAATGCTGCAGAAACGAGTGCTTTCGCAGTAGCATACGGCTCAATTACTATCAATATTAAAAATAATAAATGTAATTACTTACTATTTTAGTTTTTTCTGTGTTGTTGATGTAGAGTGACGCAAAAATTCGCTGTAGTCAGTACTTCCAGTGCTAACACAGTCATACTCCTACAGCGAGGTGAAAATATGTATGGAAAAGGAGCATTCTTCTAATGATGTGATATTCGCGAATTTAAAAAGGACATTCGCGCCATATTTGCACTCTTGATTCTCAATTAAACTCTCGTCTATACTCACTATAGTTTGAAAATCGGGATTCTTATTTAGAACCACACACAATTTACCGGCTGTTAAATATTCCTATACTATCTGTTACATTTCCTAACGAGACTTTGAGGTAATATATCATATTTAGGATTCATGTAATGACAGCTTGGTGTTCTCTAATGTGGAAATAGTATCTAAAAAAATTGAATAATTTTCGGAAATTTGCTCTGTTTGAGTACGGATCTCGGTATCTAAAACCAACTGCTGACTTACTGAAATTGTTTGAGCGTATTGCGAATTTAAATTTAGGATACAAGATTTAATAATGTGTAAAAATTGCTAACAATATAAAACAGCTTTAAACCATGTCCCATCTCGTCAATACCGGTTGTGGTGACTGAGGAATAACCGGACAAGCTTGCTTAAACTCATAAGTGTGTTTTGGAGATTTATTAAAAAGTTTTTTGGTAGAAACCATAAATTGGTCTACCTTTGGGTAACTGTTTCTAATAAATTCAGCTATAAGATGACATGCATCGAGCAAACAGGTTACATGAAGCAATTGAGGATATAATAACTTTCCAGCTTTAGCCATATTCGAACTCCCATATGTAACCGACATTACATGTCGGGTTGCCGATATATTGAACTGCTTAAAGGTATATTTTATGGTTTCTACTATCCTTTCCGCGTTTGTCTTCTGTAATATTCTACGACGTAAAAGAAGAGTCAAGAAAACCTCACCTCTTTTTAACGTGCGCATCAACACATTTAAAATACTATTCTTTCTTGCATCCGTTGTTTCATCTAACGTCAGGTATATCTTTTGATCTTTTAACTCTGCGTTTATTTGATCCGTAATCGTGTTTTCACTCAAGGAAAATTATACTGTAATTGACCTTTTATTGGCAATCTACGGATCGCATTTCCCCCAAAAATTTCGAAATTCTTCCTTATCTACAATATTTTATGGAATGTTGCACACCCTTAACATAAAAATAAAGTCAGATAGAAATTTATAATATGGACCATCACGTTGCGCATTCAACTGTTGTTGTTTGCTATTAACATGCCTTTGACACACAAAAATACTGTAAATACGGTAAAATGTGGACATTGCAAAGAATACGTTTAATAATAGTGCTCGTGTATTCTAATGTCGAAAATTGGTTAAGAAATCTATTAACACTCGTCGAACATAACAAAGAACGCTGTCAATTCGCCATCATCAATTTAATCAGGCATTCATAAACATACCATGAGCATATGAATCTCGATTTCAGTTATATCCGACCGCTCTCTAAATATATCATCGCCGCCAATGAGGGTGCACTCGTTTCTGCAAGCTTATTGATAATGCTAACGAAGTTTACTAATGAAAATATATTATTATAAAGTTTTAAAAAATGTATTTATTTATATTTGATTAACTGTGATTATATGGTGTTTTTCAAGCTCCACATTGACTTGCCAATTTGTTGCAAAATAAAAAGAGATATTTTTGTTTTAAATGTAATTATGATTTATTAAAATATTTAGTCTTAAGTCTTACGTTGGATCGCCAATTTGTTATAATGCATGTACGTTAGGTTAAATCCATCTACAACCATATATAACGATTGCTCCAAATCTAACTCCTTCATTATTAATGTGAACCACTTTAAACACATTGTATGTTTTTCTTATTTCCAGGTCTACAATTATTTTTCATCTCTAGGAATGAGCTGTGGAGGAGAATACTCAGCCTATTCTCGAACCTACACATTGACCTCACAATGCATTCTGAAACGGTCAAGGACAATGAGGAGGTTCTAGAATCAGTAGACCCCGAGTGGCTTTCAATAATTTGGAAATGTTCCATTGCAATATTAAAAAACTTTTTCGATTTCGCACAATCGACGCCACTTTTCAACATTAAACAGCACACATTGCGTTTTTACAAATACAATTTTTACCACAGGTTCAAACTCAAAGTTTTGTGATAAACCTACACATATCTACTTGGAATGATTTTTATTCAATCATATATCCTTTTTCCTAATGAAGGTACATTCCATGATGGTTCTCGTACAATTTTCTCCACACGTATATCTACTTCATCGCAAAAATCATTCGTGTGACCCATATGAGTAAAATAAAGCTTCTATACAAGTGTCCACTTTATAATTTTCAACTTCATTCGTAAAATTACCTTCTTCAATAGTAACATTTCTCAATTCACCGTCTTCAAATTTCTGAGAGCAATCATCACTTTGTTCTCTTATATTAAATGAATGCTGCATGATAACACAATACTGACAATGATTCCATAACTACCTTTATATAGCTTAATTCACACACGCATTTGTCTTTTTTTGAACTTCCTCGCGCCCAGTCGATTCTAGAATCTCCTCATTGACATTAACACTTGCAATATTGAAATAACCTTGAAATCATTGGAACCTCCTCTGGTTCAGTCGATTCTATAACCTCTTCATTGATCTCAATCTTTCCAACATGCGTTATTGTCAAGGTCGTTGAGGAGGTCCGAGAATTGATCTTTTAGTTGGGAAGATTTGGGTTATCGTACCCTAAATTTGGATTTCATCTTTTCTAGCTCAGTAGTTTGACTAATTTCTTGTATACATAATTTCATATCTTACGCTTTTTCTCAACTATGGTACATAATTTAAAATTCCTTTTGGACAGCAATCTTATGGCATTCTTATAGCGTGCTCATAACATATTATTTTGTGCTCTCTGTTCTATCTTCAGTTGCGTATGGTATAACGCAACTGTGCGATGTCCATGTCCCATCATTGTGAACATAATCCACTCTAAGCAAATTATATGGTCTGCTTATTTCCAGTGTTACAATTGTTTCTTATTCTTAGCAATGACTTGCCAAAAGTCGAACCATTGTTAAATTTTAAACAATAGATGTATTTCTAAATTCAAAAAGTTACAAACAAATTATTAACGAATAATAATACCTAGACTTTCCTAGCAAACCTATCTAAAGTTCTGTTAATAGTAGACACGTTGCACTTCCTCCCCTGTAATTAATATTCAAGACGAAAAGGGGAATAAAAGTACTTTTCGGAAATCACGGAGTGTGTAATAAACTACGCTACCGCACGACGATTTTAATAATTCTTAAGGAAAATTAATATGACCCTTGGTGGTACATTATAAAGTAAATGTAACATTTCGTAAGGCCATAAACAGATACAGAAGCTTTCTTCGCGTATATTGAGCGCGAAATGTTGTTTCCCGAGTGAGACTTTGCTCGGAATTATGATATAAAACGGCTCAATCAATTATCTTTTATGTTGGCGCTTTCGGCAATGTAGCAGTAGTGCAACCTTTTGTTTTCATTAAAATGTGATTCAGTTCGGCTTTTAATGTTCATTTGAAAATCTATATACTTGCTCAATTACATGTACGTTTCAGATGTAAGTCTCTAAGTGAGCGAATTTTGACTTAAAATAAGTATAGTAAACTCTCTAATATGCAGCAGTTAACACGAAGATTTATTAATTACATCGTTATTCTTTATAAATGTGTCTCTTTAGAGACTTGAGTATTAAATGTTATGAACTATAAATTCGCACATTAATTACTCAAAGGAGGAAATATGTAAGTAGATAGTTTTTAACAATGTGTGGAGCGGTAAGTTTTAACAATTCGAATCGTGCATTGACCAGATACATCATGCATTGTTGTTATCAACAGTGTATGATAGTAGTAATTAGATCTATTTTTAAAATCTACAAACTCCTAATTTACTTTGTAAAAAAGTAATTACAATTACGACAATTTTTTCATTGTAATTGTGGCACTACGATTTAAGGATCTGGAAAACTGTTGATACGATGAAAATCTTAGGAATATTAATCATGAAGCAGAAGATCCACTTCGAAATTTCTTTTATTAGTGGCGGTTCTTGAGTAGTAAATAAAGAGTTTCATAAAGGCTGTACAAAACATAACCTTGCTTGTGAATGTAGATTCTGTACGATCTTTTTAAAATATAGTTTAAAAATGTAGGCTCTTAACAATTATATAGTGCTTGAAGATTAAGATTGGGGTTACAATTTTCTAACAGTTATGCTTTGTATTAAGTCAGTTCTTCTGTCCTTCACTTTAGCAAACTTATTAATCTATTGCTCATTTACGTCCAGTGTTTCCATGTTCAATAAATTGTTTTGCAATAGATAGTTCAGGTAAAACATTTAATCTATTCTCATAATATTAAAGTAGATCCTGTTTAAACACGTATTTTGAATCTGCTTCTGGGTTTCCGGGCTAGAACCGCGTCACTAGTATATCTGCACTGAAACTGAAGTTTCAGTGCAGCAGTTAAGCCCTGAAAATGTCCCGTACAAACTAAACGTCGGCAGATATACTAGTGACGCGGTTCCAGCCCGGAAACCCAGAAGCAGATAGCATGGACCACGACCGCGGAAGTCTACGTACCAAAGTATTTTGAATGTTTTACCAAAAAAGAAAGGAACACTATATCAACAATTATTTAAAGTGAAACTATGGAAGTAAGTTACTTATCCGAAGAAAGAAAATAGAAGACACTACTAAACATCCTAATGGATCATTTCCTTTTCTAGTCAAAAATTTTACGCGACAGTTGCTACAAACCATTTTTGGATAGTATTAGAATTAGATATCATTAAGAAATTATAAATTTAATAAATTAGATTTGAAATCGTGAATCCTAGGTTCCCTTAAATTTAGTTAACCATTCTACGAACTGAATCTTTAGAAACTAGAGAACGTCGGAGTGTACGTGGCTCAACATGCACATTAACCCACCTATTCTTGAATATTCTCACCTACTTTCAAACTTTACTATCACTCATGGCATTCGCCGTACACTTTACAAACCTGACGGTAATTTTGAGTTGCTGCCAAGTTTCTTCCACTCGAAAATCGAATTAGCGATTGAACCTCAAAATCGGCAAGCGAATCGATTTTTTTAACATTACAAACACCTCTTCTCTATTCTAGATATGGTAGTTGCTCATTCCTTTGTACGAAGGTAGGCATTTATATTTCGGGAAGTGGCAACATTAGTGTTGCCTCCGATCTGATGATTGCATCGTGAAGTTTCTCATTTTTGACACTATATGTATTTATCTTGACAGTTTTATTATCCGGTCGCTATTTCTATTGTTGACAGTAACTTGAAAATTTTATGGCAGCGAAAAAATGTAATTAACTCGCGCATATTTTTGTATAATTATTTTTCATAACTTTCGGCGTGTATTATCTCAACAAGAATGCATCGACAAGCTGAATTCTTTATATGGTGATGAAGCACCATCGAAAACTAAAGTATATCGTTGGTATAGTGAATTCAGACTTGGACGGCGTCCTTTGGACGACGAATTTCATGAAGGTCGTCCCACAAATGTTGTTGTTTCTCTAGGTATTAGTAACACCAGCATACATGAGATCCTGCATGAACATTTAGCCGTTAAAAAACTATGTTCACGTTAGGTACCACATAATTTGACAACAGCTCAAAAAAGAACTCGCGTCGATTGGTGCCAAGAAATGCACAAAAAATACAATGGCGGTGCTCCAAAGAACATTTACAAAGTCGACAGAGGTGATGAATCTTGGATCTATACGTATGAGCCCAATAGTAAACAGCAGTCTATTATGTGGGATGAGCCAAAATCAACAAAAGTTGAGGTATATAGAACAAATGGTCGCCTGTTTTTTCGGAAAAACCGGTCACGTTGCAATTGTGCCTTTAGAGAGTTATAGAACGGTCAATTCCGAATGGTACACAACTACTGGTTTGCCAAAAGTTTTTGAAGAAATAAGGAAAACCACCCGAAAACGACAGATCATTCTCCACCATGACAATGCCGCCAAAACATTGAATTGATGAGCCGTTCGCTGTACAGCCCTGATCTAGCACTTTATGACTTCTTTTTGTTCCCACACTTGAAGAATTAACTTCGTGGTAAACGGTTTTCTACGCTGGAAGAGGCAGTTGAGGCATTCAAAACTCATACTTTGGAGATATCGCTTTCACAGTGGCACCCTTGTATATTGTTCACGAACTATTCGTCAACGCCGTCGAGATTAACTGGAGAGTCATGTGTAGACGAAATGAGTCTTAATCAATATTTCGTCAACAGAGTTGTTCTTTATTCAATAATTAAGTTATTTTATTAGTTAATATTAACATTTACTATAACTTTATTTTTTACCATTTTGTATGTTTATATCGCAAATTCAACTTTGAAGTTGTTTTTTTTTGAATCCATTGTGAAAAATGAATAACTCTACAGTAATAATAAATAAAGGAATAAATTTGTTTCAAATTTTTGCTTTATTCATCATACCCACTTTTGTATATATTAAAAGAACAGGTTTGTTACATTTAGACATAAAACGGATGAAATTTATTGTTTCACTCGTCAAGAAATTATAGCCTGAAAATAAACAGAACTGGATACATGTAAAATACATATACGCAATACGGCATTCTATAATCCTATTATGTATTCACATGATATATCATACCAGTCTATGTACCTAATTGTTATACGCAAGACGTTTATATATGAATTTGAATCAAACAAGTACCGGAATGTATACACATTACTATATGGATGCAATTCATCAGATAGCATTTATAAACATCGTGGTTGAAAATTTTTATGCGCCGGTAACTCCTAGAAACAGATTTAAAGTTACATTGGATATATTTGCACAGTCTATACACTACACATATAGAATATAATGATAAATCCATACACATATATGCGTGAAGTAAATAACCATATACACTAAAAATAGAATATATTTTATAATTTAACTGGAATAAATCTGATTCCCTGGGATAAAAGCCATAAATAAGAAGTTAGACGGATGATACAAGACCAAGGCCATGCACGCCAGCATAATTCTTTTACCTATCGGACCTATCTGCAGATAAAACATATAGAAGACAAGTGGAACTACGGTGAAGAATTTACGATTTTACTTTTCAAGTTGGATTTTCCTGATTTTTATCGATGATTTCTCGGAGATTTTAATATATTTGTGCCTCTAAATTAAAACCAATACTTTCGACTTGTTTTACAATTATTTATAAGCTTCGGATAGCTCAGAATGGCGTTAAAATACGTTTTTTCGATTATACTTCGTAAATTATGGACCGCATCCTAAACAAGTAAAATTATTAGAAAAACTTTGTAAGTCCGTCCAATAAATACATAAATTTTTAAACTATATTCTATGTTTATCTTTTGTTAGCATGTCAGCAGAAAACTTACTGAATTGTGATAGCGGGGCAAAACAAATTGGGATAGAAAATTGTTTTCTTGTTTCTTAGGGTATCAATTTCAGAAAATAAAATATATCCCGCATGGTGTTAGTATTTGCCCCACGTTCAGAAAGCCAAAATTTATTGAAATACTATTTTATGCAGTTAATCGCGTTCAGACATTAAAAATGTTATATATAAAATTTGATAATTTAGATGAATCTTTACAATTCGTTTATACAATTTAATTTAATTTCATAGTTTAAGACTTGAAGGTAAATTTGATGGAGCCTGTGGTTGATTAACTTAATCACGGTATATAACTTCTTTCCATATTAATTTTCGTATTCTGTATACGTATTTCAACAACTAAGTTATCATCATCAGCAGATAATTAAACAGTGTCGCACCTGGAAACTACGGGTAAACTACGGGTAAACTACGGGCAAACTACGGGGAAACTACGAGTACTAGGAAAGTTTTGCAATATGATGCAACAATGAATCGTAGGAAGCTGCTTATTGCTGCATGTTGAGACATGTTCATACGTGCATAGTAGCCGCCGCGCCATATCGATGGGCTCAGTTATTCTTTAGCAGTGATAGTGTAAAGTGCTTGCGATGGCATCGTGGTCACGAAATGAGATAAGGGCAGTTTTGCGTTATAATTTGGTGCGTGGTTTAAACATAGACCAGTGCTTCGAAGAAATGACTCTTGCACTAGGTGATGTTTGTCCACATCGCACAACGATATTCAGGTGGTATAGAGAATTCCAAAGGGGAAATTTAACTGTGGAGGATGCTGAGAGGCCGGGAAGGCCACGGACGTCGGTTACTGAGGAAAACGTTACTACTGTGGGAAAAATGCTTGGCGACGACAGAGGAGTGAACTACCAACAGATAGAGGGTACTTTAGGCCTAAATGTATCAGCAATTCGTTCGATTCTGCATAATTATTTGCACGTGAAGAAACTTTGTTCTCTCTGAGTGCCGCATCGACTGACTGAAGAGCAGATGACACGACGTGTGACTTGATGCCGGGAGATGCTAAAAAAGTTTAATAAGGGATAATCTCTGTATGTGAACAACATCGTGACAGGTGACGAGACTTGGCTGTACTATTAGGATGTGCCGACCGAAGCTCAAAACAAAGTTTAGTTCTTTGGTGATGAGGATACACCCGTAGTTTTCAGAAAAGCCCGATCTGTAAAGAAGAAAATGATAACTGTATTTTTCAAATCGAGAGGAATTGTGGAACGCGTCGTTTTGGACATACAAAAGACAGGCATGATAATGCTCCAGCTCACCGCGCCAAATCCTGCACCGAATATTTGACCACAACAGGATTAAAACTTCTCGAGCACCCTCCCTGCAGTCCAGATCTTGCTCCCTGCGACTGTTCCTGCATGCGAAAATGAAGCTAAAAGAGAGGAAGTTTTCCATTGATGAGGACCTACTGTGAGCTTGGGACAACGGGTGTGCTTTACTCCCTAGTGAAGCTTAGCAGAACTGGTTTAAAGATTGATTTCGGAGAATGGAAAGATGAATTGAGTGTAAAGGAAATTTCTTTGAAAAAATTAAATAAACGTATTGCAAAATTTTCCTAGTACCCTTTGTATATCTTGATTTCTTCTGCATAGATTAGATTCAGATGTATGTAAGTACAGATACTCTTGTTTGCAATTTGCCAATTGCTTTACATTACTTTTTATTGCTCTTCAAGTTACACTTTTTATCATTTATTATACAGAATAGCCTTTTCAGATTTATTCCTAAATTTAGGATTCAACTACATCGCACTTTTCGGAACGAGATAATATGGAAATCATCTTAGAAATTTACAAAAGTCAATCATTTTATCAGTATTTAAAAACGTTATTGTTATTCCTGCTGTTCATTCGTAATGTAATTTGCTTCGTACAGAGTGAAGACCCACATAAAGAATAAAAGAAATTCCAAATGTAACTGGCACTGTACTCCCCACTGTTACCTTTACCGGGAAGGATCCGAGAGGTGTAAATTATAACACGATGTTTGTTTTTTATGGGCTCGCACCTGAATATTTTGTTTGTAAATACAGGACCTTTTGTTCGACTCAGTCAGGGGTGCGACGTGTTGGTTTTTAAAATGTTTCGCTTTTTGTTCGGGACCCCGTGAACGTTTATTTTCTAAATTATGTCGTAACAATGGTACAGTTTTTGTGCCTTGTTTTTTCCCATTTCTGGACGACTTCTTGAGGTTTCGATTCAAATCTTTCAATTAAATGATATTCGATTCGTAATGGAACTTTTCATTTAATTTTACGATCAATTCGGCCTTCGTTTTCCATTTGTTTTCGTTTTATACCTTTACCCGGATCATTATTTGGAATTTAACGTGTTACACGCAAAATACAAAGGGAAATATAATACATTTTTTTATGGATTCTTAGCTAAAATAAAATGCGAAACGGCGTATATTTTCGGATTATAGTCTCGTTATATTTTTTTATGGGTCGAGATGTAAATTGATTGGATATATTTAATGAAAATTGTATTTTTAATAATGGCAAATTTTTTAACGTGTCATGTCAAAATTTACATTAAAAAACAAATATTACTTTTGAACGTGAAAGAAGTAATTAAAAGTCAACTGAGTTCTATATATTACATACATACGAGGGTAGCCGTTTATATTTCGGGAATAGCAAACAAAAAAAAATTGTTATCGAAAATAGTTTTATTGTTTTTCAAAACATGAACATTCAATTGAAACACGACACTGTTTTTGCTCGAGTGTGAGCAAACGCGGCACCTATCTTGCAGACAACTTTCTCATGTCCAAATTTTCAGATAATATGCGATATACCGTACTTTTTGAAATACCTACTACATCTGCTAGCTCGCGCACTTTCAGTCGACGATAATCCAGTATCACTTTGTGGATTTTTTTCACCATTTCTGGAGTCGTCACCTCATTAATGCCCAGCTTAGCAACTCGTACGGCCTCGTTTAAACTTTGCAACCAAATATTTCACAGTTGTAAGTGAAAGAGCAAACTCACCCAAAGTAGAATCCAGTTCAGCTTTAATATCGGTTGTGCTGAGGCCTTTCAAATAAAAGTATTGTATCGCGTAACGATGACCGATTTTCTCCATTTTTACAAATTCACTGAAAACGTTGACTATTGGTGGCTGCCAAACAAATACTAAACAACGTGGCGGCTTCAATCTTGAAACATATGCTTTATAGATTGTGTGCTTTCTAAAACAGTGATATTTTTCAAACTACCGCCATCTCTAGGTCAGGCCGGGTACTTATAGGACCACCCTCGTAAAAGAATACGTAACAAGAAGTATTCTTAAATGTATATTTGGTGAATGTAATAGGCATATCTTAGTGTTAAGCGGGTTAATTGTCTTTAATTAATAATGTTATTATTACTATTATTGTTAAGAAGAAACGCAAACAGCAACCGTAGAAACAAAATTCTATAGTCTAACGTGGAAATTCCTTAAATTATTAAATTAATTAATTTATAAAATAGGAAAAGTCTTCAGTACACATATGTATCTGTATAATTTTAATTATATGAACTTAACTTTAATTCACACCATCAGAAATAGGTAGTAAAAGTAAATACATTAAGTGATTAGTGGAAAGAGTGTTGTTTTCTGTAAACAGAACACCTAGTAGCCGCCGCCACACACACAATGTGTGTGGCTACGGAGTATTACAATAATACCCCGTAGTTTTCAAAGAATCGGTATTTTAGTACCAACAACAAAAAGATAATTTTTTGATTTATGTGCCGGAGAATTTTTGCAAATACTTGTACTGTTTGTCTATATTTGGCAGTGACAAATTGAAACAGAATAATACTTTCTACTGTTTACGATTAGTCTACGCTTTAATTTATAAACGTAAGTTATACAGTTGATGTGTCTAGACATGTTGACTTTTGAAGAAACGAAAACGATAAGTTTTTTGTATGTTTACTAAAGTTTCTAAACATTTTACTTCAAAGATTATAATAGAACAGTGATTCTTAAATATGTGAAAACATCTGACATATTGTATTATTAACTAATACTGAAGTTGTCAATTCTTATATCAGTCCTGGAAAAATATAGAAGATAGGCATGAACATTAAAAATTAATTAATAAAATTTAAATATAAGGGACACACACACACACACACACACACACACACACACACACACACACACACACACACACACACACACACACACACACACACACACACACACACACACACACACACACACACACACACACACACACACACACACACACACACACACACACACACACACACACACACACACACACACACACACACACACACACACACACACACACACACACACACACACACACACACACACACACACACACACACACACACACACACACACACACACACACACACACACAATAGTAATTGATTTATAATTGAATGTTACTTAAACTATAGATTTTTAATAGTCTTGTTTTCAAATTCTGTCATAAATTTGGTAATCTCGACTATTTTTGAACTTTTAAGGCAACATTTCTCAACTTTTAGGAAGCGATACAATATGGGTTTGCGCCGAAATTTTTATTGGTCCCAAAATGATAGGTCACGGTACTATGACAAATAAATTTATTGAGTTCCTGTGTAAAAAGATAGAGAAACATTACTGGAGTATACAAATTTTTTCCACATTTAACACATGCTCATTTCCTATCAAATAAATCGTTAGATATTTATAACGTTAATGAGGTTATGTTATTTGAATTTCTTACATAAATTGCTTCTGTTTTTGCATTGAGCTAACTTTAATAAATTTGGACAACCAGATACCTCTGTATACGTTGAGTGTTGAGTGTTCTACGATATGTCTGAAAAGTGGTATGATGAAATAGAAATCGGTGATGAAAATGTTAACGATTGCAGTCCTAACAAAGAAATTTCGGAGCATAATCACGAAATATCTGATTATGGAATTTCAAATGAAACAGGTGAATATCACTGGGTCTGGACTGTAAGGTAGATAATCCAGTTTTGGCTATCCTAAGGACTTGATTAGACTTTGAGTTTATGCAAAAACATTTGTTGGCCCTGCATTGTCATGAAATAACATTACACCGGAAAACAGTAGGCCACATCGCTTATTTTGTATAGCCAGAGTTTCCTTAAGGTCACACAATACGCCTAAGAATTGGTTGTTTTGCCTTTTGATATAAAATCCTCTAATGAAATCCTTTTCCCGTCCCAAAAGACAGTTGCCATGACCTATCTTGCTGAAATTGTCTATTTGGTTTTTACTCTGGTTAGAAACGATGTGCGTTGCCATTTCATTGACCGCCGCTTGGATTCAGGAGTCATGTGAGACACCCAAAGCTAAAGACAGCCAATAATTCAATCTTGCCAATCATATCGAATCAAAACCGACAAAACACAGACCAGTATTTTTGTCGCGATCGGCCGAAAGCAGCCTTGAAACACAATGATAACACGGTTTTCAATACTTCAGTTTTTCCGAAATAGTGGTGTACAAAACTGACCTTGAATCCTGTGGAAAATCATTCGATAACTTAATCTTAAGAAATCAGAGAAGGTCAGTCTAGGCGTGGCTCACCATGCATATTAACCTGCCTGTCCTTGAACATTCCCACCCACTTTACTATCACTTATAAAAGTAACATAAATTTACTTTCAACAGTAAGCAACACCTGTTTCCAGAAAGAAAATTCCTTGTCTCGGTATTTTTTTGCGAACTCTACACGATTTTTTTGGTTAATGTCACTTATATATGCTTTTTCTATCAACTCGACATTAGAGTTGTGCTTCCGAAGAACGATACGAACTGTTTCTGCATTTTCTTTCTTTCCAAAGTATTTTGGAGCTTCAGCTGCCAACTTTGGTGCACTTAGATAAGGATTCCGTTTAATTTGGCGCACTAGACACTGCTCGTCATTATGGGAGAAGATTTTATTTTGACTGGGCTTTGATTTATTTTCAAAGTTATTGCTGCTTTCATACATTTTAATAATGTCAAAAACAGTTGTACACGATTCATGATTTCTGCGATTTCTCGAACAGTTTTGTCCTCCTTGGATATTTTTTTTATTAGCTCCCTGAGCGCTGGTGAAGCCTGAACACTACGCGCCGCCATTTTAAATTTTTAATAAGAAAAATATGTATTTGGTTGTAAAACTTAACGGATTTTTTAAAAAGCATCAATAAAAAATGTTTTAATACTTTTATTTTTTTGAGATTTTTCTTTAAGTATTGCCTTTTTTTTATTAACTGTATAACAATTTGGCTGCAATGCTGATTTATTTTTAGTAAATTAGATTTAAATTAGATCTAGATTTAATTTAATAAAATATACAAAATTATTTATAATTTAAGCATTAAATTGTCTCAAAATTAACTTAGAACGTAAAAAATATTTGTTCCATTATAACTTTGAGCCTCTGTATATATTTTCTTCGCAGCGTCGAGTAGCGCATTCAACTGTATCTTAAATATGTGGAATTACCGGAAACACGCAGGAAGTCTTTTGCTATTAACGTTTCTTTTTTCATTTTACAACAAGTTATTATGTCATTATATTTATGCAAGCAAGGAGTGGAATTGCTAAACAAGTAATCATAATTCTAGCTAATTACAATTGCCGTATAAAATAAATAACTGCAGCAACTAGTGATTGGAGTGTATTTAATTTGTTCCATTCATTTCGTCCTTTTTTATACTGCACATTTAGTTTTTATGCCTGTGTCAACAACCCACCGGGTTAATTGCTAGTAATTATAGGTCATAAATTTGTAAATTTGAATAAAATAAAAGCGGACCGACTCGGGTAATAAAGATAAACTAAAAAACGGTCCTAATTTGTTACATTTTAAATCGCGATAAAATGTTTTAGAAACATCATCATTAAAAAATGAAAATAAATATTTAATTTTCATTTAAATTAAAACGGAAATTCTTTTACAATATTATGAATGCTGTAAAGTGAGTGCTGTGTTTACGATTTCTTCTTTTATTTTTAAAAGTTGTATTTTTGAAAGTTTTCCACGTGCATTTAATTAAAACACTTATTTTCAAGTAAATAAAACTTTAATGTACTGCTCAAAATAATTAACGGATATTTCATTAAATACGAGAATGAATTGTAAAAAAAGTTAACTTAAAAAAACTTTTAACTTTCAGTATATTTGTGCATAAGTACGTATCGAGTTACAGAGAAAATAGTTCACAAAATGTTAAATTTGACACACAAAAAATATACCAAACAACACTCAAAGGGGATTTGCAAAAAAATATTAACCACGCGTGTAATTTTTCAATTATTAGAAGTGATTAATGGTATGAGGGTATCCGTTTATATTTCAGGCACTGGTAACACAGTTAGTGTTGCCTCCGATCTGATGATTGCATCGTGGAGTATGTCACTTTTGACAATATATTTATCTTAACAGTTTTATTATCCGTTCGCTATTTGTATTGTTGACAGTAACTTGAAAATTTTATGTAGCGAAAAAATGGAATTAACTCACGAACATTTTCGTGAAATTATTTTTCATAACCTTCGGTGTGGATTATCTCAACAAGAATGCATCGACGAGCTGAATTCTTTATATGGTGATGAAGCACCATCAAAAACTACAGTATATCGTTGGTATAGTGAATTCAAACATGGACGGCGTTCTTTGGATGACGAATTTCGTGAAGGTCGTCCCACAAATGTTGTTGTGTCGGAAAACATTAGTGCAGTGTCTGAATTGATAATAAGAGGCCGTCAAGACCGTCATGTGACATACCGTGAAATCGAGGCATCTCTAAGTATTAATAACACCAGCGTGCATAAGATCGTGCATGAACATTTAGCCGTTAAGAAGCTATGTTCACGTTGGGTACCACATAATTTGACAATCGTTCAAAAAACGACTCGTGTTGATTTGTGCCAAGAAATGCACAAAAATACAATGGTGGTGCTTCAAAGAACATGTATAAAGTCGTCACAGGTGTAGAATCTTCAGAGTTGACTGTGTGGGTATTCCAAAGCGAGCCAAAACCAATTAAACTTCTTCGCGCTTGAATCACATCAAAACAAATTGTTGCCTGTTTTTTCGGAAAAACCGGTCACGTTGCCACCGTACCTTTAGAGAGTTGTAGAACGGTCAATTCCTAATGGTACACAACTATTTGTTAGCCAAAAGTTTTGAAGAAATAGGAAAAATATACCGAAAACGACTGATCATCTCCACCATGACCATGCGACCTCTCATAGGTCGGTTTAAATAATTGAATATTTGACAGGGCAAAATGTTGAATTGATGAGCCATCAGCCGTACAGCCCTGATCTAGCACCCTGTGATTTCTTTCTGTTCCCACACGTGGAGAATAAACTTCGTGGTCAACGATTTTCTACGCCGAAAAAGGCAGTCGAGGCATTCGAAACTCTTATTTTGGATATACCGCATTCAGAGTGGCAGCAATTCTTTTCGGATTGATTTAAACGCAGGTAAAATTGCATTGATTTTCAAGAATATTTTGAAAAGCAATAAAACTATTTTCTATAATAAAAATTTTTTTTGTTTGCTGTTCCCGAAATATACACGGCTAAAAGTTTCGTTAAAATTTTTATATATCTTTTGAAAGCATTCAACAACGTCGGTCATAAAATTCTGCTTTGCAAGGTAGAAGATATGGATTTTAGAAGAATCCTGCCGAATTGGGTCGTCGTATCTCAGTAATAGAAAGCAATGTGTGATGTATGATGATCATAATGGAAGGCAAATTACATATGAGTGAGCAGAAATCTCTTATGGATCCATGTTAGAGCGCCTGTTGTTTATGTTGTACATCAATAACTTACTGGAAGTAACTAACTGCGTTACTAATTTGTTTACTGATGATACTTCATTTGTTAACGCACAATGTGTTGAGGAAAATATCAGTAGGGGACAAGCTGGTTTAGGTTGTCTCGAGAATTGGTTCAATATGCTACCCCAAAATAACCGGAATGGTAGAGTTGTGGGTGGGGCTTGCCTAGCACGTATTCTTGCCGCTAAACGCGTGACGTAACTTGTTCTGTATTCAATGCAATCGGTTCTTTCGCCGAATAAGATTGTGTCATGTTACAGTGTACTTTTTTGTAAAAACAAATTCCGTACACGATCTATACCGTTGCGTTTTGGCTTTCATCGGTACAGATCGTGCGGAATTTGTTTCGTACGGGTATTTTGTCGTAGTTTTTCAAGGTGCCATACTGTTTAATTATCTGATGATGATGTCAACTTAGTTGCCAAAATACGTTTACAGAATACGAAAACTAATGTGGAAAGGGGTTTTATATCAACCTTGAGTGATTATGTTAATATTAAATTCGTATTAAACTTTCTAACTCATATTAATATACTATATAAAGTATAATTAATATTAATATGGAAACATGATGTAATCTCCTAAAAATTTCCTTCGTAAGAATATGTAGCGAAATGAATCCCGAAAGATGAGACTTGGAAATTGGTCCGTCCCATGCTTCAATGCTTCCTTTGTTCATGGTTATCTAGTAAAACGCATCCCTATTATTAAAACCAGACGATACTAAAAGCTTCTCGGAATAACATGTTATTCTACAATTATAACCATAAAACAGGAATAGTTTATAGTTCTCTTAATTGCAGCTGCTATATACGTCAGTATCCGCATGAGTTAGGTATAAAAATAATTTAAGAGTAATGAAACAACGAGCCCCTTTTATACAATGGCAATTTGATAGAGAGATAGGCAATGCTACGAGCAACAAAATAGTCCCGTACATGCGTTACATCTGTGTATATGTTGCTGCGTTGGAGAACTAACGCCTTAATGAATACACATAATTTTATTTGCAATTAAATCTCTAATAAGAAATAGCCATAACACTACTAAGTATGTTCTTGCACGCTCTCTCTTAATAATAAAGATCGTGCATTTGATAGAGCAACAAGATGTTTGAGAATAAAGTGTTTGTGTTGAGTGAAATTTCGATCCATTTACGTTGATAAAGATACAATGTTGGCTGTTAATTACTAATATTATTAATGAAATGATTAGACACATCGGAAATAGATTATATTACATGTTCCAGACGATCTAATGTCTATATAATTTTCTTTCCATTCATTGGACACCTTCCAAACTATATTCTGAAAGGTGTCTTCCTCTTGTCATTGTATGGTGTTGGAATATACAGATTGTTGAATTTTAACGATAGATTTTAAGTACAGCGGAGTCAAGTAAGAAAAGATTTATAATTCTATCTTAATATTTTAATTACAGATTTAAAGATTTTATCATTGCCAATATATATTTTACACATATATTAACTTTACAAAGAAATCAGGGAACTGCTACTTAATTGCAGTAACACACATCTAAATAATCAAAGACTCAAGCCTTCAAGGTTTATTAACAGTGAAAATGAAGGCATGCAAAAGTAAATCTTCTCAGTTCATCTTCACCATAGGACTAGGAAACTGCCCACCAGTTAAAATAAATTCATAACTCCCAATCAGATCATGCCTAGGCATCTATCTTGACCGCAGGCTACTTTGGCTCAAATACATCTATTACAAAACAAAACAACTTGACTCGATAATGCTGCTGGATTCATAGACGGTATAAAGTTTTCATTTTGGTCAATATAGTATGCCATTCCGTTTTTGGGAGCCACTAGTAACTTAAGTATCGATTGAGAGACATATGACGCATGTATACTTCAGAAATAAAAGGAAAAGAGGAAAGAAGGAAATAGTCAACAGTGAATCTTTAGGCAAAACAAACAAGTGTCATGCATCACTACTATTTATGTTTTCCAACGTAATACACTCAATAGAACATTCTTTGATCCCTAAAACAACATTCGGTGGAGCAAATTGCGAATTCTATTTACAAGGGTTCAAACTCAACTAAAATGTGCAGAGTTATTTTCGGAATTTCAGACAATCTCGTGGACTATGCTTTTGATAAAAATCACACTCCTTTTTGGATGTTAATTTTTGTCAAATTTATGAATGAACTTTTTGTTATTTTTCAGCCTCTCTGAATCACAGTGAAAATTGGATAATAAAAGATTGATAATACTCTTACCAAGTAAAATATAGAAATAAATGGCAGTTCACTTGAAAAACTCATGCAATTTAAATGAATGAAAAGTCAGTGTTGTATTCGTAAAATGAAAGTTTTATTGCTGATATCAAATTGGCGAAATATTATAATTATTTTGTGACATTTTGATTCTTTTTATGTGTTATAGGGGAGTCGTAACTTATGAACAGTACCGAAACTCAAAGACATTACCAGTGCATAAAATATGGCGGTATATTGTACACTTTATTAAAACTTAGGAACTGTTCTCATTGAGAAATAGCAAGACGATAACGTGTTCCTCGTCAACCAATGGACAGATTGGCAAAGATATTTGCAGAAAACCTATCATCCACTTCGAGTGACAGTATTCGTTGTGGGAGAAAGAGGAAGACAATGGCTCGAGAGATTAATTATTAAAAGATCAGTAAAGTATTGACAGCGATCTACTAGAGAGAGATGCTACGCACCTTAGAAGCAGATGAGATCAAAATATCGAACTGTGATAAGTAAATTAAATTTCAACAAATGAAATTTGTTTCACTTGTTGTAGTTCTGAAAATGTTATGAGTAATACTGAAACGTATATCAACAAGAACAAAAGTCAGTGAAAGAAATTTCAAATGTTTTAATTTAGTTGACTTATTATAGACCTTACATAACATGTTTCGCCAAGAACCGTCTGCAAATTAAATTAACAGAATCAAAATATGGATGGATTTAAGCATGATTAGAATCAAAACTATAGGAGTTCTTAAGTTGTTCTATATCTTGTTATCTTACCTTCTCAACGTATAGTATCTTTTTTGTTATTGGAATTGTTTTGTTAAATGAAAATAAAAGTCATGTATGATATTTAGTTTTTATTAGCATTTCATTGATTATTGAGATTTCATATACAGGGTATTATTTATTTGTGTAATATTCTACTGGTAAAGAATTCGATCACATGTATAGTGTTCACAGATGACTCATAATTCTTTAGTCATATTTACGCATTATCGAATTTTAGTTAAAAATTCAATTCAAATTAGATTTATTATAGAAGTATTCTGAATTAATTAATACCTCCGTGAAAGAAAAATGTCACACTTTTTTGTTCGCTCGATGCTCCTGCAATGCATGAAATGTATCTGTAATTTCATTTCTGCACTAGACCGATGTTTATTTGAAAATATTTTATTAAATCTTCTTGTGTTTGATCATTTGGCAGCTGAACAACTAAAAAACGTCAGGAGATATTGTCAACAAAGCTATTTTTGTAAATTAAAATTGCAATTTCGATTATGCGAGAGAAAATTAAGAGTTGCCGGCCAACGAAAAGCCCAGAATTGATCGAGAAGATGAAGAAAATGAGATTGAAATGGACGAAACAGCATAAAAAACTCACGGTTGCTGATTGTGGAAAAGCATGCATCATTATTTTATTTATGTTCATTGAATTTTATATATTCTTAATCAACTTAAAAATTCAATAAATATATCGTCTTTTCAAAACAGTATTCAGTGATGAATCGCGTTTAGAGATTAGCTTCATTATGAGAAGACCAGAGGGGTATTCAAATGAAGCTTCAGTAACTAGAGCAATTAAACATCTTCGAGCTATTATGATTTGGTTCTGCATATAAGGACAGAAGATAGCCTCTGTCTCTGACGGGTACAATGAATCAAGTAGAGTACAAATCTGTAATGGAATCAATACTAATTCCTCACATTGATTTTTTGAGTTCTCAACATGTTGTTTACAACTGGATTCAAAATGGTTCACCATGCCACAGGACAAAATCAATAAAAAATTTTGTTTTCGACAGCAATTTGCAGGTCATGTTATTGCCAAGCAACTTTCCAGATTAAAACCCAATCGAAAATGTGTGGAACAGTTACAACGGATTGTTTACTGAGCTCCAAATCCGATTCCAGTTGTTTCAAAACAAAATATTGATGATATCTGGTGCGCCAATGGATTTGAAAGAATTAGCTTTGTTACGTGTCAGAAGCATGACGGGAAGAACTGCCGCCGCCGGGATCAAAGCCAAGGATGGCTTAACAGAATATTAATTCATATTATTTGAAATATGTATGTCTTTATATTGTAATGGTGATATACAATTTTTTACGTCAAGGCGCTGTCTTACTTCTTATAAAAATAAAATCAAAAAGTTGAATTTATATGGTGGCCCTAGTTTTATTGCGCAGTACTGTATATTTGAATTATTTAATATTAGGTGCGCAACTAAGTTCTCGCTGTTTTTTTGATGAAAATGCAACTTTATTGTGGAAAAATGTTTACAAATGAATCATTTAAAATATTGCCCATCGCTAGCGACAACTTTTTCCCATTTTTCTGGCAGAGCTCGACTAGCGTCGCGGTGGAAGTGTTCGTCTTTTGAGGCTATCCACGAATCAAGACATTTCGAGATGTCTTCATATGAGCGAAACTGCTGATTTAGCCAGACCATGTGCCATCGAACGGAACAAGTAATAATCGGACGGCGCAATATCTGGGGAATATGGCGGGTGGGGTAGGGTTTGGCAACGTGAGGCGGAGCGCTGTCATGCTGTAGAATCACTTTTTCGTGCCTCTGCTCGTATCGTGGCTGCCTTTCGCACAATGCTCGGCTCAATCGCATCGATTGAGTTCGATACCGTTCCCCAATGATGGTTTCGTTCGGTTTCAACAGCTTATAATAAATAACACCGCCCTGGTCCCACCAAATACACAGCTAAACCTTCGCAGCGTGAATATTCGGCCGAACGGACGACGCAGAAGCATGACCGGGCAGCCCCATGATTTTGTTCTCTTTGGGTTGCTGTAATGAATCCATTTTTCATCACCCGTAAGTATGCAATGAAGAAAACCTTTTCTTTTTTGCCGCTGGAGCAGTTGTTCACAGGGGAAAAAACGACGCTCAACGTCTCTTGGCTTCAAATCATAAGGAACCCAAGTTCCTTGTTTTTGAATCATTCCCAACGCATGCAATCGCTGAGAAATGACTTGGCGGGTAACTCCTAATGCTGAAGCAAGCTCTTTTTGCATTTGGCACGGCTCCTCATCGACCAATGCCTCCAATTCAGCGTCTTCGAAG
Source organism: Dermolepida albohirtum (assembly GCA_031893035.1). NCBI lineage: Eukaryota > Metazoa > Arthropoda > Insecta > Coleoptera > Scarabaeidae > Dermolepida > Dermolepida albohirtum. The sequence continues at coordinate 233,092 of JAVIWB010002860.1, read as the reverse complement.
GTTTTTGGTCTTCCTTCACGCGAACGGTCGTCAACATCGAAATCACTGTCTTTGAAGCGACGGAACCAATCACGGAACGGTGTTTTACTTAGAGCAGCATCTCCTTAAACTTTTTGGAGTTCTCGATGCGCTTCAGCCGCCGTTTTCTTCGAATGAAAGAGGAAAAGCAACACTTCCCGCAAATGACGATTATTTGGCAAAAAATCAGACATTTTCACACAACCAAAAATATATGACGCAAAAACAAAATCACTAATGTGTCAAAGCGGTTTGTTTACCACATATCTAAGCTTGGTTCATGACGTTTTAGTTATGTCACAATCGACCAGCACTTACTACTGGAGCCATCTCTTGAAAAACAGCGAGAACTTAGTTGCGCACCTAATATTTACCCTGCAAACAATTTTCTTTGAGAATTTTTACAAGAAAGCTTGCATGACTCTTCAACCACGACTCGCTTTGCCTAAACCTGATTGTACAATGATTAATCCAAATTTCACAAAATATCTAATTTGAATGACCAACTACAAGAGGAAAATATTCTAATGAGCAAGCATCTTATTTAAACTGCAGCGAAAACAGTAATAAAAAACAAAATCACTAATGTGTCAAAGCGGTTTGTTTACTACATATCTAAGCTTGGTTCATGACGTTTCGGTTATGTCACAATCGACCAGCACTTACTACTGGAGCCATCTCTTGAATAACAGCGAGAACTTAATTGCGCACCTAATATAAATACATTGATGTGTCAATTTAGAGTTCCTTTTATGGATGCGTTTTGTTATTTGTACCCTTTCTAATTAGTCTTAATTGATACTAATCGATATACCTTTTCCTCGAACAAGCATAAACTAAAGAAAGCTTTATTTTTATATTACATTAAAGATATATTCATCTATTTACTGCTTGAAATTGTATGATATATCAAGAAAATATTTTATATGGAAAGTTGGTTAGTGTTCTTAAATTTAGTCAAACTATTTGAGATGTAATTCAAAGTTTATAACTTAATGACTTAATAAATTGTAACCATTTCTTATATTCGATTTATTCTTAGTTGGTATCGAATTATGAGAAACCCTTGCACCAAAGCTCATGCTATCATTTTCCTGATATCTTTGCATGTCTTAGAATATGTATATTAATTCCAGAAGAACTGTTGACGTACCTACTTCCTTTCTTTGTTTGACAACATAATGGCAGGCACTTCTTGAAATCGAGATAAACTAAAATAATTTTGTAAATCACGTGCGTGCAAGTCTGACTAGACATAAATATAGTTTTCTTAGAAAAATAAATTTCAACATGCGGTGGCAACCAGGTGCATAAATTTAACTACTTTTAGTTTCCGCTTTCCTTTTTTTACAAAATATAATAAATAATTGTACTTCTAATGAATACCAGTTTTAATTGCAAACGAACGCACGCACAATAGTGAATTTTTAAACAGGTGTTACTTCTTTTTATTGCTTCCTCAGTTGACGAACCCCACGACACACCAGGTGGTCCATATCATTCTCTTTTCCATTCCTATTCATTTCATTTTAACTAAGCAAACACGTTAATTATTTACTCGAAACGTGCTAAAAGTATATTTGTAGCGCGTCCAGATTCGTTTGTCTTTCGAGTTGGAGCAATTTATCGTTCAAAGCGATGCGGGTAAAAGCCCACCTAGTTGACAAATAAATGTGAATAAGTGGGGTGGGAGGGAGGGGCTAAGTGGAAAGAAAAACAACTTCCGTTTTATATCTACACACTTTTTAATGTTTTAACGTTTTAAGAGGCGAGCACCTGAATTACGTCTCACATCGTTGGAACACCATACTCACAAATAAATTGCAGACAAATATGTAGAGAGATGTTCTAATAAACTCGGCTTCCTGTTATTTGGTTTGTGTTTCACTATACTTCACGTAAATTAAATTCACGTTCCTGTTACAATTACTATGATTTAGGAAGCCTGAAAGCACTAAAAATGCATTCAAATAAACGCCACTCAGTTAGTAATGTTTGTTTTCAATAAAAAGCGGGCTTGACGAAGTGTGAAAGTAAATGTTAGTAAATACTGTTGATGAAATGTGAATACTTTTCACTGTTACACATTGTCGTACTAAAACAATTAATTATTCTAAACATGGTGTTAAAAAGATTAATGTGAAAAATGTGAGAATATTTTTCATTGTCAATTGAAACACGTGAAAGGCTAATTTGTGCATCGTAAAATTCGGCCTGTTGAAAAGTAAAATAGAAACGATACACAGAAAAAATAATAAGAAGATATACAGGGTTATACTAAAACAATAAACCTATTTTATGGTTCCGGAATAGGGTATATAGTAAAGAGAGTGGGATTTCAAATATCCTTCGAGAAAAAGAGACGGTTTGAATCTCTTTCTGGATGGTGCAATTTTTAAAATTGCTTCTGAATGTGGTCGATACTTCTCACGATACTCTTCAGTGTAAGGAAAAATAATCAACACTTCTTCTCCTCTTATGGCACTTTACATACTGTCGCTTTTGTGGTTGTGACAAGTCGCAAAGACTTATGATCCAAGGCATAAAAGATGTTTAGGTTCACGAGAATGAGTCATTGACCGTTTGAAAGAGCCAATCTTTATGCAATCTTTATTCAAATGGCTATCATATAAGCGTTGTAGATGCGTTGGTCCAATAGCACCTTTCAGTTATTTTTACAGAGCAGCGTACATTTTCGAAAGCGACTCGCTTCTCCGTAGAACGTACGTATGATGTCGCCTTTGATAGTTTACAGAGACTACGTGTCTGTATAAAGGGAAGAGACTTAGTCGACCGTAAGTTTCTAGGGAACGTGCAGGCTTTGGTTACTCACAAATTGAACTGTCCATTAATTATAGATCCCCACACTGACGATCTGGTGTGTGGTAAAAAACCGTTCGCATTTGAAGCCGTATTGACAGCGGCTCATTGAAGTTGGTTGATAGAAAATCCAAGATCTTGCTGTTCGTGCTTGGTTTCCGATATACCTAAACCTCACTGTACATTATTGTTTCTTATGGGGTATGTAAAAGATCAAGTTTATGTCCCTCCAATACCCAATAACTTATATGACAGTGGATCGTTATATACTACCACACCTCTACGAAGAAGTAGCAAATAAACTTAGCAGTTAGTTCCACAATCAGAATATCTTTAATTCCAGGTTTTACTTCTCCAATATCATCGGTGAATCAAGTCTTAGCAAGAGGACACATTACTTCGATAACCCTTAAGTGTGCATATTAGTCTCTATCACCTTAATCAGATGGGCTTGGGTTCTTCACATACACAATAACTGCGTCCGTTCGACAATTAATAAATTATCAAAGATAGTGGTAGGTAGGAAAAGAAAAAAAAACCCTAAAGTTAATGTAGGAAAAAGCAAAGAGAAGAATTAGGCCACTATAAAATACAAAGCCTTTAGATTACATGCCTTCAGTTGGTTTTGAGAGTTAATTAACAAGATTAGATTGTTCCTTCAGTAAAATGCCAATATTAATTGAATTTTGCAACCACGTGTCGTATTTTTTATAGACTTATCTGAATAATCTCACTAAATCGATAAATAAATCAGTTTGTCTGTATTTTCCAACATATTCGTTGGAGGAATTGTAATAACTATTCCCAATATAAATCTAGTACGAGCAGTAATCCAAAGTTAAACTTCTAATAGCGTTAACGAAGAACTTGTTAACTTGCAACATGTTATCAATTAAAATAGGCATATAATAGCAACCAACTTGCTTTTATGTCAGTCAATGTGTGACGCATTCAGGACAAAAATAACGCTTGTTATTATAGCCATTAATTACAAAATCTCCGGGCATAACTTCCAATCAATATAAGGGTTTTGATTACTTAAATTCTATTAATTAAAACAAAATTAAAATATCAAAAATATCATCTAATGATTATCAACTTCAGTGACCAGATTCGAGAGTGCGTTAAAAGAAAAAAAGGACAAAAAATATATATAATCGAATACCATAAATAGGAATTAAAATTATGTTTCTAACAAGTCTAAACGTCCGCGCCTGACACGTTTATTTCAACCAGCGAGCAAATCATTAATGAGAATCGAGAACGTTCATGGTCTGCAGTGCAACGTTCTCAATTTTATTCATTTATAATAACTATGTTATCAACAGATATAATTTACATAAAATACCCTTTAATTATTTTGAGTAATCCATCTTATTTCATTGTACGTAATTTTATGAATTCTAATGAAAATTTTTATTATACATTCTATAGATTTTTTTTAGTATTTATTAAAAAATTTTGGGGGCGAAATTATTCTCGATAAAAGAAAACTTTTAAATGTAATTACACCTTTAATTTTCCAAACAAATAACTGTCGTAGATGATCGAATATTCACACTAGATTAACAGACCGCTAAGTTACCTTATTTACTGAGAATTCTTGATTGCTTTTTTCACAAACCGTAACCGATACACGACAAAAGCGAGTATAATTGTAAATTGTATCCCTAATGTATTGTTTCGTTTCAAATAAAAGGTAAGACAACTGAGTTAGCTAATGAAATAAGATTTTTAATGTTAACAGTTCGTTTTACTCGTACTTTTTACTTGGCCAAGCGAATAAAGGCTCCATACATATCCGCACGTACAACAGACAATGTACTTACTAGCGGTCGTTTACTTTAAAATGTAAAAAAAAGAATCAATGTGTGGCGTAAAACAACTACCATCAAATGACTTTAGAACTCAATATGTTTTTGCAAAACTTCCTGTGTATAATGTTAAATTAAGGCATGTAGCACGAAGACACTATGCCGACAAAAATAATAAGAATTTCAGGGATCCAATTGATTTTATATGCGGCTCACGATAAACAGTTTCATTAAGAAATACACTATTTCTCTATGATCTTACGGCTACGATACAAAAAGCCGTTCCAACAATGTCCAATTTTTATCATGGCGCACGCATTGTTGTATTTACCCTGACATCACCAGATGTTGTATTAAGAGGTATTAAGAATGAACATTTGATTAAAATTCATTTAACTGTATAATACAAGTTAAAATAGAAAGTTTTAAAAGCTCCATTTTCAAATCTTTAAGAAGATCGTTATTACTCATGACTTTAAGTTAATAAACAAAATAATAAAGGATCATAATATCATCATAAAATAGTATTTAATAGCTTTACGGTGTGTTATAGGCCAGTACAATGGTGACTATTATTTCAAATTATTCATGATTCATGATGGCGTCGATCAATTAGCGAATATTCGTCATGTTATGAGATACTGTGGATTAATAAGTTTTCGATTTTGTAAACTATTCTTGTTCTTGTAATCACTTTTGGGACATTTTTGTGTGTACCTAGACTTATTTCTAGGGTTTACGGGTGATTCAGAAAGAATTTTTTTTAAATACCTGTTTTAGACCTCGACCGGAATTATTGTTTCTGTTTCTAAATTTTAAAGTTCTTTAATTCAATTGTGGTATATTGTTTAATTCCATAAGTGATGTATATTTTGTAATTTTGTCGAGTTATTTTTGTGTAATGTTTTTGTCATTTGGTATCGATATGTCCATTATATAATTTTTCATTTATTTTATTTTCACTCTTAAAACAATTATTATTGTTGTTATTAAGCTTGGCAGAATAAATTCTAAAATATGTTTTATGTTTACAATATTTTCCCTACTTGTTGTACAACCAGTTAAGGTATTTTACTCCGAATATATTGCGTTAGCGCACGTAAAAAGACTAGCGACAAAAATAACATTGATTTAAAAGAACGTAAAGATAAAAAAAACTTGAACGAGATTAACTGCAAAAAAACACATCATTCATGTAAAGACAATATAAATTAGTATGGAACACAATGCATAATTGATGGTAGCGAACCGCAGGTCATTAGTTACACTTTTTTCATTATCGTACCACCAGCACTGCTACCGAAATTTTAACGCGCCGTATCTGAAACGGATGAAGACAAAGCGTTGTTACTCCATTTGCAGAGCACAAACACACGCACGAACCACACGTTCATCATCCGACACAGAAACCAAATTAAAACATTAACGTTTGATAACGGTACAGTTTCGCCTGTGTTGTGTTATTAAAATATTTTCCTGTATATACTGTATTCCATAAATCCTTAAATTTAAAAAAATTTAATTCTGTGATTCAACGCGTATGATTACTATTTTTAAAATTCTGTCATTATTTTCTCAAAAATATATTAACTATTACTGTTGATTAGTTATTATTTATGCCAACGAAATTATAAATTAATTAAAAACAGGTTTTTAATTTTCAAAATCTAGAAATCGAATACTGGGAACGAACCTTGTATGCGTCAGCATGTGACAAATTGGTTCGTTGAAATTCATGCTTTGAGTACGTTCATCTGTTGTGAAGAAATTGATAGTCTTATCGTGCGACACAAGAAAAATCTCTCGTTTTCTTAACAAGAGTTAAGCCTAAGTTGACAAGTATCCCCGTGGTATAGTTTATTGGCAAAAATCTACATCATGTAAATTAATAAAAATATTATTAAGTAAGTAGAGATATAAAATGATTGATAAAATATTGAAGAAACACAACTTTCACAGTTCTTTCTTCTTTCGATTTTACTGTGACTCAAGCCTGTAATGGCGGCCAACCTGTTAGTTGTAAGACTTTCGTAGTCCTTTGTTTCGATTTTTCTGTAATCGGTGCATGTACTGGTGGCCTTCAGAAAATTTGTAAAGAAGCTTGCAGTATACTCAGTGAAATGTCAAGAAATTCTCTTCGTCTATGACTACAGTTGAATAAAGATCCTTAATTTTCAGTTATCCTGAAATATTTAATAGAAATCGGGTGATTTTTTTGATGATAGTTTTTCAAAATGGACGAATTATGAATTCATCATTGTATTTCAAAAACTTGGAACCATTGTGTCAATAAGTAAAATGCAGTTGTTCTTCTCTAAAGAAAGTGAATTGCTTTATCAATCTTGTTTGGTTAAGAAAAGAGGCTGTCCGGATTTACATTTGAATCCTATAATATAAATCAAGGCCTAGCTTTATTTGTAATCCCGAAACGATTTCGGCTTCATAAAGGTATTTCAGTTATTCGACAAAGTCAAACTCTTTGTAAATGAGTATATAGGAACTATTTTTAATATTTATTTCCAAAGTTATAAGAATGTATCTTCTTGCAAAGTTATTTTAATAAGGCGACGTAAATTTCATTTGGATTAAGGGATGATATATTGAATAAACTGATTTATGTGAAACGTTTTAAGTCCTATATTGGAAAAACAGGATAAACATATATAAGAGAGAAGCGCCAAAGAAATAGAAAAATAGAATCGGAGAATCGACTATTGTAGGACATATGTACAAGAAGGGATTTAAAGTAGACTTCCAAAAACTTGAGGTACTGATGGTTTAAGTAATTATTAAGACAAAATCAATAGAGAAATAATCAAAGTTGAAAATATCAAAACTTTGAAAGAAAAGATTTCCGAGGCCAGTGCGAATAAAACACATCTATCGAATAACACACCGAAGAAGCTAGTGAAACCTTGATTATTACAACGATCTAATAACAAAGCCTACTAAAAAGAATGTAATACTGGTTATATATTCATTTGCATATACAAGTGCCCATTTTAAGATGATTTGTGGTTAATTTTTTGAGATATTTAAACAAAATTCAAAATTGACGAAATTTGCAATGTTACATGTTTTCATAACAACTGAAGATGAAACGAAAATAAAAATAGTATCTGGTAGCTATTTTTACGTAGAATTTAATGATCTCAATTAAAAGTTATGTTTTCTTTTTAAATGGCAGTCTACTCTCAAAAAGCAAGAGAGTCACTGTACTCATTTGACTCGGTGATAACAGACATATAAAAAGAGTCATGATAGGTTAAGCACAATATGTTTAAAGGCAGCAGTGTGTCTGTTGATATTTTATGTGGTGATACCAGTCCATGAGGATTCATTCCCTATAACTACCAATAACAGTTGGATAGAGATATGCTCGACAAGCGCACCCGCTCACAAAAACGAGACGGGCTATCTGTGCACTTGAGGGTTTACAGGAACCATCGGTGTTCTGCAGGTAGAGAAAGGACTTATCTGAATTTCTACTGATTCAGCTCACACTGGGAGGAGAAGCATCTCTGGTCTCCACGGAATTTCAACCACTACATCCTCGAGTCCTCCTCAAACAGTAAAGTTCGGATTCACAGTGGGGCTTCTCTATTCCCACGGTATTAGCCTTAACTGCCACTCGAACCGTACAGCCGGTTTAACATGGAAACATATCTGCCAATTTCGTCGCTTCGACAGTGACTTGGTGAGCCAAGTTCGGGTTCGCGGGATTGCCATAGCCCAAAAGCAACACTATGACGCACGCCGGGCACCGTAAACACTCCTGGGAACAGGCTACCGTGTAAAGAAATCTTTAGCCATATGAATATTAGTTGAAAATAAGACCAGACGACAACGTGGGAGGATTTATAGATTGGTATTTTGAATCGCTAAGAAAAGTATTTTATATTACAAAAATTGAAAAACTAAAACGCTGTTGAGGATGTTATGCTGAAGCTAATTGTTATGTTCCTGAATTTGAAATCATTTCTGCTTGGAAAGTCAAACCACAAAGTGGAAATTAGAGATAAGAATCATCAGAAAAGATCGTATCTATATACGAATCTAGAATATTTAAGAAGAAAGGATATTAATAAAAGAATGGCAAAAGTCCCATACCACATCAATGTTCGTATTGTCTGTACATATTTCGACAATTAAGTTGTCACTGTCAGCAGAAATTAATTACAATTTCGCACCCGAGTTTGCAGTGCAGCTCATGCAGGAAAATCTGCGACTTACTTTGCGCGAAGACTTAATCAAGATCAAACACACATAGTGTGTGTTTGGTCTTGACTATTGTATTGTATTTCACAGAGTGCTGCAATATTTAAATAAATTTGCAATTATTACAAGTAAACAACACGGTTTTCGTGAAAACTTCTCAACAGCTACAGCTACCTATGATTTTGCGGATAGTGTCTATAGGGCCATTGATGATAGGTTATATGCAGTCGGTTTGTTTTTTGATCTCACTTCGGCTTTCGATACCGTTCGACATGACTTCGTACTGGACAAGCTCTACAGCACTGGGATTCGGGGCCCCATGCACGATTGGTTCAGATCCTATTTATCAAATAGAGAGATGGCCGTTAGGGTGGGTGGAGCATCGTCGGTGGTGAACCGTGTTGAATGTGGGGTTCCTCAGGGTTCGGTACTTGGACCCCTTCTGTTTGTCCTTTTCATTAACGACCTCCCGGACTATGTCAATTCGGACGGGCTGGTGATGTTTGCTGATGACACGTCGATGTTGGTGACATCTTATAGTGAGAGTGGTATTGTGTCAAAGGTGGATGAAGTGCTTTCCAGTTTCAATGAATGGTGCTTTAAGAACAGTATTTTGCTAAACTTTGATAAAACTGTATGTGTTAACTTTTATAAGCGTAAACCATTATGTTCCGACAGATTTGTGCGTGCTGGTGGGCAGGTGCTGATACTCCAGGATAGCGTCAGATTCCTGGGAGTATATATGGACAAACAGCTTACATGGGACAAACATATTGACTTTGTGTGTTTAAAATTGAATAGTGCGTACTACGCCATACTACGTTTAAAATCATCTCTGCCGGTGCGGGGTCTCATGAATGTCTATTATTCATTAGTGTACTCGGTGTTGTCGTATAATACTACTTTGTGGGGTAATTCTGTATCTTACCGTAGAGTTTTTATTTTGCAAAAGCGTATATTGCGTCTAATTTTTAATCTTAAAGCTGACGAGTCTTGCAGGGCAGTATTTGTTGAGAATGACATTTTGACTTTCCCTTGCATCTACATGTATAGATGCATTCAGTTCGTGAGAGGTCGTCTTGACGGGCGGGGTGAGGCGCCACACAGGTATCCGACACGAGGCGCAAGTGTGCTCCGTAAAGAGAGTCATACATTAACATGCTTCGAAAAATCACCAACCTATGCCAGCCAGAATGTATACAATAAGTTACCGCCGAAATTAAAGCAGGCGAATAGCATGAATTATAGGCAAATTGTGAAGTCATTTTTAATAGCTAGGTGTTACTATTCTGTAAATGAGTATTTGACGGATTGAGCTGGACTACATTGCTTGTTCGTCTCGTGTTGGTCCGACTTGCTTGTTTGTCGATTGCTGTGATGGTGCTTATCGATATGTTTTTATTTGTTTGTTTCTTTGTACTATGTTTAAATTTCTCTATGTATGACGTTTCATATACACGGATGTGTCTTATGTGAATAAAGATATATTATTATTATTATTATTATTATTATTATTATTATTATTATTATTGTCTGTTAATGATAACAACTTAGTTATCGAAACACGTATACAGAATATGAACGTTAATGTTGTGAGGGGATCAATCTCTTTTTTATTTTCATAACTTTACGTGTAACGTACTTTCCGAATTTTTCTGTGTAAACTTTACCGCAAATCCAGGTGCGATACTATGATTAATTTCTGCTGATGATCACAATTAATCAAAACCAAACACAGTCTTAGGGTGTGTTTAGTTTTGATTAATTTCTGTTCATGATGACAACTTAGTTACGAAATAGGTATGCAGAATATAAACATTGATGTAGTGAGGGGTTTTTATCTTTCTTTTATTAATGTAATGACTACGTAACGCGTAGTCCAAACACACAAAGTTTGAGTTTGGTCGTCACGTAAATTACTGCGCTCGAATTTTTCTGTGTGAGCTTTATCGCAGATCCAGGTGAGACACTGTGATTAATTTCTTTTGATGATCACAACCTAGTTATCGAAATAAGTATACACAATACAAACATTGACGTGGTATAGATTTTTTAACTTTAAGGAAGTACGTTACTAAATGAGATATTTAAAGCACAAAATGAAGTTTTAGAAACTGACTTTGTCTTCGTCTACATTTTCGGAATACTTCATTCCATCCTCGCTCTATGATATTATTTCTATTTAATGATACAGTCAGTTAACGTTATTCCTTTTGAAATCATCCACAAGCATTTACATAAAAATAAAAGGCCGGCAAATTCGGAAATTTTGGAGAATAAATATGGGTGCGGTCATAAAATGTCTGTTTAAAACTACGCATGTACATTAGAAACATAAAATCAAGTTTAAAAGCGACATTTGCGGTATTAAACGATATCGATCTACTGAAACGCTCGATTAATATAGCTGGATGGAAATTATATAGACAGTACCTGCAGTAATTCGAAACTAATGAATTTTACGATTGCGAATTGTAATTTGTTCCTATAATTTAATTTGCTATTATTTGTATGCAGGCAAATTAGTATTTCAGATATATTTAGTGTGCATGGGGATAATTAGTGAACTAATATTAGTTTGGTCTAACGAACAAATGATTATGTCGTGTATTTTTAAGTTTTAGCGTGATGTTTTCTTTAGTAATCAGCGGTCGGAAGACCGATGATGTTACCCATCATAGCGAAACAATCTACAGAAAAACTTGATGGATGTACTGTTTGCTGTACACAGTTAATCACGTTAATTTCTATTCCCACAATGTATTTACTTTTCCATAGTTAGGCTTATTAATTTTATGCGAATAGGAAGACTGGTACTGTATTAACGTCCCTACATGTTTTTGTGAGAAAATAATAATTGGCTAAATTAATACCTACGTCACAATCTTGGAAATATATCGCTGTATAATAATTGATATGCCCTACTATGTGTTTTAGGAATTTACAAAAAATTCAATCAATTCTGAACCATATGCCGAGGAGTAGTGCAAATTTCTGTTATTATGTTTCCTATTTAATGATTAATGTATTTATTCTTGGATAGTTTGCTCTGATTTTTAAATAATTTTTCAAGAAGAAACAAAGTGTAGTTACATATGTTTCTATCGACTCCTACCATGAATTGGTATACGACGCAATACCTACTAAAAGTTATTAAGAGATTATATCATTAGCAAGAACAGTTTCTCTGCAAATTAATCCCAAAAATTCCAAATTCAAAGATCATGACATGATGCACACTTTCTATCTTTTAACTTTGGTTTGATAATTCCATCAATTCATTGTGAGATAAAAAATTTTGATCTTTTTTTAGAGTAAGCATTTGTTTCTTTAAAAGATCTTTATATACGGAGATCTATGTCACATACTATTATTTAGCTTTTGTCATATTAACGTTATTTTCACACTGTTTGACGCAACGAGACTCAAAAAAAAAGAAACAGATGAACTATTATCTATTAATAATAATGATTAGATCGGATTAGGATATATTAGATTTTCAAATGTGCTCATACAACTTATTCCACTTCCACCTATCAAGGTCCATAGTCTCTTTATGTCCCATTAGAATAAGTTATTTAACTTATATAATAGTGTTTGTAATAAAAATAATACACGATTTCACAATCTTCAACAGTTAATATTAATTAGAAGGAAACATTAATCCAGAGTAGATTTTTAACTGTGTATAATTATGCGCTTTTACGATGTGAAATTGAGCAATTCTAATTTTAACCGCTTTAAAAAGCTACCTCATTATTTAATACCTCAATAATGTTATATATATATATATATATATATATATATATATATGTATATGTCATATTAGAAGACCCCCAATTCATCGTTCTCCATAGACTAGGGGTGAAGACGCGATTCCTATTAGCATGAGATTAGCGATTCGAGCTTCGTGCTCCGACCGGAAATTTTTTTAAAAATTTCAAAGATTCAAGTAACCTTTGCTATGAATGGAACTCACTGTTACTCAATGTTGACTGGATTTTTGGCCCGAATTGGATGTTCTTGGCTTGGACGACCTATTGTTTCAATTTCTCATTATCAAACTTACTTGAAGAGAAGTCTGATGAATCGATTACTTCCAAAAATGTACCAGTTAACATCCTTCGTTATTGTTCAATATTGACTGGATTTTTTTGACCTGAATTGGATGCTCTTAGCTTGGACGACCAATTGTTTCAATTTCTCATTGTCACACTTACTTGAAGAGGCTGGCGTATCGATTACTTCCAAAAATTACCCAGTCAATGCTCTTCAGCGTTAACCAACGGTAGGTTTTTAACTGCATATAATTATGTGCTTTCATAATGTGAAACTAAGAGATTCTAATTTTGACCGCTTTAAAAACCTAGCTTTTTACTTAATAACAACTTCCATAATGCAATTTATGTCATGTTAGGAGATCTGAATTCACCGTTCTCCGTGGTCTAAGGGTGAAATGCATTCGCGATTAGTATGTGATCGCCGGCTCGAGTTTCGCGCGCAAGGCAGGAACTTTTTCAAAAATTTTAATGATCCTGGTAACTCCGTGACTGTGAATAGAACTCGCTTAATATTGGTTGGATTTTTTTGACGAGAATTGGATGCTCATCTTGGACGGCCTATTGTTCCAACAAGACTTGTTATAGTCACACTCGAAGAGAAGTCCGACGAATCGATTATTTCCAGAAATGAACCAGTCAATTTTTTCCATGCTTAAATACTTTAACACCCCTAGACTTCTTTCTGTGGAGTTATGTTAAGTCGTCAGTTTAGATCATCAAACCAGTAATATGACACAACTTGCAGAACAACACCGAACATGTCATTGCTGACACTCGATCCAATGTATTTGAAAAAGTTTTGGAAAATTCAGTTCATCTGTTGAACCCAATTTTCTATAGCTTTCCGTGCTCACTTTTGTCAGCGCTTTCATGGAGGATATTTACTTAATGTGATCAACAATTAAAAAATAATAATAAATTGTCTGTACTTTACAGCGAACTAGAAGTTGCCTTAAATTCCTCACATTCCTGTCTTAAACAAACAAACAAAATGCATTGCTCATAACGAGGAAGCCTTTATTTATAAAAATTAAAAAATATTGATTGTCTTCCTATTGTATGACGATATTTTTTGTACCATTAATAGATTAAGCGCTACACGTGCAGCTGTTATTATTAATAAATCGAAGATATACGAAAAGTAGGTATGTTTAACATAAATTGCTGCAATCATCCAACATATAAGTGCGTTTATAAAATAACAATCGCGCAACGAATTTCGGAAACGTGCTTTTGTTTATTATGTTGTCATTATTGTATTATAACGGACTTGAGCAATTTATTAAAAGTTTTTGCCAAGAAAATGATAGGTTGGAATAATATTGTTAAGAGCAAAGCTAAATATCAAAAACTAATCTAAGAAATATTTGTTTAAACAGAAAAAGAAATTAGTTTAAGAGCCTGTGGTTGATTAACTTAGTCACTGAAGGTTGATATATAACCCCTTTCCACATTGATTTTCGTATCCTGTATACATATTTCCACAAATAAGTTGTCATCATTAGCAGATAATTAAACAGTGTCACACCTGGAAAACTACAGCAAAATACCCGTACGAAACAAATTCTGCACACGATCTGTATCGTTGAAAGCGAAAACTCACATAGTGTGCGTTTTATGATGACATTCTGTATACGTATTTTGACAAATAAGTTGTCAACATCAGCAGATAATTAAACAGCATCACACCTGGAAAACTACGGCAAAATACCCGTACGAAACAAATTCTGCACACGATCTGTATCGTTGAAAGCCAAAACGCACACAGTGTGCCGTTGATGACATTCTGTATACGTATTTCGACAACTTAGTTATCGACTTACGTATACAGAATACTAAAATTAATATGGAAAGGGGTTATATGCCAATCTTCAGTGATTAGTTTAATGGAAACTTACGTGAATCTGCAATGAATATTTAACTTAATTCCAGTAACAGACGTATTCTTAATATCAACACTATTAGACTAAAAGATGAAAAAGCAGAACATTTGAAGCTTTCAGCAATTAATAAAAAAATTGTCGTAATAGTAATCCTTATTTACACAACATATTATTTAATTGCAAACATTTTTATAAAACAAATCGATCACATTTGAAATTTCATCCAGATTCTGAAAATGATCTGTTTACGTCATAGGAAATCTTGTTCACTTTATAGGTCCCATTTAGTGGAAATACAAAACAAACAACCGTTTACATAAATTTCTGTTAAATTAGGAGTATTGTTAACGTGACATTTGTCCTTATATAAATTCTATCGTTCCAGTTCCTACATGTAAATCTATTACGTTTATTGGGTACACATAGTTTCTACAATTCGTCGTTTGTTGGTACAGACTGCACATAAATCTTCCTTACCTTTCTCGCTGTTAGTGTGTGAACCTACGCTGCTCGAATTTATACCTCTGTATTATATATTAAGGCATTGCATTCAGAACAGATTTTTTTTAATAGTCAACGTTAAGCGTATATTTTACTATTGTGAAACTGTAATAATTATTATTAAAGCAAACTAATATTATTATTTTAATTTCGAAATATGTTATTTTAAGTAATAAAATATTTCGATAATTTGATTATTGGCTATTTTAATAAAAAGTATAAGCCATGTTTCTAGATGTCGTAAAAGAAATTTAAAGTAATTTAGATCAAATCATATTTATTATT
Source organism: Dermolepida albohirtum (assembly GCA_031893035.1). Lineage (NCBI taxonomy): Eukaryota > Metazoa > Arthropoda > Insecta > Coleoptera > Scarabaeidae > Dermolepida > Dermolepida albohirtum. Next base: position 217,492 of record JAVIWB010002860.1, on the reverse strand, counting down.
TATATAAATAAATAAGTACAGCCTATATTTAGATTTTGAAACTCATGAAAGTAACGTATCATTTGGATGTACTTGTTTAGAAAGAAAAAATAAAAGCAGTTTATCGGGTATTCTTTATTATCATAAAAAGAACCGTTCTAGGCATTTACTTTTTAAAAAATATTTCCTTCAAATGTTGGCCGTAACTGCACCCAACATGGTCCATTCTGAAGTTCCAATTTTTGATGATCCGTTCGAACATTTCAAGTGCCATTTGGTGAATAACGCGAGCAATGTTGGCCTCCAATTGCTCAATCGTATCTGGATTATCCATGTAGGTTTTGGACTTTACGCAGCCTCAAATGAAAAAATCTAAAGATGTTATATCACATAATCTAAGCAGCTATTGCTGAGGTCCATTATGTGAAATTTGATGTTCACCAAATTATTCTTGCAATGAAGTGGCAAGTAGCGCCAGATTGTTGGAACCGTATGTCGTTAAGATCACGGGCTTCAATTTCAAGCAGCAAGTAGTCTGTTATCATGACGCGATAACAAGCACCATTCGCAGTTACGTTGCGACCTAAATAGCTTAACAATATTTTTATATACAGTTTCTTCCCAGCAAAATATACAAAGTATGTTTAAGTTCTAAAGTCTCCTAAATACTCCACGGAACTAAGAGTATTTATAAATACGATTGAACTTAGAATGTGCGCACATTTTCTCCATTTGCTTGGCGTAAGAATTATAGAAATTTATCATTAATCGAGTAGGACATGCAGTGATGGTAATGGGTACAAAATATGTGTTTTCGTATACGGCAGCTCAAAGAAGGTCAAATGTTGGATAATAATGTCCACGATATTTTGGCATTTTGGTGGAACATACGTACATCATTCGACATCAAAAACTAAATAGGAGAAAGCGTCCTTCAAGATGCATGCCTAAAATGATCGACAGAATATTGGGTGTGTGTTGCAATTAATCAGCTATTCTCGATAAGTGATGATATAAATTTTTTAGAAGGAACTGGGCATCATCTGAGAAATTTTGGCTTACAACCGATGCTAGAAACAATCGTGGTCATGTTTTGGGACAGCTATAGTGTGAGCCTTATTATTATATTACAAAGGGCATTATAGTAACTATTGCATCCTACGAAAATAATAATAATTTATAATAAAACTTTTTTAGCCTTGCAAGATAATCGTCCGGAAAAGCTGCAGTGTGCATCAAGACATAATTTGTACCCATAGAATCATCTCAAGAACATATTGACATTAGAAGAACATATTGAAAAGTAGGAGAAGTTACAACTTTCAAGTGAAGGTAGTCAGTCAGAAAAAATTAGAAGACCTTATTCTTGAACGTTCCTCGTATAATCATACGCATTGTGTGTAGTGTTAAATCCCACTTTATTTTGTAATTAATAATAATATAATTCATGTTGTGCACTTACCAGAAATAAACCAGGTGCATGCAATTGTGAGTGACGTTCATATAATAAAACAATTATTCGTCTGCGGAGACGAAACTGTGCTGGCAAGAGGATAATTCCTTTGTGTGTAGGAGTTGTAATAAAGTCTGTGTTGATATATGTAGAGGGGGAATTTTAATCGATCAAGCAATAAAGAAGCGTGTTAGAAGACAATTATGGGCAGTCTATGATCTCAACCACATTACGTCATTTTGTCAGTGTGTGTGTGCGCCTGATACTAGGCGTAGCAGTAATTTTCTGAAAAGCAGAGTTCATTTTGAGCATTGCAAAAATTATATTTACTGATTCCTACAAGCGAAGATCGATATATAGCTTTTACTTAATTTTGTACTGTTCAAAAGTAAATAATTAGAGAGTACAGGAATATCAACGTAATTGTTGAAACAAGATTCGAAGCAGAGACCACCTGTATCAAAATGAGCCAAGTATTTGTACACATAAATAGACAATATGTGGTAAAAAATTGTATTTGTGAATTGTAATGTTAACTTTGTTTTGTTTTCTTTATTACTTTATTCTTGCGTACAGTTAGATCACATTGGGACAATTATTTTCGTTAATCATTATTAATTTTATATTTTATACTGCAAGGAATATCCTTCTAAAGGAATTCTGATTAGTATTATTACTTGTATAGGTAGTAGCATCTGTATGTTTATTTGTAAAGTCATATGTGTATTTCAGTTTGCAAGCTAGTGCATTCTGTTGAATTATAATAAATTGTTACGTCACCCCAAGTCCTTGTAATTTTTTGTAATTTACAAAATTTGTTGTCAATAAAGGCGCCCAACATAATATAAGCATATTATTTAAATACTGAATAAAAGTTCGATGACAACATGGTTCAAAATACAGGGCTTCAATCAAAAAGGACTGTAACAGAGAAGACATGAAAAACCATGAAAATATCGAAGCAATCTACTACTCGACAACAACGGACTTGTTCGACGGCAAAAAAGTTTAGTAAAACCTTTCAAGTTAGTGTAGTAACGATGAAAGTGTCTATAAATTACAAAATCATTGATATTATGTAGAGCGCGAATGTTAAGATATTAGAAAAATATCTTCACATAGATTAGATAGTTCCAACGCTCTTATGGTATTTTAAAAAATGATCCTAAATTAAAATCAAATTTCGTTGGTGCTTTTTAAGTTTTTACGCATTTCTCTTTCTTGTTTGTGGTTGAAATTTGAACTCACACCAATAGCGAACTCAAGATGAAGACGCTAGTCAATTGTCTCGTCAAAATGAATTATTTTATAAATGATACTTTTGATTACACCAAAAGTAAGTGACAACAGATTTAATGATGGACATCGAGCATCTCCATATGCTTTTAATCTTCTATTGTTTTATTGTATCCGATACTGGCACAATTATAACTTCTTTTAACATCAAGTTTCTTTAGAATTATATATGTTAATGGTATTTTTAAGAAAAACACTGTCTTTGGATATTTTATTTGTGTTCTTCAAACAGTCGAAATCATTTCTGAACATCGTATTTAAACATAGTAATTAAGAATTTAATACGGTCCATCCTATCATTGATATCTTTACCATATGTATACCTACACACAAACTATAATGATGTGTTGGAAACGAATCAGCTGTGCGAAAGCGCACGATGTGTGCGGTCAAATCCGTACAACGTTCGTCGCCTATCTCGTCGCACAGCCGGCACTTTCTGTATACGTGACACCGTATCGGAACGGATTATCGTCAAACAGGCCACATCGACGGACACACGAAAGAGAAATTCGCTTTTTGCCGGTCGTGGAAGAGAGCCGTCGTGGTTGGTGTCACCGAGATCGAGCATCCCCATATGCCTGGTTAATCACTTAAATCCCAAAGGCAGATAAGACGAAAGAAACAAGTGCTGGCTGAAGAAGTTGCGGTAGAAGGAGGAAAAGAAACGAAGAAGACACGGCGCAATGAACGCTCACAGTCGGATGAGTTTCTTGGGGATGACGTGTTCTATGTGGACGACAAGGTGCTGTCGCCGAGATTGTGACTATCGAGGAGATATGGAAAGCGATTTTAATCGACGATCACGTCAGGTATTAAATTTAGAGGTCCTATGGATTCCGCGCGTTGTTGCACGATTTTCCGAACGCCTGTCATATGCTGTTACGTTTGCGTCCTTTGCTTTGGCCGTAATTATGTTTATCTTGTGTATTCGCTGTGTAAGATCAATAAAGTTAATGCTTAGCGATAAACGAAAAATGTTTGAAATACATGTTTTCAATGTTTATGATAATTCAAAATTTTCAAATTATGAATAGATACACGTTTATTTAATAAAACTTAATTATATGATAATACTTGTCCTAGAATCCGGTGCTCCGCCTGTGGCACTACACCGGATTTATGAATAGATACAATTTAGGACATATATTTTCTATAGATAACAATCTAATACGTCTAAACAAGAACTTTATCTATCTTTTTATAGTTATTTTAGTAGTGCGCTATTGCGGCGTTTTCTTTTTGTAATTTCTTCATTTTAAAAGAAATGCTTTATACTCCTTCGGCTTTGTGCACATATGTAAGTATGTACTATTAGTACCACAAAAAGGTTTACAATGTACACGAAAATATATCTGTCGGATTCATGACCAACGGGCTTGGAAACTTTTTGCGTAAACAAAACTGGCATTCGGAGCATGTCTGATTCATAACATAGTAGTACAAAAACGCATTATTTTCCGAAGGTATAATAGAAGATTTGTATTCGTGTAGATATACTAATGCTCGAAATATACGAATAATTCCATATATAATATAAAATAAAAAAATATTCTATAACAATTATATTCAGTAATAATTAAATAGAATTTCGAATTAATTTGTAAGATAACTATTCTGATAATACAATTTTATTAATAACGTATATACACAGTCTGTCGCAGAGAGGATCGAACTTTTTTAAAATAAAAACGAAAGCTTACTATTTTGGTAAAATTTATTTATTTCATTCGAAGTAGTCGCTTTCACCTTCAATACGACGTTTTGCACGGTCAATTAATATGTCAAATGAATTTTTAAGTTTATTTTTAGAGATGCCCCTCGAGATCGCTGTCGACGCCTTTTCTATGGTTTCGACGTCGGCATAACGCTGCCTTTTCATCGACAAATGTAGTTTGCAGAATAGACAGAAACCACAGGGGGTTAAATCCGTTGAATACGGTGAATGGTTGATGGTGAAAATGCCATTCGTATATAAAAAATCAGTGATAAGCCTCAAACGATGAGATAGTGCATTACCATGTTACAAATGTCAGCTACCATTTTCACGATATTGAGGGCGCACACGACGAATACGCCCCAAAGACGCTTCTTAATACCAAGATAATATACAGTATTGACTGTTTGACTAGTTGACTACATTACGTGTAGCAGAGCAGGACAGAGGATTAATAATTTGCAAACACCCCCCAAACAATGTAGATGTGCCTCAAATAAAGGATTTTAGTGCAATAAACAGTTTCAGTGCAACAAACAGTAGCAGTAGTTAAACCCTGAATATGTCCCAGACGAGTGGGTACGAAACGTCGGCAGTTATACCAGTGACGCGGTTCCAGCCCGGAAGCCCAGAAGAAGATAGTATAGACCACGACCGCAGAAGTCTACGTACTAGATTAAAGGATTTTAGAAGTTTGGATGTATGCTATCCAAACTTCTAAAATCCTTTAATACCATAGGTTACAATTAATTTGTTGATTTCAAGTATGCCTAATAGAAGGCTGCGTAAGAAGCAGAAAAGAACCGACGCATTATTTGTTTTTATATGAATTGTTAGAATCGCATCTTCCTGAAACTTACGCCGTTTTTTAATACGAGTAAAATACATATTTCCAGAAAAATCTTTCAAGTATACGATTTTAGAAGTTGTCTGTTTAGCCATTTGTTGAAGTTAATCATCATTTTGTAAAAGCGATTACTTGAAAACGCGACGTATAGGTATTTGACTACATGAAATACCCATTTCATTCTTAGTTACGAAAATTGTTCTGACCTTCTTAAATAAATGTTATTTATATTAAAGTAAATAATAATTCAGCGGATACTTATACTCATATTTTAAACTATTATCCGCCCTACCTTATTATTAATATACAAAGCTTTAAAATTTCCATATTTTTATGCATTCCATAAAGTCTCTCCGTTAAAGTTTCCCATTGTATATGTGTAGCTATCAAGTACAGACAGTATCACGTACCTGTCTCTCTGTTCGTGTTTATTTTTGGAAGGTAGAGTTTTATTTCTTCCGTAAATTAATTTGAACATTGTGCCAGAAAGATGATCGAGAATGAAAGGAGAAAAGGCGAAGACCGCCATCGATGCGTTTTATTGCATCGTGCGATTGAAGGGGGCCTTTACTGAAACTCGGCACGTATTCGCCTGTCATCGGATATCTTAAACGATGGTGATTCGAAAACCTATCCCTGGAAGTGACATCCCGCAAATTCTCTACGTGAGTTCCTGGCCGAGATGAGATGAGACGCGAGTACCGAGTGCAAAACCAAAAGTGCACTTTTGGAGGAAATTTAATAAGAGAGGGGTTGGTTCTGCAACGACTGCAACAGGAAAGTACTGGGATTTTCTTATTAGATAAGTCGATTCGGTCAGGCAAACATATTGATGTATCTCAAGATATTATGAAAGATAGGTAAATAGGAATTGGATTATTTTTTACTATCATAACATTCGAAACTTCTTTTATATAAACATTCTCTTATATTTTATTTTTCACTCTTTACATACTTTTTTTTATTAGTAAAATATCATACCATAGTTAATAGGTTTTCTTCAAGAAACTTGAATACTTATCTACTGCATATTTTGTGATATCGTAGAAAGCAAAACATTTTATTCTAGGAATCGTTGATATTACACTTTCTACGTTTTTCCGTACTAGTTTATTGGTAGAAGTTGTTTATGTGTTTCCGACAATTCAAAATGTCTACTCGTTTACTTACACTCAGACTAATTTATAAAATTTCTTAATCCTCAATGACTCAAGTCGGTGGATCAAAGACGCGCACTTCTTTAGTGTTCTCGGAACACAGTACATAGTAAAACTTTACAATTTTTAATATAAGCTTCTCTTTTTTGATCAAGTTCGACCTTTTCATATACTTGTTATTTTCTTTTTGTTATTAGTAAGCCTGCAAAAGCGTATGCGCACTCATTAGCGGCGATGGTACATTTCGAAAGCGCTCGGATATACCCCAAGTCGAGATTTATATGCGTATGATATGAATAGATTCCTTAACCGATTTCCGAAATTAGAACACACTGGCACTATTATTACATGTATTGTTTGCAATATCAACATTTTATCGTACGGTATTTTTGTGTGTAAAAAACATGTTAATAGCAAACAACACATAAATTCAATGTATTGCCCGGTCAAATATTCAATTGTTTGAACCGACCTGTGAGAGCTCGTATTGTCATGGTGGAGAATGATCTGGCTTTTTCGGTTGGTTTTCCTTATTTCTTCTAAAACTTTTGGCAAACAAATAGTTGTGTACCATTCGGAATTGCCCGTTCTCTCTCTAAAAGCACGGTTGAAACGTGACCAGTTTTTCCAAAAAACGCGACCATTTGTTTTGAGGTGCTTCGGGCGTGAACAGCTTTTGGTTTTGGCTCATCTTGGCTCCCACACAATGGACTGCTGCTTACTATCGGGCTCATACGTATAGATCCAAGATTCATCACCTGTGGCGACTTTATAAATGTTCTTTGAAGTACCGCCATTATATTTTTTGTTTATTTCTTGGCCTTTTTTGAGCGGTTGTCAAATTATGTGGTACCCGACGTGAACATAGCTTCTTAACGGCTAAATGTTCATGCAGGGTCTTATGCACGCTAGTGTTACTATTATAATACCTAGAGATGCCTCGATCTCATGGTATGTCACATGACGGTCTTGCATTATCAATTCAGACACTGCATTAATGTTTTCCGGCACAACATTTGTAGGACGATCTTCACGAAATTCATCATCCAATGATGAACGCCGTCCAAGTTTGAATTCACTATAACAATGATGTACTATAGTTTTAGATGGTGCTACATCAACATATAAAGAATTCAGCTCATCGATGCATTCGTGATGAGATAATCCACGGCTACCATCGTACAACAGAGTTCAGTTTACAAAGACATATAGGTATAGGGGAAGTGTGGTAGGAAAGGTGGGTCGAGGTCAAACAATGCTAGTAGTGTTATGTTTATTTTTATTTGTAGACACTAACGGTATCTATGTAACACTTATTATTTGACGGTACATTTTAATTCACCTAGGAAATAATACATAAATGTTGTTCGACACTCGTCAAACACAACATGCGCCTAGTCGGGATTAAAAATGTATTTTTTAGAAAGAAGTTTTTCTACTACCAGTTTGACGAAATAATGTAGTATGTGCAACATTAATATTATTAGGAATTGTTACCAAATTGTAAATTATATTTTATACATTTCTAAAGAGCCAATTAAATAACACATCAGTGAATCATCTGAAATTGAACTCATGCAACCGATAGAAGATGCAGCTAGTCGACTCCCATAATATTTACTTTATTTATATTTTAACATTTTGACGAACTCTACAGTATATTTTATTTTTGTTACTAATCCTCTGAGGAAAATTCTTTTATGCTTATGTTGCCTCTAATTTCTACACTTTTTACCTTACTAATCTTATTAACGAATTTTTATCTAAATTTCTTTACACCTAATTTTAGTGGGAGGTTAAAATGTAGGCATTACGTGTCACGCTGATTGGATCATAGTTAGTTTCATGATTTACAACCTTTTTCATTCCGTTCATCGCTGGCTGCATTTCATTATCTTAACTATTTACTTTATCTTTCTCAGTGTTGTCTAAGGTTTTTCTTTTAGTAAAGAATTCATTTGATGTTCTATTAATGCTTTTGTGGTAATATCATATAAATACATCGGCCATCTTCTACTCTCTTATAAGATTCAGTCATAAAAATGTAATAATGCTATATATAACTTCAACGAGTACCATACTTTAGTGTTATAAACCACTCTTCTGTATATCATTGTACAAAAGAAATCTCTTCTAATTATGTTCGAATAGCTTGCCTGGATATTTTTCAGATGCACAATAAAACGTCACAAATTATAGTTAAACTGTGCCTCTATCCTGGTAAGTACCTAACATAAATCGAATTACATTCAACGAGTAATTTTTGGATATCTCACGCTGTCAAGAAACAACCATTGGTACCCTATCAACACCTTATTTGAACGTATATATATACATAGGTACGTATGTACATATATAATGGTGTGTATGTATGTATGTAGGTATGTATATGCGTGAAGAGGTGGCAACATTAAAGTGTTAAAAAGGCAGTGTCCACAAACCAAATAAATGTCCGACAGTGTGTCTTGTTAATTTTTATTATCGAAGCTGAAAATATCGTAAATTCATTGGAACAGAAAACAGGGAATTTTTATGGTGACCGAACGGCAAATATACGTCTAATTGGACTCAAATGGATTTAAGTCGAAGTCTTATACTGCGCAACGTTTATCCATCATATATGTAAGTATGTATGTATATGTAGTTTAATAGAAAGAACTTCGCCTGTTCGTCGGTTGCTGATGCAAAAGATTAGGTAAGACTACATAAATAAATTGAAACTAAAATAGCAGTCAGGTGAATTAAAGAGTATGTTGAATTCCTGGTTAATGTATAATTCATTTATTTTAATTGTATGGAACTTTTCGATTTTAATGACCCCAATCTATAACACCGACTGAATCTAATTATACAAAAAGAATGAGTACAAATATACATACTTGTATACGATTACAATTTAAGTAGCTGGAATCTGCGTCTAAATGACACTATACAGTCTGTCGCAGAGAAAACGGAACCTATTTAAAATAAAAACGAATGCTTACTATTTTGGCAAAATTCATTTATTTTATTCAAAGTGGTCGCCTTCGGCTTCAATACAACGTTTTGCATGGCCAATTAACATGTTGAATGAATTTTTAAGTTCATCTTTAGAGATGTCCTTCAAGGTCGCTGTCGACGACTTTCAATGACTTTAATGTCGGTATAACGCTGTCCTTTCATCGGCAAATGTAGTTTGGGCAATAGACAGCAATCACTGGGTACCAAATCCGGTGAATACGGTCAAAGGTTGATGGTTGAAAGGCGATTTGCAGTTAGATAATCAGTGATTAAGCGTCGAGCGATAAGATGGTGCATTATCATGTAACAAACCCAGCTATTTTCACGATAGAGATACCAAATCATATACAGCATTGACCGTTTGACTAGTAGGTACAAACTCGAATCATAAAAGAAAATCAACATTGTCTTTATTTTTGACTTTTCCAAACGGCATTTTTCCGGTCTTTCTTCACTTAGATGCTTCCATTCAGAGCTTTGACCTTTGGTGTCTGGATCATATTGAAAACACCACGTCTCATTGCCAGTTACAATAGAATACCTGAAATTTTCGTCCTTTTTTGAGTCTTTAATCAAGTCTGTACCATGTTGAATTCAGTTAGCTTGTGTGGTACAAACCTTGCACAAATCTTTCTCAGTCCCAAATGCTGGGTCAAAATGCGATGAATTGAATCTTTGAAAATATTTAATTTCATTAATTAACCGTAGATTTTTTTGCACCAGAATGTTCGTCGTCATTTATGTCCGTACGATTGTCTTTAAGTCATTTACACTACCCGTACACACTCGTACGTGATAAACACATTTCAGTAAACGATTTGCCTAGTTTAAAATTGAACTTGATGATTGCTCTTTGTTCAAAATTCATTTTTCGACCATGCCAAATAAACACTGTTACTGAGTGCATGAAATAATTCAGTCGTTAAAATAATTGATATAACACATCCTCATCGAGCAAGTGTTTTGAAATCGTTCTTGCTTTTATGTCTTTTTCGTTCTATAAAAATTACTTTGATGTAGAACAATACTATTTATATTCCTTGTATATGGGATAAAATATAGAGTACGGTACAAAAGATGATCTCTCCGTAGTATTGTATCGTTATATTCGAAAGTTAAATAATTGAATTAAAAACAAGACGACGGTTCAAAGACTGGTTAACTTTTAGAAGGTAAGTGTCTACATAAACTAAACTCGTCTATCACACAAAACCGATGGATGTAATTTAGAGGATCCAGATTCCATCTCAAGTTAAGCAAGGCATAGAATAGTACGTATATGACTTTGGTGTGCTTGAATATGTATATGTGTGTGTGTGTGTGTGTATAGGAGCAATATTCCCCTTTTTATTCAAACCGTTGAGGAGCCATTTAATAAAAATAATTAGGTCCCATAAGATAAAAATTTTACGCTGTCTTCATTAAAAGTCGAATGAGGATTCACATGGATGTTGGGTTTATATAATAAAAAAAGAGTTGGGCAACAACGAGAGCGAAACTAAAAGAACAGGTAGATTGATGAGGAATGGCATAAATAAAATTTTCTGGTAGGGTGGTCCCCTGTCGGGAGACTTTTATATATCGTACTTCAGTTGAAGGAAAATGTGTAATTAACATTTTCGTTTCATTCAGTGATAATTAGTGCGAATGTTGAAATAAATTATTTACTCTTTCATTCAACATGTCCATTAAGTAAATAATCTTACTAGCACTTAATTGTAAATGTCGATTTTCTACAGGTATTTAATGAGGAATCATTACTGGTCTTAAGCTGATGTTATTATCCCAGAAACTATTATCAGTTTTACTTTATGAACTCGTCAAGTTATTTTACTTCGAGCCTTATTTATACAAGAACTATTTAAATACTCAAATAGTTTCAATAATTATGTATTCTTTGCATTGTATTCATCTTAGAAGAGACGACATTAAATCGAACTATTTTGTAATAAATAAAGGTTTTTGATAGGTTGTGTGGTGCTCAGACTTTTATTGCTGAAAATTGTTGTGAATGTTATATGAAAAAATACAAAGCCAATATACTAGGTGTGGCTATTAAATAACGAGACTGACGCTGCAAAACATTTAATTTTGATTTCATACATATTTACTTATTATTACCTTCAATATACACCCCTTCTATATCCCTACAATGCTCCATGCGCATCTTCCATTGTTCGAAACAGAGCTGGAAGTCTTCTTCTGTCAGCTCCTTCAGGACGCGTGCCGCTTTCGCTTTCACAGCTTCAACGGACACAAATTTTGTTCCCTTTAATTCAGATTTCACCTTAAGAAACAGATAGAAGTCGCACTTGGCTAGAGACCTCTTGACTGACAATACGGAATGAGCCGGTGCATTGTCTTGGTGGAGAACCCATGACTTGTCCTTCCACAATTCGCGTCGTTTTTTTCTTTATTCTTTCACGGAGTTGAGCAAGAACGTGAATATAGTAATGTTAATTAGCAGTTTGACTTTCAGGAACCCAGTGAAGGTACACAATCCCATGAATATGGACAAAAACAATCATCATTGCTTTGAATTTGGATTTGCTCATTCGAGTTTGTTTGGCTCTCGGTAAAGATGGGCTCTTCCAGTGCATGGATTGGCGCTTCGTTTCCGGATCATAGGTAAAGAACCACGATTCGTCACATGTTATCATCCTTTTCAATAAGTTTGGGTCATGTTCAATGACATTCAAGGTGTCAGTACAAATATTTTTGCGAGTTTCTTGTTGTTCAAACGTGAGAATTTTAGGCACCATTTTGGCACACACTTTTTGCATGTTAAAATTGTTATGTAAAATTTGCCGTACGGATTCTTTAGCAATTCCTACAATTTTGGCAATCACAAGAATACTTAACCGACGGTCAGATCGAACTAGATTACCGATTTTTTCGATATTGTCATCCGTCTTTGACGTGGAACACGTGCAAGAGATAAACATTTATTGCCATACTTTTTTTAATAAATTATAAGTTTCAGTAGCCGTTTTTCTAAATTTCATGTGAAATTTCACAACAATTCGTTGCTCTATTGTTGCACTTAACATTCTTCCGGCGAAACAAAAAAAAACAACTCTAATGCGAACGAAGGCTACGGCTATACTGATTTGTTTACAGAGGCGAGAGGCACTGCATACAATCGGCGTTTGGCGCATATGCACTTCTTCTGTACCAGCGTCGGTCTCGTTATTTAAAAACCACACCTCGTACACAGTCTGTCGCAGAGAAAACCGAACTTTTTTAAAATAGTAATTCTTGGTAGCGCCATCTATTAAAAAAGTATACGTAGTGGTCTCAATAGTAACGTATACGTTTTTCAATCTATGTTGTCCACGTATTATTATAGAAAGATTAGCTAAAAATACCTAGTTATGTATTGATTGGCTTTACTTGGAAGATATATATATATATATATATATATATATATATACATATACACTCTGGCACAGAGAAAACCGAAGTTTTCTAAAATAGTAATTCTTTGCCATCTATTGAAAAAAATATGCTTCGCAAAGATAGATTTTTCATCAATGTTATGTCAAAATATCATAACATTTGCATTATTAGAAGCTGAGAAATTGAGCATAAAGTAATACTGTGTATTTCGCATTGGTCGAAAAATTAATTTTGAACAAAGAGCAAATATAAAATTCTGTTTTAAACTCGGTAAATCGTTCACTGAAACAGTTAATTTGATGTAATAAGTGTATTGTGATGCGTGTTTATAACGCACGAGTGTGTATGAGTGGTACAAATGATTTAAAGATGGTCGTACGGACATAAATGACGACAAACATTTTGGTGCAAAAAAATCTGTGTTTTGTTTGTATCTTTTGCACTGTATATCTGCTTTTATTCTTTTTGTCTTGTAATGGGTTATCTTTTGGACAAATTATTATTATTATTAGGATATATTTGTGTTTTATGTAGGAAGATTTTTTGGTTAAAGAAAATTTGTTTTCTGAAAATGACAAGTTTAAAAGCTTAGTGATAAAAATCTCTCAAATAACATGTTGTGTTAGTTCTTCAGTAAATTCTAACGAAGTTATTGGACCACAAACACATCATCGATATAACGATGACAAAATAATGATCAATATATTAAAATATTTCTGCTGAAGCTGAGACAAATCTTTAACGTCGGCAGCAAATGATATTGGATTATAATGTAGTTATTTTAATCATTACGTTCAGTAAATATAGTGCATCAATTAACTCGATACTTTTCTTACTGTTAGTGTACAGAATTAAATCATTAAATAAATGTTCATTCGTCTTATTCTACTTCTCTGAAATGTATCCGATAATACTATATCGACTTTATCAACTTAAAAGGGATATATTTGAACTTGTTTTGTCAGCCGTGCAATACTAATATCCCATTTATGGTGGCATTAAAAGCTAAAAATAAAATTACAAAAAGAACTTGGGGAAAAACAAAAATTAAGCTACTTATAAGAGATGCGTATAAATCAGCATATCTTTTTTATACAAACCAGAAGAGATTAATTGTTATAATACATGCACGATTCATATCAAATTTGCGGAGAGGAAGAGAGACCGAGAAAAGACATGACCCTGATGGACTGGTTTTACACTATATAAAGATATTATCGTTCCGATCTGGATTGAGCGTTCAAGTATTGTAAGTTTAGCCACTTCACATTGACGATAATAACAAATAAATATACTTTAATAAACACGAGAAGCGATACAGATTTTGATATTATTTGGTAAGCGATCTCAATTAAAACGTATTTTTATATACTAACTACGTACATGTGATTATTTAAAAATTATATCAGTCACTGATGAAAGGAATTAATGGCTTTAGTTTAATAAACTTCTCTTAATATAGACATAATTAATTTTTATTAATTAATGATCGGTTTATGGTGTGTGTGGAAATCTTAAATATTTTCTCTTCTTTTTTTTTAAATTTAATTGGCGCGGGATAAAGAAATGAGACACATATTATATGTCTGTACGCGGTAAAAATACTTTAACTAGTTAATTCGAGGTAAAAAAATTAATTGACGTCATTAAAACTTAAGTGATATTAAGTGTAACCTTCAGTATAAAATTGTTTTATTATAGGTGGAATATAGATAAATATACGGTTCGTGTGGGAATTTAAATTGGAGCATTAAAAAGATCTATATGAAAATGATACGGCTGCCTGTATGAGGCTATTGAAGGATTAAGAAAAAAAAGATTTTAATGGTTCGAAGTAGCTAGGGATTATAAACATGTATCTATGATATTTCAGTTGATCTTTAATATTTTTCGTAGGTAATGTCTATAAATTAATTTGAACAGGATACAATTCTAATAATTACTGTATTAAAAACGGCGGCTTCTGGATATGAGATTAGTTTTGGTCCTACTGTTATGTTATTGAGGAAATACAATTTTTTAATTACTATATTTAATCAAACCTTAAATTTTTCTATTTATATATCTTTTGGGAATACAGTAGGTTCTCTGCATAACGGACAGTAGCGGTGTGTATAAAACTGTATATAAAACATGCAAAGGATTTGTTTGGCAAAGCCCTGAAGAAAAGTTCAGTTTCATCTGCATTAAAAATGTCTTTCGGTGAGTATTCCTTTGTGATAGTTACCAACTGTTTCTTCCAGACATATATTTCATCCACATTTACTGCGGCGGCTTCACCACAAATTGTTCTTCACAACAAATTGTTCGAAGTGGTATGTTGTGTCGCTGAGAAAACTTGTCAAAACCACCCACTTGAAGCTTTGAATTCATAGTTTAGCTCTTGTGCGACTTCGAGAGCTTTTCCCTTATTATTTAACCGTACAATGAAATATTCTTAGCGCTATACTAACTGAACTATACAACACTAAATAAACATGTTAAGAACGCTATCACAAACGCAATCATAAAAACACTCTTGGAGGATTCTAACAATTATGAATAAATTTTACTTGTATTAACGCATTATTCCACCCATTCGCCTTCCTAGAATTCAACGAAAGATTATTAGTTCAATAAGGGATTAACGACCCCGAAACTTAATATCACGAATAAAATAACTAAATGTATGTTTATTGTAGGTACACAGTCTGCGTATTTAAGAAATATGTACCTTTATCGTTCCAGAAGAGTAAAATAATATATATTTAAGATACATTGTTCATCATAACTGAGACCTAGACTAATTTAATTACCAGATATTGTACATATCGACAAGTCGATGTAAATATAAAATCATTGTTGGCACTACAACATGGATTTGTTATTGGTAAACTTAACCGAAGTAACATATTGTATTTCTGTATTAATACTTATTCTGATATGAATGTGATTTTACGGATTTTGCTAAAGCTATCGATTCGGTAGATGAATAGATAGATAGATAGCTTTTTGTATGGTACTAAATGTATATCAAATACGTCAGTAATAGCGCTCATAAAACGAAGACACATACTTTACAAATAGTCAAAGTTTCATTACATAACAATATCCAAATAATCCGTCAAATCCTTTCCACTGACAACCAACCTGATGATTTGGCCAACCTGGTGAATATTTGTTTAACCTCCACCTATTTTCAGTTCCGTGGTAATTATTATGAACAGGTATCGGGTGCAGCTATGGGGTCTCTCTCCTGTTGTCGCTGACATTTTTATGGAGGCATTCGAACAACAAATTCTTCACTCTTGTGACCAAAAACCAAAATGTTGGTTCAGATATGTGGATGACACCTTCGTTATTTGGCCCCATGGTCGGGATTCCTTGAACAACTTCCTCGTTTTCTTAAATTCACAACACGATTCCATAAATTTCACCATGGAGATTGAATCTGAAGGTTCCCTTCCCTTCCTCGAGCTTGGTAACTCGTCATCTGGATGGTTCACTAGGACATTCAGTGTACCGCAAACCCACACACACTGATCGGTATCTCAATGCCCTCTCCCATCATCATCCTGCCCAGAAACATATAATTCCTTAGTCCGAAGAGCTGTGAACATATCTGACCAGCATTCTATATCCCAGGAAATAAGTCACGTTACCAAAGCTCTTATAAATAATAATTTCTCCAACCATAGTATTCAGCGAACCATAGATCGACATCTTAATCCCAAAATCTCACAACTTACATCATCTCCCCCCTCTCTAAATACCACCTACCCTATATACAAGGCGTTACTGACCGCAAGTAGGGTTTTCTCAATAACAACATCAAAACCATCTTCAAACCCCATTCCAAATTATACCCTTTTTCAAAAGACCATGTTTCTTTAGAATCAGCTGGTGTGTACAGGATTCCTTGTTCATGCGGCAGGGCATATATTGGTGAAACAAAGCGGTCTGTCGGCTCTCGTGTTTCTGAACATGAGCGTTGTACTATTGCTGCAATAGTTTTGCATTGCCGAGCATAGACTGGAAACCGGGCACCATATTCAGTTTAATTCAACACAAGATCCTATCCCGCACTAACCACTTCTATGGTCGCAAAATCCGTGAAACTATAGAGATCTTTAAGCACCCCAATAATCTTAACCGCGATGATGGCTACCCCCTACATAACGCTTGGCAATCCTGCATCTCTAATCGACCCAACCGTAACCGTAACGCTCCATTGACCCATGACCCATTATCCATATATAAACACGTCCCCTATCGACTTACACCAGTTTCAGTGCAGTAGTTCAGCCCTGAAGATGTCCCATACAAATGGGTACGAAATGTCGGCAGATATACTAGTGACGCGGTTCCAGCCCGGAAACCCAGAAGCAGATTTCATTACATAACAATTTAAAAAATCTTAAAATAATTGGTCAAATTAAAATATAGCTCTAAATTCGTCAATTGAGAACACGCAACAGCTCAGCAAAACTTCCACCAGTCTTCCCCTGTAAACCCTAATTCGTTGTGCTGACTTTATCGCTTCTGGCAACATTAAGAAGCAATATTCCAAGAGCCAATAAGCTCTTCTGAGTAATGCATAATCTATTTGCAGGACTTCTGAAAAGATCTTTACTCCTAGTCTCGTATTGATGGTAGACTGAATTTCTAGGTATGTTAAACCTGTCACCAAAGATATTGTCCAAAAGTTCAAGGAAGAAAGTGTTCTGTAGCGGCAATA
Organism: Dermolepida albohirtum; assembly: GCA_031893035.1. NCBI lineage: Eukaryota > Metazoa > Arthropoda > Insecta > Coleoptera > Scarabaeidae > Dermolepida > Dermolepida albohirtum. The sequence goes on along the minus strand of JAVIWB010002860.1, from coordinate 199,927 downwards.
TCATATATTTTTTGAAAATAAGTGTGTCATCTATTACTAATACTAAAACTGGAATATCTGGGTTTTTCTCGAAGCCATTTGAAATATATATTTATCTTATTCAGAACACTGCTCTAGCTATGTATCCCGCAATTATTATTTTTCTAAACTTCTTACTTTTATTTGGTGTTCCTTTAGGATCCAATTTGGGTTCACCATTGTTTAATATTTATACTAATGATTTACACTTAGATTTACATTTTAATATACTGCCGTACCCTGACAATATGAAAATATTTAATAGCATATTTAATATAGAAAATTGTTTATATTTGCAACAGTTTTGACTAGACAAACCCAGATTGAAGACGCAGACAATTCGAAAATATTTAATAGAATATTTAACTTAAAGATTGTTATATTTACAATTGTTTTGATTAAACGAGTCCAGATCAAGTACTTAGAAGTTATTTTCTACACACGCCTATGGAGTCTTTCAAATCACATGCACTCTATATGCAATTCTACTTCGTGTACTCTTAGTTTATCATTTATTCTTGCAGACGATTTTCGAATTCTTATACTTTAAAGCAGCTGTTTCCCACCATTTCCTGGATTCTAAACTTGAATGCGCTGCCATTATTTTATATCATCACTACGTGCTTGTATCTGGCACTTGAAAAAACGCAGAAGGGTTTTTTAAAATATCTTGCGTTTAAAGTCAGTAACGAGTACCCTTCTCATGATGTAAATTAGATAAATTTTCTTCAAGTGTACGATTTTCACTCACCTTCAGCAGCGCTAAATTTTTAATTGAACCGCCCATAATGGAATAGATTCTTCTTCTATATAGCCGCAGGTTAACTTTCGTATTTCACGAGAATTGTGTCAAACTAATGATATTTGTTTTGTATTAATAGCTACAACGAATATCTGATGTAAAATTATTTTATATGAAGGTACAGTTATGCACTTTTACGATGTTAAACTGAAAAATTTATATATCGTACATGTAATGCAGAAAATTTTTTGTAGTGCGGAACTTGTGGGATTAGTTGTGATAACATATTCCCAGAGAGAATGAGATCGCGGGTTCAGCTCGTGCGCGAAGAGAAGAAATCTTCCCAAAAAAGTTTTGCATTACATGTAACGTAGAATGTATAAAGTGGCTAAAATTAGAATGTTTCGCTTTATACAAGGATCTACTTTAACAGTTGTGTCTGAATCTCTAAGTTTCATATTAATCACATAAGGTTGATAATAACTTCTTTACACATTAATTTTCGTATTCTGTATTTTTTTTTCGACACCTAAGTTGTCATCATTAGCAGATAATTAAACAGTGCCGCACCTGGAAAACTACGGCAGAAACCCGCACGAAACAAATTTCATACATCTGTACCGTCGAAAGCCAAAATGCACCCAAAATTAATGTGGAAAGGGGTTATATATCAACCTTAAGCGATAAGTTAATCAACCACAGACTCCATCAAATTTACCTATCTAAGTTTCAGTTGTAAAATTTCACGGTTTTGACTTTTTATTATGTTGTAATTGTTTTATATTAATAGCATTGTTTATTTTGATGTTGATTATATTTAGTTTGAATTTGTTTTTGTTTGTACTTCATTTTTTTTTTCTTTTACCTGTGATTTAAATCTGCGAAATAAAGATTATTATTATTACTGCATTTACAAAGGCATTTATACACCACCGTCGACTGATGTATCTACAAGGAAACAACGGAAATATGGAAAGGGGTTCAGTTATAATGTTGGTACATTTTAAAATTCTATACACAGCTATCAAAACTTAATATTCTACAAATTTATGGAACCTTATAAGAAAACCCACTTGGAGAAATTTACATTAATTTCCAAGTGTAAAGAATTTACATAATTAAGTCCCTTGGTACAATATATTACCGATTTTTTTTAGTATCCACCTACGAATAAATTTAAGTACTACATGACAATAATAAAACATTTATAAAAATTTACAATTGAAAATAATATTCCCATTCTTGGAACACCAAATTAAGACGTAAAATTTCATAGTAAAATTTCCATTTTTAGAAGGATGCCTAGCAGATTAAAGTGGACACTCAGAATAATAATACCTTTTTCTAGAGTTCTTGCGGTGTCTCAAGTGTCTCTTTCAGAAGCATCTTACGATTCAAGAGCCGGACTTGGAACTGTGCCGAAATTATTCAAGAGAGCTTTGTCCGAAAGTATACGGAGGTTCAGACTAGAAGGGCGTATGAATTTTTAAGGAGGTGACGAAAGATGGATGAAAAAAACTGTCGACCCGGAATCATATTAATCAACCGGAATGTTGTATAATAAATTCTGCAAATATTTTTCTCTGGGGTTTACTGGCGTTTGTCAGGCATATCTGTGGTTTTAATAATTTACGCTTTTCTGTGCGACTGTACAAAGGAAACTCCTTTAAAATTTCATCTTCTGAATATTAATATGCTTTATACAGAATAATGTTTAACTTATTTTGTACATTACACTTTCATAAATACCAAAACGCAGCCCACAAGATGTTTTGGACAAATTACTTTTATTAAAATATTAAATATTTGTTAGAGTTTAGTTAGTTTAATATTACTAACGCTTGTTCCAATGTCTTTGATCGCTTGCTTTTATCATAAGAACTTCTAAATTCTTTAAAAATATTAATAATAAAGACCCTATGCTTCGCCTACAATATGAATTACCCGGACTCGATATGCTATGCTTGTCTATTTTTGCGATTCTCTGATCCTGGATCATATCCATCCCAAGTTCTTCTAATTTTTGTTTTTTCCTATCGAAGAAAATCATGTAGTAAGAGGTATTTTTTAAGATGAAGTATCATCTTGGCATCACATGTTGTAGTGCACAAATATACAAAGTTTCCCTTTGTGGAAACTTCTTGCTGAAGCTTTTGGAAAACATTATTAATTGCTTCTTCATACATCATCGAATGTTCATTTTTGCTACACATCAATTTCTTTTTCAAGGATTTAAATGACCTCATACCTTTGAATTCTTGAAAGAATATTTTGAAGGTAATTTTGATGGAGCCTCTGATTGATTCACTTAATCATTGAAGGTTGATATATAACCTCTTGCCACATTAATTTTCGAATTCTGTATACGTATTTCGACAACTAAGTTGTCATCATCAGTAGATAATTAAAAAGTGTCGCACCTGGTAAACTACGGCGAAAAATACCAGTACGAAAACAAACTCCATACCGTTTAGAACCTAAATGTACACTCATCATTATATATCAACCTTCAGTGATTAAAAGAATATTTTGATTAAGGAATAGGTCAAACTGTTTATGTTAAGTATTTATTTATCAATATGAAAATTACTATTCCGACTAATTCAACGGATTTCTAGAAGGAACAACGAGTAGTCGATTTCTCGTCGCTCACCAGAACTCGCTCTTTCGCAGACTACAACTTGGCTAATTTTGCGTCGTGACTTGGGCCTACACTAGCACAAGATTCAGCTGACCCAAGAGCTGAAGGTAAACGACTATAGGCAACGACGTGTGTTCGCTGAATAGACTTTGGAGCAGTTGGAAATTGACCCTAATTGTCGTCAAAAATCATCCTCAGCGATGAGGCCCATTTCTGGATGAATGGGCACGTCAACAAACAAAATTGTCGATTTCGGGACGATACCAAGTCACATGCGATACAAGAGTATCCAATTCATCCCGAAAAACTCATTGTTTGGTGTGGATTTTGGGCTGGTGGCGTCATCGGTCCATATTTCTTTGAGAACGACATTGGCCAGGCCATCACCGCCTACGGCGAGCGCTATAAGTCGATGATTACCAACTTTTTTTTAACCTGAATTGAATGATATGGTCACCAACGACATGTAATTTTAACAGGACAGCGCTACGTGCCACATAGCTCATGCCACATTGGACATGCTGCACGAGCGATTTGGGGACATGGTTATCTCACGTGGAGGTGACGTGATTTAGCCAGCGAGATCGTGTGATTTGTCCCCGTTAGACTTTTTCTTGTGGGGTTTTCTTAAGTCGCAGGTTTATGTGAATAATCCATAAACCACAGTGGCTCTCAAAGCCAACATAGCCCATGCTATCAATCAAATTCAGCCTGATTTACGCTCCAAAGTCGTGGAAAATTGGACATTTCGGATGCGCGCTACCCAGCGAAGCCGCAGCGGACATTTGCACGATATTATATTCCATACATAATGGTATCGATAAGCCTCTCAAACGAATAAAAAATTTCGATGATATCTCACACACACTTTGTTTTATTTAAATTTAAGGATAGGAAGCGCTTAATGAAAGACCCGTTATTTTGTTAATATTTGTACGCTTCGTTTCGCCTTTTGTCCTACAAGTGGATCTATTTATTGGGCAAAAAGACTGTTATTATTATTAATAAAGGCATGGAAATATATTTAGTTCGTCCTTTTTTTTAGAAATGTCTGTATCGGTAGCTTAGATAATTATATATTAAAAGAAAACATAAGTTTCTACCTTCTATTTTCAAAATATTATAATATAATATATTTTATTCAGTATCTCTGTCGATGCTTTTATACAAAAGTCAATGTAAATTTCTATGAGAAATGAAGTTGCTCTAGTTGAAACCTTAATAATTACATAATAGTTCTTATAGGGTTTCATTGTACAAGTGAAAACCTGGCACGTTCACAATATAAATCGATAACTTCGCTTTTCTAATTCTCTTTTAATCATGGATTTCTATGTACGCAATCTATTTGAGTGCATATGTAGCATATTAAATCGTGTGTACAGCACCAAAGAAAACTTATATAATCTAGCGTAATAGCTGCACAATCATGGATTTAAAATATGTACTGCATATGCATTCTGCGTGTCTATGCGTGTGTTCTCTTTGTAATTCAACACTGAAACAACAGAAGACCCTCACTGCAAAAAGGGGAGAACACGGAACGACCATATTTAAGCCGAAATAACCAATCGAAGCTTGCAAACACGTATAATGACACATAATACTTGTGCGCTGGAGGTATTACATTCGACCAAAAAAAAAAAAAATGAAGCAAGAACAGAGAGAACAAATGATGGGGAAGTCCGCACTCTTCGCCACTGCCTCTAGTTGCGCAAATACAAAGAAAAAAATAATGCAGTCGCATGTAAAAGAGTACAAGGGAACTCGTATGGGTACTTGATCCCAACGCACCACTCGACTCCACAAGGAAACCACCACCATTGGTTGTCGCATGCATCCTGTTCACGAGTAACCAACCACGTGCTAGTTCATCCATTGTTTCTCGTTTGTTTCTAGTGAGTAATTAACCGGAAGTGGTAGGGCGGATCGAGCAGACCGTGCGTTACACATATTCACCTCATTATAATCTCCCAGATCCAGCGAAGGTGGAGTCAACTATAGGGACCCTCTTTTTTGTCTAGTTCTTCGTTTCCTCTATTTGTTCTTATCCCTCTGTACGCTCTGAAATATCCCTTTTTGAAATTTCTTGCAATCTGGGTAAGTGCAGTTGTTATGTTAAATGAGGGATCGATGGAATGTACTTATTATGGACAAGAATTCACTTGTTCTCTAGAGGGACGTAAGTGGCGCTTTTAAAGTTCATAAGCTCCCGGGAAAACATGTCAACCCCTACATCCCTTAAATGTGTCTGCCGAGGGACTGGTAACTTTCAATACTCCATCTTTTTCGCTAACATGTCGACGGTACATTTAAATAACAGTAAAGAAGAAATGTACAAAGCTTTAGACAAGTTCTTGTATAGAATACGTCTGTATATTACACAAATTAAAAAGTAGACGTTTCATATTCTAGAAGCTCTTTACAAACATTTAAAAGTATGTACTTCTTTTTCTTCAAAGAATAAATCCATTGTATTAATTAAAATTAGCAAGGCGATAAACTATCATATTAAAGTTTAAGAAAGGTTGATAAAAGTATTAATAATGGCATCAGTAATAAGTATTTTATTTTTAAAGTTTGTACAAATAATTGATGAATCTGTTTGTAATTATCTATTTTTAAAATGAAACGTGTTTGTTGTAAGTATATAAATGGAATATAAATGCCAGATCATGTTTAAATATCGATAGTTACATTTCATTTCACAGTAATTCTTATAATTTATAAAGTATTTCATTATTCATTTTGATTCGTGTGTTTAATTCCTTCAATATATTATGAATCTAGCAATTTTTTCTTCATATTTAATCTTAGGTTACTGTATGAGTTTCTGTCAAAGCTCTGCTAATTTACTAACCGAAAATGGTGTTCTGCTAGCTTTTGCTTCATTTTTGAAACACGTTTTCTCACGCAATTCAAGTAAATACTCAATAATGTACATGTTAAGACAATAATATTTTTGTCTCTTAATTGAACTTAAAATAAATTAGCCAAGAAGTAGTAAAAATTGGTTTAAAATGACATTCTTTCCTGAGAATTATTTATATTTACTAAAAAGAAATTATTTATTACATTTTTATTGGTACGGATCGCGTACGGAGTTTATACGGGTATTTTTCGCCGTAGTTTTCTAGGTGCGACAGTTTAGTTATCTGTTGATAATGACAACTTAGTTGTCGAAATACGTATACAGAATACGAAAATTAATGTGGCAAGGGGTTATATATCAACCTTCAGTGATAAAAAAAAAACTTTTATTGGTTATCTATATTTTGTAATCTTTACTGTAAATATTCCCAATTTATTAAAACGCTTAACCTATGTTATTTTAGATTTATTCTATGACGAAATGACATATTCGGTTAGGGTAGGATGATATTAGCAGCAGAAAAATGTACAATTTTCCTACTTGATATAGACATATTGTACGGCCAACGTTCTTTTTTAATCGCTCTGTGATAACTTGTAGAAATGTAGAAGGTAGGCCAAAAATGACACGTCCAAGAGCTGTAATATTGTCTCCACAGATTACTTGATAATAATAATGATAATAATATTAATCCCTCCATCACATCCGTCAGTAATTGAACGCCAACTACAGATGGCATTAGCAGGCCATGTGCTTTTATTACAGTCACGTTGATGGTGTTACTTGGATGTTGGCACTAACCCTAAACAAAAAGGGAGAGAATATAAAACATTTTCAGAGGGTGGCGCATTCGATCCCAAGATCCTACGCAAAAGTCCTAACAATAACTAATAATTCTTTTTGTACTTTAGCAGCATCTTTTTGAGAACAGTACAGTTAATATCTCAATATAGTGATATGCGATAAATATATACAACCGAAACAAATAAAGGTAATTGTAAATACAAAAGAGCAGCTGTTTTTGTCAGTAATATATCAATAATAAACCATTACCTTCCATATACATAATTACAAAAACTACGTCGTTTTCCAAAATTTCATGGCTCGACACCGTAGAAGGAATGCTACCAGTATCATCCGTATACGAGGGAAACTAGAATAAAATCTACCTTGTCCTGATAGAAACAATTATGCTCTGCTTAATAACTTTTAATAGTGACAACATTTTTTTCTACTTATATGGCAAATTTGACACCAATTCGCTCATTACGCTACAAAAAATAAATTTGATAAAATTAGAACATTTCGTTGTCATTAGCTTTTTGACAAAGCAACAGAGTTATTTACAAGCAAATGATTGAAGTGTATGGGTAATATTTTAAAGTAAAATATTTGTCAAAATAGTTTAGGTGATGTTGTGAATCTATTGAAGATTACCCAAGAAACGGAAACGTTTCGGACGCAACCGATCTTTATTTTTGCACGTAGTTGAAACAATGATGATCAAATATCGTCGGTTGAGACTTTCTGCAATTGTAAAAGCACCAAATATAGTTATTTGAACATGAGCAATATGGCTTCAAACATAGTTTAGTTCCGGAAAAAAAACTGTTTAGACAACAAATTTCTCAAAACAACTTGGAAGTTTTAGATACACGCGCTGACTTTTTTCTAAGATAGTGACAGGTGATGAAAATTTGGTAAATAATTGGAATCCATAAACAAAATTACAGAATTCCCTCTGAAATGGCTGCATACAATCCTCAGTAGGAAGATATGCCCACCGTCTTTTGGAACACCTTCTTCAACTAAATTAAGATGGTGTAACTAGGCCTCGATGTATTTGGAAAAGCGAGAAATAGAAAGATATTTTGCTGCATCGAGATGTTACGTAAAACGAAAATTTAATGTTAAGAAATACTAGATTTTTTAAATTTCATATTGCAATATTTCAATTTAAAGAAAAAACCGACAAAAAGTGACTACGGGGGAAATTAGAAATTATTTTTATCTACTGAAATAGGAGTCCTGAGATTCTTTTGTTAATTTTGTTTTTCATGCGTTAACCTTCCTTAGCTTCAACGCAATTATGCCATCTGCCCTGCAATGACTACATTATCACGGAAAAAATTATTTCCGTTAATCTTAAAAATAGGCATCATGTTCCTCATTCAATACGTTATTGTCTGCAAAATTACATCTTCCGAAGTACTTTTACAAATTTTAAATTTTCAAGTAAAAGGAAGTCTAGGTGTTTCATCTCGAAAAAGTTACATTCGCGGAGAATGAGTTGGAGTACATCTGGTTTGTGTACTCCAGCATTATTATGTCTCAAACCTGGACGTTTTCACTTAATAGCCATATGTAATTTTGGTAAAGTAATACCGGAAGTAACTACCGTTATTGCAGCCTACTTTGGCTTGCATTCCTTTATTTGATATTTCAAGAAGAATTCAAAAATATTTGCTTCAATCACATCTGTATAAACTTGTTTTAAATCCGCCTCTTTCCGTCTGTTCTCTAATAATAGAAATTATGGGAAAAACCTTTTTTATATTGAAAAAAGTTGACATATTTGGAATTAATACAATACAATTTAACACAATCAACCAATTTTATACTCTAGCAGAGCAACAAGATTTCTTTTATTTGCTATTGTCTAGTGTTATTATTATTTACGTCCATATAACTAAGTGAAATTTATCTTTTATTAAATTGGAATTGTGCCAGAGTATATGTGTTCAAAACCGTACATCGTAAAATTAAGATCTTATAAAAAATATCATACGGATTTTTTTAATAACTAAAATAGACGGGCATATTTGAAGTGAGGAAAAACTTAAAATATTATTTCCGCCTAAAAGGCCACGCCAATAAATCATCTTGACTCCTATATTTCGAAATTTTAATATTACTTGTGCTGTGCTTACCCAACAGGCTTTCAAACGGTTTTCCAATAAATTTAGCACAAAATCAATATACATTTAAGTGATCGTCTTTTTTTACTAAATATCAAGCGAAGCATGTATACTAACAATAACTTTATAAATTTCTCCACGCGTTTACATTGAACTTTTCGATGTAAGAAAACGACAACATAAAATGAAATATTTTCAAATATTAAAAATAATTCAAATACATTATGAAAATAGTAGAATAACCAGGGTCATAAGAGAGATAAACTTGCTAAACTAGATAAAAGTTGTGAAAATTTTGAACGAAGTGAGTGTATAAAAATCTGTGCAATCATGAAATCTGTAAGAAGAATCTGTGTAGGCAAAATTTTCTAAACAATATAGCTGTAGTTGCTTCAGATGTGTATAATTTGCTTTAATCAATATATTCGAATACAAAATAATAATTAACAACGTTATAGTCAATAACTGGACAATAAAAAAATCAATATTTGCGTCCTTGCTTACTAATGAGACTGGTAGAAGAAACTATATGAAGAACAGAAAACACGAAACGGGGTGTACGTACTATGATACATCAGTATGGCTTTGTTCAAGGGTAATCTATTGTTATTAATCTTGTTACAATAACAGGATACACAAGCAGAATTGGTTGCGAGAGCTCAAGTCGGTGTTATTTGCATAAGTTTTTGTAAAGCATTTGTTACTATTGATTTTGCAATGTTACTTACTTGTTGGCGTTTAGTCTTATTTTATTATTGCTATAACTGTCACATTCTTACTTAAGTCACTGATATAACAATGTTTTTGTAATTATTGCAAATCTTCTGGGTTCACTTCTGAGTCGAGAGTACCTCAAGCATACACTTTCTTTTCATAACTGATTTGTTAATATATTTATCATGCCCAGAGTTTGCGTACAAAATTGTAATGACGTCTTAATTTTGCAACAGACTTAAATACCATCGCTGTGTCTTTCGTTGATTTTAATATTGGGCTAAATATAAACAAATAGTTTCTTTCATATAAAAAAAAAATAAAATCTTAGCTATTACTTATTCAATTGGTAATAAGTTCCTAATGATGGTAGACACAGTTAGAGATCTTAGTGTTTTGTTCGATTCGCAATTGAATTTCCTACCATACTCTACTAATCTTTGTAGTTTCGGGTTGAAAGCTTTGTAGTTTGTTATGCAAACAGCTAAGTATTTTAACATGTGTTCTAAAAGTACTATTTTTCAGCTTCTTGGTTATTAAATATACATTCCAGGTATAGTCACCGCATTAACTACTTACAGCTGATGGTTGAAAAATCACCGATTGCTTAAATATTTGTCGTTTAGAATTGATAGAACTTATCCAGTCAGGAACTTTGACTATGAATTATTTCTGGAGAGGCATTCATTGCGACTCTTAAATTCTAAGGGCGAAGTACATGGTGTCCTCTTTACCTGAAAACTTGTTCACAATGTAGTCCATAGTCCTTCTTAAATCTCCAACATTAATTTCCTCTTCCTAGAATCTCTTCCTCGTTCTTTCAATACTTTTTCTCGACGTTTCCCAAAAGCAATTTTCTTTTTAACTCTTCCTTGTCAATGATACTAAGCTAACATCTACTATAGAGACTTACTTATTTCGTAATTGTGTAGTAATTTGTCGCATATACATACAATTATGTATGCATTAAATCTAATTTAATTCATGCAATTTCTATAAATGGAGAATGAATTGCAAAATTTTTGTAGAAAAACTGCTGCCCTCGAAGACGTCAAACCAGTCTAAAACAGTAAAGAGGCTCTCCTCTGACGAGACGTTAAGAGAAATGGTAGTGTAATAGGCTTGATGACGATTTTAGCAATCTGTTCCAATCTCTATTTGATTGCTAGATCTATGCTACTGTTATTGTTCTTTTATTTGTGCGATATACTCCGACATTTCCCCTCACTTTATAATCGACCCCTGTGATGGCTCTCTTGTCTTGTATTTTTCCTTCTGTCCAGTTTTAGTTCGCATACTGGTTCTTGCAATCGTTTCTTTTTTCATTCTTTTTTCATGTTCATACTACATAAACTGTATTTGCTTTATTATTTCTCCAATAAGTTTGGTTTCTGAACTTTGCCTAATATTTTAACTTTATACTTCAGTCAAAATTGTTTTATATTCTATTTTCATCAAATATATTTTCCGTTATCTTGATTTTTAGTTTTTATTTTCTACATATATATATCACTCTGAAATGTATTTTAATATTAGGGAGAAAACATACTCGTATTTCAGTACTTCTTTTCCAATCTTGAAATTTTTTCCTTCTTTCATAGGTATTTTTTATATTATTAGATAGCCTGCTGTTGTTACCTTCTCCCCTGCTTCCTCACCTAAACTGTTGCCTCAATAACGTCTCCTCAAGATATGTAAACCTTTCAGCTACATTTTACACTAACGTGATTTTTATTTTGTCAAAATTAATTTTCTTATTTAAAAAATCCCTACAATTCATAATCATGATTTATCTCAAATATTGTTTCCTTCGACTATCTTCTAATTTCATGTTCTAAGATTTTCTTTCTATTTTGTGATTATACCAAACTAAGAGAAAACAACAGAGAAATGAAAGTGTTTGCCTGACTCATGAATTTTTTTGAATTTCCTATTTAATTTAATTTGTATATAACCTTGTTTTTCCAAACAATTGTCACTGTTAATTATTTTGGTACTTCGTAACACACTTCATGCGTATTACTTATGAGCAGTATTCTAAATTTACTTGTCAGAAAAATTCCATTACATACATGGAAGAGCGTGAATGAGAAGAAATCGTATCAGGAGGAAGTTTTTCAAAAAAAATGTGCCTTAATATTAGATTTCATAATAGAGAAAAATGAAAACGCAGAATAAAACCTCATGCATAGAATTTATGAAATAATTAATTTAACATAAAATTGAAATATTAGCAACCAATTTAATATTGATGAAAAGGGGGATATTGCTTCGATATAAGACAATTTTATAACTAGGAAAATTAATCAATTTAGATTAGTATAACTCCTTCGCACAATAATTTTCGTATTCCGTAAACGCATTTCAAAAACTAAGTTGTCATCATTAGCAGATAATTAATCACAGCAAAATCCGCACCAAGGCAAAGTCCATACTAGACTTATATTGTCAAAAGCCAAATACTCTCAGTGGGTATTTGGCTTGGGTTATAGCGTTTTCCAATAGGGACTTGACAACTTTTAATTCAATTTGTGAACGCACCCTTTCACTAATCATCGAACTGTTCTGTCAATTTATTCAGTAAACTTAACATTTACATAATGGTAAAGTACACAAACGAACAACGTCTGCAAATTATAAAAATTTACTACAGAAATTCGGAGTCAGTGACCGCTACTTTAAGAGCGTTAACTCCGATTTTCGGTCGTAATTCTCGCCCTAGTAGACAGGCAGTAACAAGTTTAGTGCAAAAATTTGAGTCTACATATTCGTTGTGTGATGTTGCCGTGCCAGTGAGACAACGGGTTGGGCGAAGTGTCGAAAATATCGCTGCCGTTGAAACGTCCGTAGCAAATGATCTAAATCAGTCAATTCCACGGCGTTCTCAAGAGTTGGGCATCGCCCAGACCACTTTATGGCCAATTTTGCGTAAGGATATTAGTTTACACCCATACAAGTTCAAGCTGACTCAAGAATTGAAGCTGATGGACCATTTGAAGCGACGTACGTTCTCCGATTGGGCTCTGGAAAAGATGCGCCAAGATGATCAATTTCATCGCAAAATCATTTTCAGTTACGAAGCTCATTTTTAGCTCAATGGGTTCGTCAATAAGCAAAATATGCGTTATTGGTCGGGTGAAAATCCACATGTGCTTCATGAAACACCACTTCATCCACAAAAAATAACTGTTTGGTGCGGTTTGCATGCCGGCGGCGTCATAGGACCATATTTTTTCGTCGACGATAATGATCGTCACGTTACTGTGAATGGTAATCGTTATCGTGCCATGATTACCGATTATTTTTGGCCCGAATTGGAAGATATGGACTTGGACAACATGTGGTTTCAGCAGGACGGTGCCACAAGCCACACAGCACACGTTACAATCGATTTATTGAAGAGTAGGTTTGATGAGCGTGTTATCTCAAGGAATGGACCAGTCGATTGGCCACCTCGTTCGTGCGATTTAACGCCTCTAGACTTTTTTCTTTGGGGCTACGTCAAGTCATTGGTCTATGCCAACAAGCCGACAACGTTTGAAGAGCTCAGAGCCAACATCGAACGCGAAATAGCAGCCGTTTCGGCCGAATTGTGTGGCCGAGTCATCGAAAATTGGGTCCAACGAATCGACCGCTGCAAACGTGCCCGCGGTGGCCATATGAACGAAGTCGAGTTCCATTCATGTTTTGATTGTACTTCAACCCTATAATAAAGTTTTTGAAATATCTCAAATGGTCTGCATTTTATTTTGAAAAAAAGTTATCAAGTCCTTATTGGAAAACCCTTTATTAACCTTAATTGATTAACTTAACCATCCACGGTCTCCATTAAAATTTGCCTACTAGAAAAATTGGAGCTCCTTAATTTGTAACAGACTTTAAAATACATTATGCACATTAAACGCTTGTCGATAAATTTAGTATTATTATAAAGAAAAAAAGATTATCAATTCGAATTGAAACTAATACAATATTTAAGTTATTCGAGACAGCATCCAGGTAACTCGTTTCGTTAATCCAAGGCTCATCAGGTAGTCTTGGTTCTCGTTAGAAGATATTAATCACCTATTGACTGTCTTGAAGAAAATAATAAAGCTAGTAATGAAAGAAACTGGTTCTCCATCACTCGAGGGCACTCTTCTCTTTCAGCAGCCATTTCATTTCTATAAACTGTTTTCTTCCGATTAGCACACACGTTGCAGTTGATGTTAGAATCAGAAATCCTGTTCTTTTCTTGCAATTGGATTACGAAATTACTTTCACTAACACTCGAGAGATGGAGTAACTTCTTTTATTGCCAGTTCTATATATAGGCATATTTGTATGTACTCGTATATATGTAAATACAAATTTAAACAAAATTTAATTACATAAACCTAAAACAGAATTTAATTTTATCTGTACACAAGATCTGTACATAAAACTTTCTTTCCAAGAAAAGTAAATATATGTATAACGAGAAAGACTGGAGCAAAGAAAAATGTTCGAATATGAAAAAAGCTTTTAGTTTAATGTCACAGGATTAAAGCGTAATTGGAAAAGAAGCCATCAATTCCAAACATTGTTTTTTGCACACTGGAGATCAAAAGCGATTGAATTTTTTATTGCTTTATAAAGAAATAACTTAATAGGATTAGGAAAACATAACTGTGATTGAAGTGAACAAAATATCTACTTCCATTAAACATTTTCCAAGATCTCTTAAGTTTTTCATAATATGACATAATATACTGTAATAATTTTTTAAAATTTTATTTATTAATCTAAAGCAGCGATGCTTCTACCATATTATTTACATTCTCTCTCTACTTCAATAACCTTATTCCCATAGTGCTGTAATTGTTCAAAAACGGTAGCAATTTTTTGAGAGCTTCTTCAAAATCTTAACAGAATCTAGTTTTAATAAAAAACCATTTGTACTGCACACGTGCTAACTTAAATACATACAATTTAGAAAATATAATTTGTTTTAACGCCTTGTTCTAAACTTCCCGAATCTACATACATGTACTGAGTTGAGACACCTATATTTTCAGCAATTGCAATTATTGTCTAACTTGCACCAAACCTTATTCTTATAAGTTAAAAAAGTCTATTCTTTGTAATAATAGTAGGGACTTGGGGTTATGTAAATCACATATACTAAATTTAAGATTTACGAGACACTAGACATTGATTGGAGATAGTTTTTTAAAGCCAAAATAAATATTGTTTTTTTTTTAGAGGCGGATAACTTTAAATTGACAATACTGTTTTCTGTGACAGCCCATTTGACAGTTCTCGGCTATTTTGGAGTTAGCTTGGTTTGGCAATTCGTCATGAATAGACTCACGTCGGAGCAACGTTTGCATATTGTTCAAACTTATTTTCAATAACATGGTTCAATTCGAGAAACCCATCGGACATTACGTGCATTTTATGGTGCTTATAATCGTCCATCAGAGCGATTAATTCGAGAAACTATCGATAGTTTTCGCAATAAGTTTTCTATAAACGATAATACGCCCGTAAGATGTCATAGTGTGCACACGACAAGCGATTGATAGTGTGCAGCGTAGTGTTGATGATGGTCCAAATGCGTCAATTCGTCATGGTGCTCAACAGTTAAACTTGTGTCCATCCACTTTATGGAAAATTTGGCGTAAGATCTTGGTTTACGTGCTTACAAAATTTAACTTGTACAGGAATTGAAGCCACACGATCATCGTTCGCGATGTACGTTTGGTGAATGTGCCGAAGGAAACATTGCTATTGATCCTCAATTTCATGTGAAAATTTTGTACAGTGATGAAGCACACTTTTGGTTAAATGACTACGTCAATAAGCAGAATTATCGCATTTGGGCTGACGATAATCCACAAGCCATTGTCCAAACACCATTATATCCAAAAAAAGTCACCGTTTGGTGCGCTTTATGGGCCGGAGAGATCATTGGTATATATGTCTTCAAAAATGATGATGGTCACAACGTTATAGTCAACAGTAAGCGGTACAAAGACATTTTTCGTTCTTCAGTTGCATGTTGTAGACATGTAGTTTCAGCAGGACGGCGCCACATGCCACGCAGCGTGCGATACAATTAATTTACTGAAAGAAACATTTGGGGAACGATTAGTTTCACGAAATGGACCTGTTAACTGACCACTTTGTTCGTGCGATTTGACGCCATTAGATTATTTTCTCTAGGGATATATAAAGTCGCATGTCTACGCCGATAAAACTGAAACACTTGAGCTGTTGGAAGCCAACATTCGACGTATATTGCCAAAATACAGCCTGATTTACTGTAAAGAGCGTGTTAAAATTGGACCTCCAGATTACGCCAGGTATGCACCAGTCGCGGCGGTTACATGCCTAAAGTCACATTCAAACATTAATTCTAAAATTGTCTTTTAAGAACAGCCAATTTCATGGATATTAAAAACATTTTTCTGTGTGATTTCAATTTAAAGTTCTCCGCCACCAAAAGAAAAAAAAACACCCATTACAAGTTTTTTGATTTTCCTATACTTTCAATTATCTGTAAATTAACTGTATTCGGTCTGGAAATAATCTTAGATCCATAAACGCTCAACACAATTTTTGGAAATGAAATTGTAATTTAAGCATAAGATATTCAATTTTACATTTAAAGGAAAGAAACGTAAAGTTAGGAATGTGGTAATGAAGATACATATGAGAGGAAAGAATAAAGTAATGCTATCATAATTACTTTATCGACAGAAACTGGAAGAGCCACCCTTATTTGTTATTATAGATTTGAAATCCAATAACATGCAATTGTGAAAATATTGTTCTCTGAACTTCGGTGATATTTTCCCGTTTCCGACAACTGTCCAACTGAATTCCACTTTATTCCCTTGTTTAAACCTAATAACATATATTTTCGCATGTTCGGAACTTTCTCATGATTCAATGAAAGCGTCCGTTTAATCACTTTTTTACCTTTTGTCTGTACGATAAAACTTTTCTGCCGTCCTCATCTATACATCTATAAGTTTCGAACCGGCACAATAAGAATACAAGTGTATAATTTGTATTGAAAAGGGGGAACGGAACAGGACACGAATGCATGGACGACATCGCGATGCTATTGTGCAATTTCCTTTCGTTAGTTGCCGACAAAAAAGTAATAAGAGATCGCAAAGGCTCCCGCTTTCAAAGGGTGGCTATTCCATAAGAACCCTTCAGGTCTCAGCGGTTTGCTTTGACCTCTGCTGCCGCAAAAGAAAGTTGAAATCTGATAAATTTTCACGTAAATTCTTAAGTAGATTATTTAAAAGAATTGGTTGTGAGCGCAACTGAAGAAAATCGCATTAAAATTAAAATATTTCATTTGATTCATTAGGTGACTGAATAAATTAAATTTTCTTTGTGAAATGCTATTATATTCATATTATTCTTATTTAACTATTATAAGTAGTAAGTCTACTATATACTATTATTTGAAAATTCATATTGCTGTGACCCCGTATAATAAAAAACCTGAGAATTTAATAATACTTTATGGGAAATTAAAAATATAAAGCATATTTACATAAGTACCAAAATGTATTTATATTAACTAAATCTACCCTCTGTGAATTAGGATAACACATTTTCATTTGGAAAACACAAATGAAGCAGAATCTTTGCTTAAATAAAATTAAAATAAAAATGTATATAAAAAAATCAAAAATAGCCTTTTTAAAAAATTACGCGTACCAGCACAATATTTTTAATTCGAAAGAAAAATGTTTTCTTTTGCTTAAAATTTTAGGTTGGATTTTCAATCAACTGGCCTTAGCATTCAGCTTTAATAGCAAATAAAATACTTAATTTACGCATAAAGCATTAAGATTCATTAAAGTGAAAGTAAAAATTATAATATATTCGCGAAATAAAAATTGCTTCTTTTTTTATTATTACTGTACGAGGTGTGGCTATGAAATAACGACACTGAGGCTGGTACTGAAGAAGTGCGCGTGCGCCAAACGCCAACGACTGACAGCTATTTATCGTGAAGCCTTCTTTTTCGAATGCGGTACCTCTCGCCTCTGTAAACAAATCAGTATAGCTGTAGTCTTCGTTCGCATTAGAGTTGTTTTTTTGTTCCGTCGGAAAGTGCTAGGTAACTATTAATCAACATTATTACCTTCACGTTCTTGCTCAACTCCGTGAAAGAATAAGGAAAAAACGACCCGAATGTGGAAGGACAAGTCATGGGTTCTCCACCAAGACAATGCACCGGCTCATTCCGCATTGTCAGTCAAGAGATTTCTAGCCAAGTACAGTATCCCAGTGTTAGACCATCCGGCTTATTCGCCGAATCTTGTGTCGTGCGACTTCTATCTGCTTCCTAACGTGAAATCTGAATTAAAGGGAACAAAATTTGAGTCCGTTGAAGCTGTGAAAGCGAAAGCGGCACGCGTCCTAAAGGAGCCGACAGAAGAAGACTTCCAGTTCTGTTTCGAATAATGGAAGATTCGCATGGAACGTTGTGGGGATAGAGGTGATAAGTGAAGGTGATAATAAGTAAATATGTATGAAGTCAAAATAAAATGTTTTACAGAGTCAGTCTCGCTATTTAATAGCAACACCTCGTATATCTACAATTTGTGTAAAAAAACTAGTTAACAAAACAAGTATCTAATTTTTAGACTCTTATAATAGCAGTATAATATATGAAAAAAGTGGCAAAAAATTACGTTGTTCCAGGCAAGTTCTCCCAAAGTTATGATTCCGAATACAAATATAGAGATGATTACAAAATATTTTTATATACAGTTGTCGCAGAGAAAACCCAAGTTTTTTAAAATAAAACAAAAGCTTACTAGTTTGGTAAAATGAATTTATTTTATTCAAAGTAGTCGGCTTCAATACAACGTTTTGCACGGTAAGTTAACATGTCGAATGAATTTTTAAGTTAATCTTTAGAGATGTCCTTCATGATCGCTGTCGAAGCCTTTTTAAAGGCATTTTATACTTTTGTAAGATGTGTTAATTGCAAGAGAAGATTAAAATGTTTTATTCTACTATACTTTACTATATATAGTATTTTTTCTGTTAGAATACCTTCTACTGCAATACTACAGTCGTGTCTGTACTTTAATACCTCAATGTGTTAAATTATTCCTACTAAAAAATTAGTTTTTGATTTTGTATATATATATATTCTTTGGACACAATTTCGTAACACAAGTTTCATTAAGTTACGAGTGTTTGGCCCACGAAGTAATAGACTAACAATTAACAATACAAATCTCAAAAGAATAATGTTTAATTATTCTCATAATTGATATTCACTTCAGTTACATTTAATTTGCTGAGAAGAAGTAAATATTCTTCTAATACAGAGTAAGTAAGGTATTTATAAAATAACTAACCGTAGAGAATATACAATTAAAACTACCATTCGTATTTTAAGCTGTTTAGTAATTTCAAAGAGCTTTAGATCAGTTAGAGTTCGACTGAACCTGCTCTGCAAAATAACGAAAAATTCCAGAGACGAAATTTAACAATCATAGGCAAAAGGCAAAGGCTGTATTTGAGTGAAAGCTCTCAATGAAAATATTAGACATCGAATTGTTCTAAACCTTTAGATTTCGTTAAAGGTAATACTAAAAATTAAAGTGGTCGAATAATTTACTACAATACTGAAGACAACGAAAGTTGAAAAGTTACAGAAAAGCGTTTCAGAATCATTTCTATATTTCAAATCAGTAGATTTTCTACAATTCGAATATCTTTTCGTTTTCCTACAACGTTTATTTTCTGAACAAACTGCGTATATCATAATCAGCGTTATAAACATTAAAATATTTTTAAATAAGACTTATTAGGACGAATATGAGATTGAAATTTGTTTAACAAGCGTAAAAATAACGAACATTTTGACGGTATTATATTTCATAAATATTCTTAAGAAGTACAGCCAACGATATTTAAAATTTAGTTTTCCTTTCTCTTTAGCTTCTAAGAATTGACCTCTGCATGAATGTTTCTTTATTTCAAGAACTGTTCAAGAAATATGTAACAAATTGAGTGTAAATGTAAGTATTGAATTCAAAAAGACTTCCTAGAGTGCGTGCCATTGGTAACAATAAAATCTGTTTTATTAGATTTAACAATTTCGCTGAAGTATACGTTCCTTTTAATTTTGAACATTCGAGAGTGATAATCCCGTCCCACGCATAAAGAATTAAAATTCGAAGTTCGCTGTTTGTTAAATGGTTCCTTTGTGCACTTAAAATAGATTTTATTTTAAATATTCTTTGAAGGAATTAGTTTACGAAGAAACGTGACGAATTATTGTTGTAGTACTAAAGTACTACCCAAACCTATTTTTTATATTATTAACAATATTATTTTTTACTCAACAAGAACCTAATAAGATAATAACTTATATTTATGTAAATACATTAAATAGTAACTACTTATGTAAAAGTAGGTCACAGTAATCGAAGCAATTATTAGTTACACCACGTATGTATGAGTAGTTTGACAAGTAGTGAGAATGGAAAAGAAAAACGAATTTTTTAAATACAAAATAATTTTTATTTTTCAATATATTCTCTTAAAAGAGCAATACATTTATTCCAACGGTGTTCCAATGCCCTTATGCTATCTCTAAAATGCGATTCCAGAAGGCGTGCAAAATACTCATTTACGGAGATGATAAGCTCGTCATTGGACGAAAATTTCTTTCCATCTAGTGCCGTTTTCAATTTTGGTAAAAGGAGGAAGTCGGAAGGGGTTAGATCCGGCGAATAAGGCACATGCGGTACTAATTGGAAATGCAACTCGTGGATTTTGGACATCGCAACTGCGCTGGTATGCGAGGGAGCGTTGTCTTGGTGAAACAGAATCTTTTTCTTTGCCATTCCTGGCCGTTTAGCACAAATCTCAACATTTAATTTTTGTAGAAGCTCTACATAATATTGTCCATTTATTGTGGCACCTTTCTGAAGGTAATCAATGACCAAATGCCCTTTGAATCCCAAAAATTTGATGCCATCATCTTGTTTGCCGATAAAGTGGTTTTCGAAACGGAAGATCTGCCGAAAACATCGCCGCTGTCCACATGACCACATGAGATTCAAGAGTGTTAAATGCATCCCGAAAAAGTCACTGTTTGGTGTGGATTTTGAGCTGGCGGCGTTATCGGTCCATATTTCTTTGAGAATTACTTTGACCAGGCCAACACCGTCAACGGCGAGCGCTATAAGTCGACGAATACCAATTTCTTTTGTCCTGAATTGGATGATATGAACACCAACGACATGTGGTTTCACATTGGACATTCTGCACGAGCAATTTGAGACGTTTGAGACGTTAGACTTTTCCTTATGGCATTTTCATAAGTCACAGTTCTAATGCGAATAAGCCACAAGCCATAGCGGCTCTCAAAGCCAACATAACTCATACCATTTAGCCTGATTTATGCGTCAGAGTCATGGAAAATCGGGCATTTCGAATACGCGCCACCCAGCGAAGCCGCGACGGACATTTGCACGATGTTATATTCCATACATAATGGCTTCGATAGGCCTTTCAAACGAATAAAAGAATTCGACGATATCTCACACACACTTTGTTTTACTTAAATTTAAAATAGGAAGCACTTCATGAAAAACCCATTATAACAACCTTAAGTGATTAAAAAAAATCTATTTATTGTAGTGGAACAAAATTTTACGGAATAAAATATTGACTGTCATTATATTAGCCTCAACATTAGGAAGCGCCCTTCATGGTATGCAAAACAATGCTATGCACTTATTCATTCCATGCAATGCTAATAAATTTCATTTAATTATTTCGTATTATTTTATTTCCCTCCAGAACCGAGGAGAGATACTTCCATGAGATAAAGCATCCAATTAAGAAAACCGCATTTCCTAACTGTGTAATAATTCCTTTTCAGCAGCAATTATATATAATAATGTGAGAATTATAACCGAATGGTATCGTTAGGTGGTTAGTTTTGTAGAACTTTTGTCACTGTTTAGTTCTTATTTGGGAAAATAATGGCATTTTAATAGACGCAAGAAGCAATTTAAGAGCATGAATTGAAATTATACTTTGTATAGATGTAGGTGTATAACAGAAATTAAATTAAATGTTGCCATGGCGGTAAATAAAGTGGTAATTGTCGGTTTTGCTCGAAATTTTGTATTGATTACAACACAAATTGAAATTACTGGTGATTGGGCAAGCTGTACGGTGTAATTATGAAGAAATTAGAACGTGTGGTGTGATGTTAATAATTAAGTATCTGATGATGTCATTATCATGCTATGATATCTGATTATAAGCAACTAAAATGTATAGTTTCGAGTCTGAATAAATTTCTGATAGTTTAGTACCTAGGGTAATTGTAATGCACTTACAAATAAAATTCTCCTATTGATATATGTTAGATTAAGCTAAGCATCTGTCTGCAGACATACACTCTTCACAATAGTTAATTGTTGTTATAAAAAAGTACCCTTTCTAGTACTTTCAGTTAATAAAATACAGAAAAGTATTTCTATAAACTAATTCCAACCATTCTAAACAAAAGAACTAAAACGCAGACGTATCGTATCACATTTATGCATGTTAAAGCGATCGCTGCTGGAGTATCATTTATATTAATGATCTTCTGATTAAACTTGACTATCAGTAACTAGGATGAGCAGACAACTTATTATATATATATAATATATAATATATAATATATAATATATATATATATATATATATAATATATAATATATAATATATATATATATAATATATAATATATAATATATAATATATAATATATAATATGTAATATATAATATATAATATATAGTAAGCGGATATCAAAATTGTATCCAACTTCAAACTAATTTGGTCTCAATTTCTGAGTGGTGTGAATAAAACAATATACATTTAAATGTCAAGAAATTTTCTGTGATTACATATACCAGGTGTACGGATTCTGTTAGTTATAGTTACATGGCTGGTTCTTGGAACCTTACAAGAAGGAAAGAAACGACGAATTTGGGCATACTCTTCGATTCGAGACTTTTTCGAAACATATGGCCTCTGTCCGTCTTTCAGAATTTAAGTCTCTAAGGTGCCTTACAAGATCTGAGCGTACTTTTATTAATTAATAATAATAAAAACAAAATGATCCAAACAATATACGCAATCTTGAGGTAAATAAAGTTACTAAAAGAATGTACATTAACAATAATCAGCTAGGTGATCGAGTCTTGCAAAAAACAAAAGAATAAAAGAATACATTACAATGTATCGAAAATTCAACCGAAAATATAAATAAGAAAATAAAACATTATTTTACTTCGAAAATAATGTCTACAAATTAAACTTAGTGGGTTGTATGAAAATAATCACCTAGAATATGAAAATAGAGTGATATAGGGCCGTTATGAAATAAATCCAGTAAAATTTAAGTTATAAAATAAGAAATAGAAGTGATGTTTATTAAATATATGTAAGTTATCTAATTATAATATTCACGAAAATGTTAACACTGGAATATACAATGATACGTACAAAATATGGATCAAATAGTCAACTTTATAAAAAATCATACTACTAAACGCCAAAAATTGAGGATAAAATGAACCCGTAACAACACATCGTAAATTATATGGAACAAACGCACAATTATGTACAAATTAAAACCTACTGTGGGTTCCGTTTCACTGTGGTTTAGGTACATGGTCGATAAGCATAAGATCGTGGGTTCGAATCTCACTAGAGACCGACAAATTTTTTAAAGAAAAATTTTGAAATATAAAAAGCAGTAAAAATTAGAATTTCTCAATTTCTCAAGTGTTTAATTATATCGGTCTATTATTATTTACGTCTGTGTAATAAATAAATTCGAAAAGACTTTAAAACATATTAAGCATTATATTTTCTAATAAATTCACGTCACGGACCCTACATTAAATCATTAACTTTATGACGTAAGAAAAAATTGAAGTCAATGGTTGGAATTCCGGAGAATAATAACTTATTTCAATAATAATCGTCCGCTTTATTCTTGACTCGTATATTGCGAAGTTATGATTGATATATCTATTAGCTCTTTATTGTATATAGTAAAGCGCAACGTAAATTCTAAGCAAGTCGTTTATAAATTGTAAATAAATGTGATTTAAAACGGTTTCAGCGGCGTCTGGTTTTTCTTGGTGCACATACAATCTTGAAAACATCAGCTGTCTACCTTTTTGTATATCTGTGATCATTGTAAGTGAACTCAATTCCAGTTTTTATTGGAGTTGCTTTTAACAATATCCAGAGTGGAGAATCTCGAGATTTAGCTGCAAGAACTTGACGAACAACATATGCTATACGCCGGGATCGTTCAGCAGCACTTCAGACCTGACGTTTTTCTTTTTATTTTGTATCGAAACGATATCTATATTTTTAGCGTTATCGTGGGAATGGAAAAAACATAGGTTAAACATTTATACTGCTCTTGAACGATTGAAGTATTTTTATGTTTTGCAGTGTTTATTGATTCCAATGAAAGAAAACTATAATAACAATAACGCGTAAATACAAGACAGTAAAATTAACAAAGTAAGCAAATTTATAAGGTTATTATGGCTAATTAAAGTCTTATAGAAAAACATTAATTTTAGTAATATTTATTGTCTTATTATAGTTTCCACTTGTTGTACTTAGTGTCGGTTTTAATAAAGCGAGGTTACTAGCATGTATCTTTGTAGACGATGATTTTCTGGGAATATCAAGCGATAAAACCGCTAAAACCTCTAGAGTAACAACGATGCTGACCCAATTTATGGCGAAACGTAACCGCCGGCTCTGGATGAACGTCATCCAATCCATACTACTGTATGGATGTGAGATTTGAGCTGATACTAGGAGAAGTACAGGAAGTGGATGGCGTCAGTACAAAGGCGCGAACAATCAAGATCGCAAGTTTATATCGCACGATTTCTGAGCCCGTGGCGCTGGTAATTGCGGGAGTAGCTCTATTGGTCCAGGAAAGGAAGAAGGTCTACGAGATCCGAGAAGTTGAAGAGAACACGCGAAGGCAAGCGTTAAAACGTTCACTTGAATGAAGTGGCAAAAATATTGATGAAATGAAACGAGAAGATAGCAGACGAAGAGATTGATCCGTAACATCAGGAACTGGATAGACTACGACCATGGTGAGATAAACTATTACCTTACATAGTTCCTCAGTGAACGCAGATTCTTCAATACGTACTTGGACAGAATAGGTAAAATGGAGGACGCAGCTTGCCACTATCAGAACTCTGCAGAAGATGGTACACAACACACATTTTTGGAGTGCGAAAGGTGGAGTATGGAAACACACTACAAGACGAAGTAGCTTTTTGACACAGGACAATATTGTGAGTCTAAAAAGATCGTTGGCAGATTGCCAGATTCGTTGAAAAGATATTGAAAACAAAGACAAGTGAAACCGAAGCAATAGCACTGGCCAATCAAGGTTAATTATAAGGTGCGACCCTGCAGTAATGCAAACAGCAGCTTTCACCTTGACATAGAGAAGTTTACAGTTGGTGCAAGTTCCACACAATGTGGATTCGGGTCTCTCCCTTAAGTGCGTTAGGTATTTTCCTCGATCACAAAAAAAATTTCTATTAATTTATTTATTTGAAAGCATCCCCTTCTTTGGGGGAGAAGAATTACTCTATCCTGATTGTTTAAATAGTTGTATTGTTTTGGGCTTATTACGATTATGCAAATCTCATATATAGTGATAAATCATCGCATAGGGTCTACACTGCACGAATTTGAACACTATTCATCTCTATAAAAACTCTGAAACGCACTCATCATCAAAAGGAAACTAATAAACGAATTGATTTTAAAGTTTACGGTTAAGGTTAGGAAGACAATTTGCTGACGCACAATAAAAACAGTCTGAACTGCACAATTTGTCTGTAATTCCAAGGACTTTCCAACCGTAACCCAAAGTTTTGAAAGCAACTTGCCATTTTCATCAAATCCAGCTCAGATAAGACTAGAATATTTTCGTCAAGTTTCGAAACTGTACTAAAATAGAACCCATCTCAGAATACCTATAACATATGTGGACAACCACCGACCCGCTGTAAGGTTTGATCTGACCCGCGAGACAATCGTTGTATTATTTCATATCTGATATCTATCGCCAAAAATTATGAACACTACTTTTAACGCGGCCCGCTCACGTATTTGCACATTAAAGTTTGGCCCACAACATATCAAAGGTTGCCCATACCTGATCTACAAAGTAGTGATTTACAAATAGTCTAATACAGTTTTTCGTATGTTCTAACTTCCTTCCTTATTGCAAAATATAATATTAAAATCATCAAAATTTTGAATCAAATATTGTTGGCGATGATAATATTATATGTATTAAATGGCATCCTGTATATATTAGTTTTTCTAGTGTTGCATTATAAATGCTTCACATTCGAGATACACATGTCGATTGTGGGCCTATGTGGAATGTGATTTCACAATTCACGCCCCATTAATATTCCTAGCACTTTTAATAATCGGGGAACAAAGACTATTAATTACTAAAATATTTAATTATTCCGACGCAATCTAACGCACACACCAAACTTATGTGAATGGGTTTCCGCTTTACATTTCTCGCCATTGGAACACAAAAAAAAACAATTCAAATTCGATACAAATATTCAAAACACACACCACACACTTTAGCAAATAGTATACATACATAAATAAATTAACATAATTTTATTAATTACACAATTATAAATAACTAATAGCTCTATTATTATTATTATGAAATATGCATTTCGAATTAAAATCATAATGGAATCGTTACCGTAAAAGTCTAAGGCTAATAATCTAGTTTTAATTTATTCACTTGATTAAAATAAACAAACAACGTATAATACGGACCATTTTAAAAATATCGCATTATAATTAATATCCGTTTGCATTTTAATGAGTGCATAGTGAAATAATTAAGAAGTGTTTCAAGTCATTTTAAAAGTATATACAGTACGTAGCAAAAGTTTAGAAAAACCCTAAACTTTTTTGAAATATATCGTCAATACCGACTGTGGTGGCTGAGGAATGTCCGGATGAGCCTGTTTAAACTTACGAACGCGTTTTGGAGATTTAATAAAAACTTTTCTGGTAGAAACCACAAATTGGTCCACTTTTGGATAACTGTTTGTAATAAATTCAGCTACAAGATGACATGCATGGAGCAAACGGGTTATATAAAGAAATTGAGAATTGTTTTAGTAAAATTCCAGCTTTAATAATATTCGAACCCTCATCTGTAACAACCATTACAAGTTGGGTTGCCAATGTAGTGAACTTCCCAAAGGTATGTTATATAGTTTCTACTGCTGTTTCCGCGTTTTTTTTCTGTAATATTCTATTACGTAAAAGACTAGCCAAGGAAATCTCACCGCTATGAGTGTGCGCACTAACACGTTTAAAATACTACTCTTTCTTGCACTCGTTGTTTTAGCCACCATTAGCCATGTAATTTGATCTTTTAACTCTACTTTTATTTGATGCGAAATCATATTTTTCACCCGAGCAATATAATACTGTAACTGACCTCTTGTAAGCAATCTCCATTCCGGAACGTATTTCCCACAAAAGTTTCGAAATTCTTCATTGTCTACAATATTTTGTGGAATGTTGCACACACTTAACATAAAAATAAACTCATATAGAAATTTATAATATGGTACATCACGATGCGCATTTAACCGGTGTTGTTTACTATTCTGAAATTGCAAACAATACATTTGATAATAGCGCCAGTGTATTCTAATGTCGAAAATCGGTTAAGAAATCTATTAACATTCGTTGAACATAACAAGGAATGACTTCTAGCATTAAAAAGATGTCGAACTTCTGTTCGTATTCATCTGATTTCATCTTGTGGTTTCTGTTTGTTTTTTGAACATAAAAAAATACATGGTGAGCGATTTTCGTGCAGCAGCTGGTGAGCAATTCCGAAACTAGTTTCTAAACTAATCTCCTTTAGAATAGAAAAAATGCTTTGAAATTAGTTAGTAGTATGCAAACGTATATTAGTTTACAGATGAATAGTTTTAAATATAATAAAGTCGTTTATCAGATTTTATAATGTGTTTTTTATATTATTTCGATATACAATCTTAATAGACTCCGTGTGAATTATTCGTTAATTATTTTTAAGTGGAATTGAGTGATTTTTACCCTACACTGTGTAAAAATGTAGTTTGCATAATATTGCTATTTCAATAAAGTTTAAAGAATTAGAATAAAGTGTTATTAGGAAATACTTAATGTCAAGTTTTACCTTTAACGATTAAAGAAGTAATTAATATCAGCAGATGACCACAAACTTTAAAAGTCTCATTTACATAAAATAAGACTTCCTAAACATAAACGTATATCACAAGCAGACGATTCCGTATGGTGATTTTGAAAATGTGCTGGTATGACTGTTATTTCATGAGAAAATACCAACATAAGTAATTGTTATTAGGTTTGAATATGCTCACCAACAATTTCGAATTAAAATATATTAACATTCGTGAATGTCGATCTCCAACTTCTTTACGAATACTCGTCTCACTTTAATACATGTCAATGCGATGACATTAATCCTTTTAGCCAGTGAAATTTAAAATAGTCGACTTTAATTATATACTTAATGTGCATGTCGTTCCAACTAAAGAAATCTTTAATCTAAATTTATATGGGTACAAATAAAATAAAACGCTTTAAAATTTCAGCTTGTTATACAACGGCTGAAAATAATTTCCATGTAGTCACTATAAATAACTGAGTCTTGTCATTTTGTTTATACAGGATGTTTGGGAATGAATTTATTAAACTTATAGACTGAACTTGGAAGTCATTCTTTGCAGTGATTTTTTTTTAAATTGGTTATCGTTCATTAATTAACCACATATTAAACGTTTTCAATATTATCTTCAAAAATATTGTTGTTTAGTAGCCTACGTTTCATAAGAAAAACTACCCTAGATTTAATGCAGTCACCCCGTGTGACGACCGGTTTTCCTTAGCTTTTTTTGAGCTTCTTTTTGGGATTTTTTTGACGAACAATAAAAATATGAAAGCTTGGACTTTTTACTATATATTTATTGATATTTCTACAGTAAGTTAGAATATTTTTAGACCAACATCTTCATCACAATGTGTGTCTCCAAAGGCACCCATGTTGGAAAAAAGTTTGTCGATGGTTATCGTGATATCGGCGGAATAGCTTATCTAAAAGCAAAAAACCAAACAGCATTTTAATCTATGAAGCTGTGGCTATCGCATGTACTAGAATCATTTGAATATATTGAAAATTGAATAATTGACATGTTTCTGAGAATTAATTTTCAAATTTCATGATTTTCTTCGATTATTTTGTTACGAAAGAAAAACGACTAGGAATTTTTGCATTATTTTAGTTTAGACGATGACTATACATGTGCCGATTCTACTACTAAAGTTTCAAAGCATCGCTCAGACCAGTTAGAAAAACGCGATTTTAAGAAAGACGAGTTTAAAAGTTCAAATTCGATTTCAACTATGAAATCTTTACTCATCATTAATCTGCTATGCCTGGTCTATAGATAACTCCCTCGTCCTTCTCTTGGAAGTCCCTTAAAGCTGGGCTGCTTGTTCTGCTCTTGCTCCATTCTGGCTTGTTTCACGACATCGCTCACGCGCCATTCAAAGCGAGCGATACGCCTTTCATCACGGCGGTGCACGTAAGTATGCACCTCGTGGAAAATTGAACATCCCACTGTCGTCAATGTTTTTATTACTCCTCGAAATCCTTAGTTGAAGATAAGTACAGCCAAAAATATTTCAATCTCTGTCTCTGAGTTTGATGTTAATTCCGTATCACTCTGCCCTCTATGACGATTTTCACAAAACTTTAGTTACTTAGATCGACTAGGACGAATATCACGCGACTTGCTTCTCACTCATTGCGGAAACGAACAACTTATAAACCGATCTGATTTCGAACTGATTAATAGTAGCTGTTACGCTTTTCGGTGCCAAGCCAAAACTAAATCAATCGTTATATTTGAAAGTAAGTTTGGGAAAAGAAATGACCTTCTAAATCTCTCTGTATACATTTTTATATGAGTGTACATGTACATTAAAAGCTTTCGATCAAGCGCTCCGAACACCTGATTTTTTACCTGTAACTACTTCGAATATTGGAAAATCAAAGCATATTCTTATTTTTTACAAAAAAGTGCAGACACATCTGACAAAGAAGTGCGCAAGGTAGTTCTTGATTTAAAAAATACTTATTCGTGCAGAAACTTCTTTGGTGAAGGAATGTGTTGATCAATTTCTGGGTTCGCTTAAGAAATTGGTAAATAATCCATTTTGCATGGGCCATTTTTATACAGTTTTTGGAAATTTCTGAAATTTCGAGTGTAATAGGGGACAACTATCTTCTTATACCTATTTTGAGTACATTTGCGAAGGTAATTGAAACGTTAGTTGCTGGAAGACTTATAAATTTTTATGTAAATATAAATTACTAAACAACACAAAATTTGGTATACGAAAAATTGATCTACTACCTTCGAAGTTTTAAATTTTTTGAACTTACTTTATAATAATCTAGATAGTGGTCAAACTTGTATAAGATGTTATTTGACCTCAGGAAAGCATTTGATTCAGTAAACTACGATATTTTTTTAAAATTCGGAAAGTATAGTGTTAGATGGTTGACGTACAAGTGGTTTGAAGATTAATTAAGGAACAAGAACCAATGTGTTCGCAAGCTTATTGTCTGCCAGTGAAACATGACGTTTCCCAGACTAGTATATCCGGTCTTCTATTCTATATTTTATATATTAAAGACATGTCGTTTAGGGATTTTGGTTCTATTGATTGTCAAGCAAATACAAAGTCAATTAATATAAATTATTACTTTAAATAAAATATAAATAATAATAATTTTACTATCCAATAGCTATGGATATTTGCGTATTTTCTTTTTTAGAAGAAATGATTATATGGAGGTAGTGTATAGACATATAGTATTTGTATTGTTGTCTAATTTTACCTAGTTAAATGTCTAATCAACTTGAATTTGAAAATCAGAAATGTCAACATAAAATTGCAGAATTTTCGTCAACCTATGAGGAAAAAATTAATAATATGTAGAAACGTATTATATTATACTTAATAAAAATCTTAAAAATCACTAAATAAATAATTTCCGCCATCTCTTATCTATCCAAACCGCTATCGAAATAATTTTGATACATGTATGCCCTTGAATCTTAAAGAATGAATCCCAGTAATAAGGAAATAATCCTATCTAAAAGAAAAATGCCAATAATTTTTAATAATATGCCAGAAAGTTCAGACTGATAAGAGAAATGTCATGAAAATGTCATATTTTTGACAGGTACGATTCTAATGATCTCAATAGATACGCGAAGAAGTGTCTTACTTAACTCTTTTTATTAACCAATTATTACCCCTAGTCATAGTAATAAGTAATATTGATGATTTGGTTAAATTGTTTACAAATAGCTTTGTCCATAAGTTTGACAGTTGTAGCTGTAGCATCGTGCGTAATACTTTGCTTAATTCATAAACCATACATACACTTTTTTCTTTTTTCCTTTTAATTTTAGACTAGGCATCAATTCATCAGCATAAGTTTATTACTGTTTTAGAAAGGGGCATAAGAAAATTAAGAAGAAAATGAAATTAAAAAACGAAAGTCAAGATAAAGAAACTATGGATGAAAATACAGAAACCACCGACACATCTATAGTTACATAACTGAAATGTTAAAGAATATATATGTATCTAAGGTACTAACTTCTTATAAGCGCAACCTGTGGAATTCAAATTCCAAATTTTAAAGAAATATGTACTTCTTGTAGATATTTTTTGCGAATCTGTAATGAATTTTCGAATAAACTGTAAGTAAATCTCTTCTTTAAACTGTTTTAAACACGAAAAACGGAAAAGGTTGTATAGATTTTGTAAAAAAGAAATAATTATGACATTCTTTTTTAATTTGAATTTGGAAACAATTAAAAGTAAATAAAATATTATTCAGAGTCCAGAAAGACATTATCTTTTAAAAAAGAGAACCAGCAAGACTTTATAGAGTAGATAGTACCATGGGATATGAACAGTAGATGCAATTGCTTGAGCTACTACTCCATGCCAGTCTGCGGAATGTGTTTCAAATTTTCTTTGTTAGAAAAGTTTTCCAGTTTCGCCTTGGTCAAGTAATTGACACGACCTAAGCAGAAAAATTCAGCTTTAATTTTACAGAAGCTTTATTATTACAATCATTACTATAAAAAATAAACTAATAATTTGTATGATTTCCAAACGAGCATCTAAAAATGTTTGCCATTTTAATGGCATGGATTAGACTTGCGTATCTAACATTACTTGTGGAATCATATCTCATTCCTCTCTGACAGAGATTTGTAATTCCCATGCTCTATTGGATTACCATCTACGTAGTTGGCTGGCTATTCCTTCTATACCAACTTCACCAATCCAGTTGTTCACAATGTTGATTCGATAGGGGCGAACATTTTTGTTCATAGTAATGGATTCCTCGCCACCGTTGCCCTATATGGAAGAACAATTGGTCGCAAAATTTCATCCGGATATACTGCTCAAGTCCCATTTTCTGTGAAATAAAGGTTGATATATTTTCCTGTACTTATTCCGGCCCATACCATTGCGCTACTATCCTCATATTGAAGCCTTTCACCGAAAAATGTAGGACTATTGCGTGGGCCGAATCGCGCTAAATCAGAGTATGTCTATTAGTTGGTTACAACATAAATCTCGATTCGTTACTGATTAATACTCGCCACGATTTTTCATTGTTCGCGTTTATAGTAGCCTTCTAGTGACTGCGACAAACTCACATTGTGAATGACATCAAAAGCACAATTTTTACGTGTCAATTGCGATTGGTATCAATGGCTTTTTGAAGATATTACGGATTCTCGACTTTGACCTTGCTTTCGTTGAGTATCGCCAGTTCCCTAAAAGTGAAAGTTAAAAGTACGAAATTGTGCTTTGCGATCGAAATAGTAATATTTGCATAAACAACGAGGAATTTATACAGTAAAGGAGCATATAGGAAACCAAAAGGAAGAATATCTAAGGGAGAGGTCCAGCAGAATGTGGAGTGGCAGTATGGAGGAGAATCTAAAGGAGCGTCGGATTGGAAAAACCTGAAGTCGAACAGAAGGAAACAAAAAAGTTTCACACAATTCTAGGCCTAAACATCCCACATTAAGCTACTGTATAACTATTGCTATCAATAACATTTATTGCTTGGAATAATATAATTTGATTAGAAATCCAAATATATCAAAGCCTTACTACCGCAGAGAATATTAGTACCTGGAATGTGACTGTAGATATGTTCGATAGTATCAGGATAGTATGAGGACTATATGGTGATCCCATAAGTACCCAGCCTGACCTAGAGATGGCGGTAGTTCAATGTATTAGAAAGTACACAATTTATAAAGGATATGCTTCAAGTTCGAAGACGTCACGTTGTTTAGTATTTATTTGGCAGCCGTCAATAGTGAACGTTTTCAGTGAATTTGTAAAAATGGAGAAAATTGGTCATCGTTACGTGATACAATACTTTTATTTGAAAGGCCTCAGCCCAACCGATATAAAACAGCTGAACTGGATTCTACACTAGGTGAATCTGCTCCTTCGTTTACAACAGTGAAATATTGGGTAGCAGCGTTTAAACGGGGCCGTACAAGCTGCCAAGACGAGCATCGCAGTGGTCGACCAAATGAGGTGACGACTCCAGAAATGGTGAACAAAATCGACAAAGCGGTACTGGATGATCGTCGATTGAAAATGCGCGAGCTAGCAGACATAGTAGACATTTCAAAAAGTGCGGTACATCGCATATTATCTGAAAATTTGGACCTGAGAAAGCTGTGTGCAAGATGAGTGGCGCGTTTTCTCACACTCAAGCAAAAACAGTGTCGTGAAGATGTTTCAATTGAGAGTTTAGCGAAGTTTCACAACAACGAAGCAGAATTTTTACGCCGTTTCATAAGCATGGGTCCATCGCTTCACGCCCGAGACAGAAGAACAATCAAAACAATGGACTCGAAAGGGAGAATCAGCTTCAAAGAAGAGGAAGACCGTCTCAGCTGCAGACAAGGTCGTGGAATCTGTTTCTTGGGACGCGCGTGAAATAATTGTTATTGACTATCTTTGAAAAGAAAAAACCATCAACGGCGAGTATTATGCGAACGAAATGAAGCAAAAACCGCCACATTTAGCTAAGAAGAAAGTGTTGTTTCATAAAGACAATACACCAGCTCACAAATCCGCTATTGCAATGGCCAAAATTAAGGAATTAAAGTTTGAATTGCTACCTCATGCACCCTATTCGCCAGATTTAGCCCCATCGGATTATTTTCTCTTCCTAAACTTGAAAAAATGGCTCAGTGGTCAAAGATTTTCCAATGATGTAGTGATGTCGGCAATTAATGGTTATTTCGAGGAGCAAGACAGTTCTTATTATAAAAAGGTAATCGAACTTATTGAACATCGCTGGAAAAAGCGTACAGAGCTGAAAGGAGACTATGTTGAAAAACAAATATATTTCTTTCCAAAATTTTTGTGTTTCCTCCTAAAAATATACTTGTTTAAATTGATCAATTTTGATTCCTCATAAAAATATACTTGAGATGTCATGAACACTTACTTTATGATTATTTTATTAGTCTAAGTCGTTTCATATATTCACTGCTTATGTATATACATTTCTTGATAAGAGAAATTATCAAAAAATTAATTAACTTCGATTGGGGTACATACGAGGGAGCGTATATATTAAAGGGGTGGAAATAAAAAAACCAAATTATTTTTCTTTTTCAACATATTCACCTGCAAGACGGAATTTTTCAATCTTTCAATTAATTTATTTATACCCTCAAAAAAAAATGATTTCTCTTTATCTGCAAAATACCGTTTTGCCTCCTTGACTTCATCATCGGCAGTAAATTTTTTACACCGCAGCTCTTTTTTTTTCGGAAACAGGTAATAATCACTCGGACCAGGTCTGGGCTGTAGTAGGTGATTCACAATCACCCACATGCAGGGCAGCTGCACACACGGGGCGTTGTCGTAAAAGCAGAACACCTTCTTTCTCTTTTCTCTTTAATGGCTTCTTTTATTCGCTCTTATATTGAAGCGTAATATTCTTCGGTTATAGAAACACCTTTATCTTTACAATCAATCAACAATATTCCTTCCGAGTCCCAAAATACCGTTGCCATGAGTTTCCCAGCTGATTGTGACACTTTAAATTTCTTGGGAGGTGCTGTGCCCTTTTTATGCCACTGCATGGAGTCTTGTTTGTTATAATGATGAACCCAAGTTTCGTCTCCAGTAACAATTCCACTCAATATACCATCCTTGTCTTCATTACAGAGGTCCAAAAATGCACGCGAACACTCTACGCGCTGATGTTTTTGCGGCGGCGTGAGCATTCTCGGCATCCATCTTGCGCTGACTTTAATGCCGAGATGATATTAGGATTTAAAAATTGTTGTATCGGATACTAACCATTTCTGCGAGTTGTTTCTTCTTAGGAGCATCTTCGAGTACAATTTGTTCAACTTTTTGGATATGTGCTGGCGTGGTAGTAATGTCCCGCCCGGCCTCGGGTCGTCTTCAAGGGATTCTCTTATTGTTTAAATAAACTATGCCACTTGTACACCATGGTTTTTCCTGGACAAGAGTCGCCGTAAACCAATGACATCTCATTCGTTATGGTCGCGACTGATTTTCCTTGCCTGGTAAGGAAGATAACGAGCACGATTCTTTTTTCCATATTTTAATTCGTGGTGAATTGATGTATGCACGTTAATAACTAAACTTAAAAACATCTGCTCATAAATAACAATTATTTCAACCCGCTCATGTGCGCGTGTTTATTAAGCCATTATTTGCCATTTATAAGAAAAAAGAGGGATTTTAAATTAAATAATAATTTTGTACTTCAAAACAAGTACAAATTAATGAGATATACGATTTTCATTGTAAAACATTTACCATGAGAAAAGTCATGGACACAGTGTCACTCATCACACAGCAGGTGCACACACGTTACACTTCTTTCTCTATCGATTCTTCATAATATAATGAACGACCACTTGACAAACATTGGTTAAGTAATTCCAAGAAAAGTCGATTTTTTATTAGCATTTAAAGTCTTGTCTCAACTTTTCCGAGTAGATGTTTGTTAATTGATTGTGTAATTGTACGCTGCTTCTAATTAATGCCAGCGTTTTTAACATGTCGAATGAACTTTTAATTTCATCTATTAGACGAATGTGTAGAGGAAATATCTTTGTCTGTTAGGCCTTTTTAATTGACTTCATTAGTAATGTGATCGAAATATGTTCTGTATTGATTTAAATTACAGACCTCGTTTTAATACTACCTCTGTAGAGGGACTCGGTGTAAGAGAGCCGATTCTTTACCCTATTTTAATTCGTGGTGAATTGATGTATGCACGTTATAATCTAAATTAAAAACATCTGCTCATAAATAACAATTATTTCGATGTGCGCGTGTTTATTAGGTATTTTTGTAATAACATGAGGGATAGAATAAGGAAAATGCCATAAAACAAACACAAATTAATGAGAAATATCGACTTGCATTGTAAAACATACTGTGAGAAAAGTATGTACACAGTCTGTCTCAGGGAAAAGGGAACTCTTTTAAAATAAAAGCAAAAGCTTACTATTTTGATAAAATTCATTGCTTAAATACAACGTTTTGCGCGGTCAATTAACATATCGAATGAACTTTTAATTTCATTTTTAAAGATGTTGCTCAAGATCTTTATCGACGCCTTTTTAATTGCTTCGACGTTAGCATAATGCTGTCCTTTCATCGGCAAATGTAGTTTGGAGAGTAGATAGAAATCACAAGGAGCCAAATCTCATGGTGACTGGTTAATGGTTAAAATGCCATTTTTAAATAAAAAATCAATAATAAGCATCGAACAATGAGATGGTGCATTATCATGTAACAAACGCCAGCTACCATTTTCACGATATTGTGGGCGCACACGGCGAATATGCGCTAAAAGACGATTCGTAGCCCTAAAATAATATACAGTATTGACTGTTTGACTAGTTGGTACAAACTCTTTGTGCACTGTGCCTTTCGAATCGTAAAAACAAATCAACAAATCAACCAAATTTTTCAATCGGACAGAAAAATCCGGTTTAGCAAAACATGTGTTGGAAAGTAATCATAGTGTTAACGCGGATTGTTTGCATTTGATAAAGGATGTGTGTAATTATCGCAAATTAGACACGTATGAAAGTATGTACATTTTAAAGAATAAAACCCATGCGTTGAACACTGAGCCGGGGCCAAACCATAAATCATGACTCTTGGGTCTCTTGAATGACAGATAAGGGAGAGTACAATAAATCGCATGTAGGTATTTGTCTTTCCTTTCCCGTCCTTTCCTTTTTTCTGTTGTCTTTTATCTTAGTTTACGACGAAAACAATCTTTTTTAAAAATTATATAAAACGAATGTACAGTGTGCGTTTTGGCCTCTAACGGTACAGATCATGTGCGGAATTTGTTTTCGTACGGGTATTTTGCCGTAGTTTTCCAGGTGCGACACTGTTTAATTATATGCTGATGATGACAACTTAGTTGTCGAAATACGTATATAGAACACGAAAATTAACGTGTAAAAAGTTATATATACACCTTCAGTGATTAAAATAGTGACTAAAGTAGAACAGACCAGGCAAGTTCTAAATTACTTTTTCTACCTTACTTTCGCTGTTTGTGATTTTGCACAAGTTCGAATTTCTTTCGCGCTGAACATTATTGCATTCTATCCACTTTGAATCACCTGTTATAAAACGTTTGTGAAATTGTACATATCTCTATCGTGAAAGAAGACATGGATAAACGATCGCTATGGATAAATGATCTGCTACAGTCTTTTCGCTGAAAGTATGTGGTACCAAGCTTGTTGACATCTTCTGTATCTTATAAATACTGTTATATAAATGAATGTGATGAATTCTTTAACAATTCCAGAGCATTTTGCCGAAAAAAGCATTCTACAAATAATTTTAATACTTAAGTATGTTAAGCGTCCCGGTATGGGTTTATTTTCCAATAACGTATTACCATAATGAAATTTGGCAAACCTGATAGGCATTTACTGATCGGTTATTGGTCTTTGACCACTGCATTTTTGTTTAGATATTTTCGTTTTCCATTTGGCTCCAACAGAAATAATACGTGCTGTAATTATCATTTCAATTCTTCCATTCCTACACTGAGAAATTTATTATTTAATTCCGACGTGCATGTTGCTACTGTTGTAATAAGACTGAGGGATACATATTTACTATACTAGCGAGTCAATAAAATGATTAATCATTACAATTTATACCCAAAAAAGGGAATTATTTATGACTTAACTGACTTGCTTAATTCAAATTTTTTTTACCGAAAGACGTAAGAATTTGTGATTCAAATTACTACGTATTTACGTATTTAAATAGTAAAGCAAATAATCTAAAGATTTCGTTTTGTTTATAGATTAAATTTACAAAATTTCAAGCACATTTCGATTGTAACTTTCAATGTTTCGAAAACAATTTGATTGCAATCGCTACAACTTCAACCAAATTGTATAGGTAAAAGAGCGCATAACATAAATCGAATGCGATAGGATAATTTCGGTTGAGAGTCGTGGGCGGAAGATTCTGTACAAATTGAATACCGTGTCACGTAAGGAGAGATGAAAAATGAGGATGTTTTAATTGTCTCAAGAACATGCATACCGATATTGTAAACGGTCACCGTAGGTTTTGATTTATGATCGCACTTTTGTTTAATATGCATTAAAGAAAAATCAGAAATTGCTCAAAGGAATACCGTTAATATACATATTTTGTTTTTTTATTGCTTTTCTTTGTTTTTGCCCCTTTTCCTTTATATACACAGACGCACACGTACATGTTCGGGTCCTTCGATGTCTTTTTTCGTTTTATGTGCCTCCACATGCCGAAATAAAATATGCATATACGTCTTCTTTCGTCCACGTTGTATTGTGAATAAAAACGTATAATTTTTATTTATGGACTTGTACCTTGTGTTTGGCGATTTGCAACGTTCTCTTTCCGCGCATAAAATTATAAAAGAAGAAACGTATTTTATTCCGGTACTGATTTACGATTTTGTTGGTCTCCATAAAGAATACCTTGCTTCGTCTTGAATATTCGAAAATGTAATTAATATGCCAATATGATTGTTTTTTGAGTGTCATACAATATGTTTTCAAAACTTAAACATTCATTCTTCTATCAGATATTAAGCAATAAATTAAACTGCGTCTCGTAAAAGAAAAGGATTTTGTTGAAATAGAGGAGTTGTAAAAAAAGTTACAGGAAATTTAAATTTCTAGTATGTTTTAAACTTATTTCGAAGTACTGCTATTACAGAAGATTATAGCTATTGAAACCTAGGCCTCAAGAAATTTCCTGTAACCATATTCTATAAATATAAGAATCGGTTGTGAAGGTTCAAAGATATACGAAAATTCTCGAGTACGTTTGAGAGACTTGCAATTAATGCATCTACCTCTGGATAGCATCTAGGAATAATTTTTACGACATGATGTAGAACGTGAATTTTACAAATAACATGAACGAAGTTACGTCTTCTTCTTTAAGAGAACGTCAGTCATAAATATTATCTATCGCTGGATGAATGGTTTTGCTTAAAGGACAAACAGTTTTTTTTTGAGATGATATCCATAAATTGCCTGAAAGATGGGCAAAATATGTAAAATCAAATGACCAAAACTTTGAGTAAATAAACGTTTCCATTTTCTTGAACACTACGTAGTTTCTTTTACGAAAAAATAGTAATGACCTTCCGGTACACCTGGTAAGTGCACAGATGTCGGTTACGAGCATTTGCACATTATTAGGGGGTTCATGGGTACTTCGACACGGTGAACGCATACAAAAACTATTTATATGAAGTGTAATGACCTAGATAAACGATATCTTGTACGGATAGGGTCTTTTCGAACTAATGTATTTATATATGTATCTCTACATGCAGAAAATGTAATTTAGTTACCGGTAAAATAAAATATACTAAGCTTTCAAAAGAGAAAG
This sequence comes from Dermolepida albohirtum, assembly GCA_031893035.1. Lineage (NCBI taxonomy): Eukaryota > Metazoa > Arthropoda > Insecta > Coleoptera > Scarabaeidae > Dermolepida > Dermolepida albohirtum. The sequence goes on along the minus strand of JAVIWB010002860.1, from coordinate 159,806 downwards.
ACCTTTAGTAAGTTGTAATAATAAATTACTTTTTATCATCATCCTACGGTCTCAAATTTCGGAACTGCTCAATAGCAGGACAGCTTTACTTAGCAACTCATGTCCGAGGTGGCTCCAAAAAGACCTCGAAATGCGGCGATAAATAAAATTGCAAAATACTAGGATTTCGTTCATCTTTAACATAGGAGTGCGAATACCGATACCAGTGTCCCTATCACGAAATAAATGCATTCCGAAAGTTTTGTAATGTGTTTGCACCGTCTGCGATTCAGCTACAATGCCAAATCTTCGCGCTTCAACTTGATCTCATCTTAGGAAAGAGGAAACAGTCGGAAGGAATTTTCTAGGTTGCAAGATTGTGTTTATTCGTCGTTCAGCTGCTATTCTCATGTTCAATTTTTTCAATAAAATCTGCTTTCAAATACCATAAGATAATCTCATAATGTTCACGATATCTTGATCCGGTGTGATGCAAGTTGATGGTCTTCCGCAATGTTAAGCGTCATCAACTGATGTTCGGCCAATTTTTGAAACGTTTAAACCTGTAGTAAGTTTGTGTTTCCCCAAAACATATTCCCCTTGAATGTTTTCTTTAACATTTAGTGTTTCTGCGGCAGTCTTACTGAATTCAAAAAGAACTTGATAAAGATACGCTGTTCCCTCAAATCGGGTATTGAAAACTCGTAAACGCTAACAGACATAACAATGAAAAACTGTAAACCAACAAAGAATATTTTCACTTAAAATGACGTTGTTTGGCATACTGACTCATAGAGGACATACAAAATTCCAGGTTGCGTTTATAACTGCATTCATTATAGTAATAAGTTAGTAATTAAACTTATAACAAAATTGAGTTTCTTCTTCTCTTTTTATTAATACCCTATAACAACAATGTAATAAACAATAGACCAAATAATCTAAAAATATTTTATTTTTAATATTTCAAATCCAGTGCCCGAATAAAACGAAACAAAGAAAAATAAAATTTTAATTTATAGTTGAATTGGCGAAGGCTGGTGTTAAACTGGCTAACATTGGAATTCATGCCATGTTATAGATCACGCGAGGATTTGCAATTGTCGGTAAGACCCAGATCAAATATTGCTTAAACACGCCTCGCAATAATCTGCTGACCAAAACACCTGATTTATTGTATCAAAGCCGACCGTCAACCGTTTCACTGCATGCTGCTGTTGTAGCAGACCCATCGTATTTGTGTGCCGTCCGTTCAAAATCCTAAATAAATTGCCATTCCACCACAGTTGTTTATATACATTATGCGGATGAAATTAGTACTTTAATTGCAAAATGCCTAATATACTGCCATATTCGAGCATTAATTACGAAAGTACAACATGTGTGCGCACATACATGCAGGTTTCACAGAGAGAGGAGGCAACTGGAAACGTTCAGATATTTATTTCCACTTTCGTGTATCTTTCTAGCGTTGATGCGTGGTACCGTGCACCGCGGAATATTTCAAATGTCTCAACGGTTATTTTCTATTTTTTTTGTAGATTCGTGTATCGCATTACATGGGACTTGTACTAATTAGCGCTTTCGATAAAACCTCTGGTTTGCTGGAATGCTAATTTAGACACGTTTTACTAAATAATTCACTCATTATTTTTTTAAATTGCAACGCTTCTGCACATCAAATAGTAAAACGATGTAAAATTACGTTCGTAGATAATTTATGCAGAAGTACTTTTTTTTAATCACCTAAGGCTGATGTATAACCCCTTTCCACATTAATTTTCGTATTCCGTATACGTATACGTATTTTGACATCTAAGTTGTTATCATCAGTAGATAATTAAACAGTATCGCACTTGGAAGAACGAACATAAAAATAATGTAATTTCTTTTAATTGACATAATACTTCTCGGTTTATTCGTCCGTGGAACTCTTGATTCGAACTCGGGAAAGAAAAGTAATAAAAGTAAATAAAAGTAAGATCGATTGAAACCCAGTGAATACCAGACGCCATCCGCCAGCGTACCTGGCCCGATACACCAGATCTTCGGGTCTATTTATAAAGCAACCACAGAGCAAAGGGCGATAATGAGGATCCATCAATTCATTGAGTAATGGGTTGTCCAAACTCTCGGCCCTCGATCAGGTCCTCATGGAGCCAAAGGCAGTCAAAGTTCAACTCATTCTCTGCGAATGTATCCTCTTTCAAGTGTGCTAACCACAATATAGTCCGAATTCTCCTCCATCCCGGTTTTTTGTTTAAAAATTTGACAACGCCTTTCAGACGACGTCATTTTGCAGATGATTGCCAATTATAAAGAGGACGATGTTAATGTCTACTTTGAAGACCAACTGAAATAATTATTTTCCAATAGTATAAAGTCGTTGTAGGACGGGTGGTGCAAGTGTGTTGCAGATAAAGGAAATTACGTTGAAAAATTAAATTATCAAATAAGAATCGTAAATGTCTTTTGTTTAAATTTTAGGTAAAAACTTTTCTAGTTCGTCTCGTATAAAGAACATTGTTTGCCAATATAGCAACCTACTGCGCGATATCTTTTTAATCTATGAGCAAACTTTTTAGACTTAAATCCAAAGGTGAATCTTACAACTTGGCACAAATAAGTCTAGGCAAACCTTAACAACGTGTCACTAGTCCCATCACTTATTTACTATATACAAGAGACGTTTTAGCAGATATTGGAAGATAGGGCTATAGCTACATTTGCAAATCATAAAACCATTTTTGATAATTCCACTAGAAATTTTCCAAGAGGAAATAAGATTAATTAGTTCAAATAATGGAAAGTGAAGCTCGGGTAAAATAAAACAAAATAAACAAGTAAATCCATCTACCTAAATTTTACTTATATTCTATTAATAGTTCAATTATTTTTCAAGAGGCGAATACTAAACTGTTTAGTATGTCACATATTTGAAAAAGGAAGAAAACCGAACTTCGTTTAAAATAAAAACGGAATTATTTGTTTTTTGGTAGAAATTTGTCGGTATATAATATCTGATGTATATTCAAAACCTGAAGTTTACGTGATTTTGGAGAATCCAGGTTTTTGGTATATACCAATATAATAATACTAAATCTAGCAAAATATTTTAGAATAGGATCTTATAAAGCGTTCAAAACTCCTAGTTCAAAGCAACTCTTCCATCATGATCTTGGAGTTCCAACTCTTAAGAATGAGATTAAAAAGTTTTCTGAAAGCCCAAAGCCAAGGTTCACCTTAGATACATAACACATGAGCTCTTCATTAATACACACGCGCACGTATAAATTAATAATGTGAATCAAATATTGTTTCTATTTATGCAAAGCCTATTAAACCTGGAACTCCTGTATTAAACATAATAAATAACTTTTCTAATGAGATATAAGATTTATTATTCTTTGAGGGATAGAAAAACAATTTTTTTTTCATATCATCTGAGTCTCTTTTTTTATGCAAGTCGCGTGAACCGCCATGGCGACATGGACGAAGTCTCTGCTTTCTAATTACATCCTTTTTTAAAAGTATATGAATTCGTTCATCATCAGTAGTGATGTAATTAGTATCATTATTATTATTATATTAATTAAATGTTATATTAGAATTCTGTTAATAACGTATATAACTAAATTTCTCAAATTCTTTACTGCCATTTACACAAATTTTTAATCGAAAAAATCTCATAAATTGCTGTATTCAAGGTTTTTAACAATTTAATTGTCTTATAAAGGATCTATAGATATCGAAATTTTAACATAATCCGACATTCTTCGCTTAGATATTGTTTATAAAATATCTTTCCTGATACAACTGATGATGATCATTGACTTTATCTCCATAGATTATTGTACGTAAATAGCTTCTCAGTAAATTAATCATGTATCGTGAACCACTCTCTATTCCCATTTATTAACATTATGCGCATACTCATGTACTGTATTCTTAGATGAAAGATTAGTCATTATCGGGAAGAAATTGTAGAAGAAAATGTAATGCATCTAAACAATAAATGCTTACCAGCTAAAGTTAGTGCATTGATGTCCTTTGGGTTCTTTTAAAAATTGTATATAATTCACTCACGCACTGTTAACTGCTTTTGTACGCAACACACAACACAACACCAAGTAGTTCGGTCTTTCTCAAACTTCGATAAATGCATTGTTATGCTTATACGTATAAGGGTCAAACTATTTGGCATTGTGTAATGTGTTGCATATAGAGCACAGTGTGTGAGTGAATTGCATATACATATACATATATTTTTAAAAGAACTTAGGGGACGTAACGAACTGCAGCAGATATGCTTTTAGTATTTGGATGTACTAAAATAAAATCTACCTATCATTAACTTCTTTTTCTAATAATTCACACCTATATCTACTTACTGTTACTTTACTATTTATTTATGCGATATTATAAATGTTTTTCGAATTGCAGATAAACCGTGAGCCTATATATTTTTACTAATTGCTTTACACATATTAGTTAATTCAGTAAGTTGGAAATTATATAATGTTTAATGATTTATCATATTTACATATATGTTAGTATATAACAGGTTTTCCAATAGGGACAAACTACTTTGTCTTTTATTTCGAACGCACCCTTGAACGTTTTTCATGATCTACCAACGTCAAAACGTCAGTCAAGGTTAACATATTTATCATGGTGGAGTTCACAAACGGGCAACGTTAGGAAATTATTAAAAATTGCTACCGCAATTCTAAGTCGGAGGTCAAAACATTAAGAGCACTTACTCCAATTCTCGGTTGAAATAATCGTCCCGCTACATAGGCTGTACGTACTATAGTGGATAAATTCGAGTCAAAATAGTCACTACAGAATGTTCCTGTGCCAGTGAGATAACGCACCGGTTTAAGTACCGAAAATATCGCAACCGCCATTCACAAGAATTGGGAATGTCTCAAACCACATTGTAGTGAAGTTTGCGTAAAAATCTTGGCTTACACCCATACAAGATCAAGTTAACTCAAGAACTGAAACCCCTTGATCATATGAAGTGCCGAAATTTCTCTGATTAGGCTCTGCTAAAGTTTCAAGAAAATCCTGAATTTCAGCGAAAAATCACCTTCAATGATGAAGTTCATTTTCGGCTTAATAGCTTTGTCGGTAAACAAAATATGCGCTATTGAACAGCAACAAAACCACATGTGCTTCGAAAGATTCCAGATTCCATTAAAAATGAAAATGATCACCATGTCACCGTCAATGGAGTTCGCCATCGTTTCATGTTAGAAGACTGTTTTTGTCCAGAATTAGATGGACTGAACATCAGTGATATGTGGTTCCAACAAGATGGTGCCGCATGCCACATACTTGGTCAAATAATTGATCTATTGAAGGGGAAGTTCGCTAATTCTGTAATTTCGAGAAATGGTCCGGTTGAGTGGCCACCTTGCTCATGCGATTTAAGGTCGTTGGATTTCTTTTTATGGGGTTCCACTACGTCACTAGTTTACGCCAACAACTAACAACGTTAGAGGCGCGCAGGAATAATATCGACCGCGATATTACTAAGGTTCCGGCCGATATGTGAGAATGAGTGGTGAAAAATTGGCCCCAAAGGATGCTCGCGGCGGTCTTATGAACAAGATCGAGTTCCATAGTTAAATGTGTTAAATGTGTGTGTACATGTGTTACTGCACCTGGAATAAATCTCAGCGCAATAGCTTAAATATTCCGTGTTTTATTTAAATATTGAATCGTTGAAGCGAGCCTTTGCCCGTGCAGTGGACAATTTCGCCATGCATGAAGTGCGTCTCGCGATCGATGAGTGGCCACATCGTCTCAAGTCGTGCTGGAAGGCAAATGGAAGTCATTTCGAATAAGTTGTTCTAAGATTTGTAGCCATTGAATAACCCAATAAAAACAAAAAAAAATTTGTTTAAATACTAATGCGTTTTCATTTGGCGTCGATTTTTCTGTGTACCAGTATTAATGACTTGACTAGGTATATACAAATGATAAATCATGTTTCAATATTTTTAAATTTATTGTAGAATCTGGTACAAAATTTTTACTCCATTTGCTGTCGCTAGTATCTTATATATGTGCATATATATATATATATATATATTCTTCGTCATTTACTATAGTTACTAATTCTGCAATTAAAATTATTAGATGTAATTAAAAGTATATATTATTTACTTTTGCTTAGTTGGTATCATTGATTTGAAAATTAGATTACGATTTAATTCTGCACAAATCCAGTGTTTCCATTAAAATAGTGATCTAAATTCTAAATATTTTCCTAACTTTCTGTAGCTTCCACACGATGCCGAATGTTCGTTAAAATGTTGCTTAAAATTGAATAATGCTATTCTACTAAATAAACGTAGAACCGTTAGCCCACTGCCAAATATACAGAAATAATTCGTGACAGCCTTTCGCCTGTATTTATAATTTGCGCAGGTGTTTTTATTTTACTCAAGGAATGACGGCATAAACGAGGCGTCCGGAAAATTAATGGTTTAACATTGCCGTGCCTAATGGTATATCTTGCAAAAGACCCTTGCTCCTCTTATAAAACATCTTTAACTCAAGAAACTCATTTCCTTTTCTTAGGAAACTAATCGTCCTCTTAATGATTTTGCGGTGTTTCAATCAAACGAAAATATACATTCGTATACATTTAAATGGCGTTTTGAAATTCCATAAATAAAAAATATATTAGTAACCAAAAATATATTAGTATGTATAAACTGAGGGGCACACGTGTGATTTCAATATAATGTTTCCATAGTATCGGTGTTAGTTGGGCTGCTTAGTTTGTCGAATTATGGTATTCTGTTTTGGCAGTACGTTTATTGTCGTCTTCAGGGCTGGAATACCATAATTCTACGAATAACGGAAATAGTCTACTAACTACTTCAATGATTATCCATCGTTAAGAGTCTCACGTGATGATGAGTATGTAGTAGCTTCATTAGATTGCAACAAGTTAATATACAACTGGACCATATGTGGGCAACAACCGGCCCGCTGTAAGATTCGATCCGGCCCGCGAGACATTGTCGTATTATTTCATGTCTGATATCTATCGCTAAAAATTATGAACACTACTTTTAAAAACTACTTTAAAATGCACTACTTTTAAACGCGGACCGCGAATGTATTTGCACATTAAAGTTTGGCCCACAACATATATAAAACATCTTATTCAACTAGGTGTTTGAGTAAACTTCAATACATGAAGTTTTGATTCTTTTCCGGAATTTTAGATTCTAAAAGAATAGCTCAATTATACAAATACGTTTTTACCATAAATCCATAAGCGATTTAATAGTACTAACTGGCATACTACAAGAACAATTACTCCAAATACTGCAGTCATCTTTGCACAAACTGGAAAACTGTTTCTATATTTTTTCGGTATTTCAATTTTCAAATATAAATTCGATAGAAAATATGTGAGTGATACTTGAACGAAAATAACGTTGTAAACGTGATTAGGCATTAAAACAGTTATCGCGTAACATACGAAAGGTCACCACCATAAAGGTGTATTGAAAATTTACTATACGTATTATGGATAGCAAAAGCGGTTGGACAATTTATTTTACCGGAATTCGCGGGAGATAATGAAATAAAAAGTAAAAGTAACAGAAACATTTATTATAACAGTTTATTAACAAGTTGCGGTGGACTTATCCTTAATTTCAATCTTTTGCATTTGAATTTTTGTAAATATACGTCGATATACGAGAGGGTGCTCAAAATGAACCAGATTGGCAGCGCTGTAGGTGGAGCCTGCTCAGCACGCATTCATATAGCATTTTTGTAACTTAATTAATTATCGCAAGCCCTGATCCATAGGAAAATATGAAATGAACCGAGCCTCCTTATTTTGCATCATTTTATTAAATAGTCATCTGTACATGTATTTTTCCATCATTTTTGAAGTACTGATGCCGTTTGGAAAACCATTTTGGACGGCATGTATTAAATAAAATATTTAAGCATGGCCGAATATGCTTAAACTCAGTTTCATTGATCTAGGTTGCAGTCAATGGAGATTGGTACATACAAATATACTCCAGCTCTGCTTTGTTTTTATCGTTTGTATTTCTCTTTAAAGGTAATTGCTTATTGGCTGGTCTAAAAATATTCCATTTTTATCTAAACAACCACCTTAATCTGGTACGTAGACTTCCACGGTCGTGGTTCATGCTATCTGCTTCTGGGTCGGTTTCAGTGCAGTAGTTGAGCCCCGAAGATGCCCCATACAAATGGATATGAAACGTCGGCAGATATACAAGTGACACGGTTCCGGCCTGGAAGCCCAGAAGCAGATAACAACCATCTTTATGATCAGAATGAATATAAAATTTTGGCAGTTATTAATCAAAAAAGGCAAAAATCCCTTACCAGATCAATAATCGCACCATGTATGTATTTCGACAAGTAAGTTGTCATCATCAGTACACTCTTAATCACAGTGAATTCACGGTAAAGCTCACACAGACAAATTGCGAACACTCATTCCGTCAAAGCCAAACATACACTTAATGTGTGACTTAACAATAACAATAAACACTTAAAACTAAACACACATTTGTTGTACGACGAATCCATGTGCGACACTGATTAAGAGCCTCCTGATGATGACAACTTAGGTCTCGAAATACTTATACAGAGTATGAACATTGATGTGGTATGGGTTTTTGAAATTGATTAATTCAATTACCAATAAAGTTAACCTTTGACGGTTATGTTTTAAAAGATTACTAAATTGAAAAACAAATAAAATTTGTTATAAGTGCCGCCCTCTTTCGTCAGGCTGACTACTTACTGAGTTATTCAATTTCACCAATGGCCAAATATAGGGGCTGAAATCAGTACATGTATTTTTCAATTTATTAGAAAGACATGTAGGGGATCAGGAAGTCGATATTGTGTCGTAAATTCGCTGATACTAATATTTTTTATCATTAGATTTTCTTATACCTTCCATTTAGATTCATTTTTGTTTTATCTTTCTCTTTGTCTTTTTATCTTATTTACATATTCTGTATTTATTCCAATGTACTTACAATATATTGAAGCTGTGATTGTTACTATACTCAAATTACCTTGACTAATACTTGGCTATAACTTGCTTTTCGAAGCCACGTGCGAAATATAACCAAATTACATTGAAAATTACACACTTACATATACAAGTTGAAATTCGACAAAAAGAAACAACAGCAATTCTGCTTTCATTCGAGATTATCATTTTGGGAAAGCAGTGCATAAATTCTTTTAGAGGATTATCAGATTTGAGAGTACCGAACGAACTATTAATTACGATCATTGATACGACTTTAAATTTTACGTATTTACGACTTTTTAACGAAAGTGGCAGGTCTTGGAACACTTAAGAAGTAAAAGAAAGGTTCTGAGATGTTCTCTGGCGATAAGCTTGTAAAATTGAGTTATAAATTAAATCCGAAATACTAATATTAAATGACTTAACAATAAAAACGAAATTAGTATGCAGAATGGGAACGCGATCTGGATATAGTTACGTACAGTATTACACATATTATTGCCTGCGCGATTTTTCACGGTCTTCCATGTCCAGTTTATCGTATATATATATGTATTGTATCCCGTACAACACATATTTAAGCAAATATCCACGGAATAATGACCAATAATTCATTCGCTATCTACAACCAATCACTATGATTTATACCTTGCATTTTAGGATAAACATTTTAAGTCCAAAGGTTGGCAATTAAACTTTCTGGCCTGTGCACAACAGAGAGTTAAACCGACGATTCTAGCTTTAGTGTTTTTACGCCCGGTAAAACTCTTAAATTACAACGTTTTATTTCGTGCCCTGTTAAAATTCGTTTATTCCAATGTGATGTATACTTAATGTACACACATGTCACATCCTAACGTGTTCTTGTCTACATGAATGCTTGTGTAGATATCGTATGCAAAAAAGTACCTGCACATAATTTATTTCGCAGTTTACGACGGACGGATTAAATAATGAATACATACGATTTAATAAAATAAACTTGTATCTGGAAATAATTTATTACAAACGCAATGTGTGTGGATTAACTAATGGCCTAATCAATTTTTGTGATGTTATCCTGTAAGCTTTTGCATATAATTAAAAAAGGAAGTTATATGTCTTCAACCGCTTGCAGCGTACATATGTATGCGAATTTATTTTTGCCACCTGTTTGAAAAATTATTTTCGTCTGTCTATAGGCTTGCCGATAAGGACATAACAATTTTGTCTTTTAATCTTTTAATGCGAATGCACCTTTGAATATTTTTTATGGTTTGTCAACGTCAAAACGTCAGTCAAGGTTAACATTTTTACCATGGTGAAGTTCACGAACGAGCAACGTTTGAAAATTATTAAAAATTACTACCGAAATCCTGGGTCTGTGGTCGCAACTTTAAGAGCGTTTACTTCAATTTTCGGTCGTAACAATCGTCCCACCAGATAGACTATGCGCACCATAGTGGACAATTTCGACTCAAATATTCACTATTGGATGTTCGTATGGCAGTGAGACAACGCAGTATCGAAAATATCGCAGCCGTAAGTGCTGCATTTCAAAATGAGCCATATCAGTCGATTTCACGTCGTTCACAGGAATGAGAATCTCTCAAATCACAATATGGCGATTTTTGGGTAAAGATCTTGGCTTACACCCTTACAAGACCAAATCAACTCAAGAAATGAAGCTTCTTGATCATTTGAATCGCCGAAACTTCCCCAACTGGGCTCTGCTAAAGCTTGAAGAAAATCCTAAATTTCATCGAAAAATCATCTTCAACGATGAAACTCTTTTTTGGCTTAATGGCTTAATTACAAAAAATGATCCTGTGGTGTAGGATTTCATGCCGGAGGTGAGACTGAATCACATTTTTTCGTCGAGGAAAATGATTGCTGTGTTACGATCAATGGAGTTCGCTAACATGCCATGTTGGAAGACTATTCTTAGCCAGAATGGGATGGATTTGACATCAGTGATATGTGGTTTCAATGAGATGACGCCACATGCCACACAGTTGATCGAACAGTTGATCTGTTGAAAGGAAAGTTCAGTAACCGTGTAATCTTGAGAAACGTTCCGGTCTAGAGGCCATTTTGCGCATGCGATTTAGTGCCGTCGAACTCCTTTTTATGCGGTTACCTTAAGTTGTTAGTTTATGTCAACAAGTCAACAACATTAGAGGAGCTTAGGAGTAATGTCGAACGCGAAATTGCCAACCTGGAAAATTATTTCCAAAGAATTGATCGCTGCAAACGTGCTCATGATGGTCATATGAACGAGATCGAATTCCATAGCTAAATGTATCATATGTACTGCTCCTGGAATAAATTTAAATATTCTGTTTTATTTAAATACAAAATTATTATGTCCTTATTGGAAAACCCAATATATATTTTGCCAATTACAATCTGGGGCGTGCTTTAACGTCTATGACGTTTTCTTTCATTTTTGCCTCTCTATTCTTTACTTTATTTATCATTTTCTATCAGTCATCCTCAGATATTTCCCTACGTTATCTAACTACATCTTTTGATCAACAGTTTATACAATCATAATTTTCATATCATCCACTCTGTACCGTTTCCAAACATAATTCAAATTTCGTCTCCATACACGCAACATGAATTTTAATATTCACATTAGTATATAGTCTTTACTGATTAACAATAATATGTCTGTTGATCATAAGTTCGCAAATAAACATTTATATAATACAAGAATATAGTGCCGAACAATTACCGAAATAGTAATGACGTCAGTTTACACCGAGATGTGTATTTTGGCGACATCTATAATTCTAGCAACAAGTTGTTCTGTTTTCAATTTGTTCTTCGTAAACCATATTTTTTAGCCTTCCCCATAAAAAATATGCTATGGGATTTAAGCCTGTGTGAAAATCTGCTATTTGTTTGTTTTGAATAACATCACTTTCCAGGAAACGTAAATAAAGAACTGCACGAACTAATGAGACGGTCGTCAATAATACCACATCAAACATTCACCCAAAATGTATCTCGAAATTGGAACTCCCTAATTTTTGGAGATTTTCATGTGCCCAGCTATATGAATTCCTGTTATTGGTGCCGTTTCTGGTGAAGGAGGTTGCATCACTAAACAATATTTTCCCACGAAGCTCTAGAATTCTCTCTAAATAGCAAATAAATTCAAGTCTTGATGCATAGCCACCAGGTTTTAAAGCTGACGAATGTAAGATGTGGTACGGGTGCAAACCGAAATTATATGAAACTCTCCATACTCATGCGGCCTACGTTGAATCTGTTGGCTATTCTTTGAACACTAATAGAAAGTTGAGCGTTAACCCTATTAAGTATTCTTCTGGAGCAAGTTCATGCTGGACGGGACGTCCAGAAGTAGGAACAGGAACCTTGCTTGTTTTTCTTAGACATCAATGAACATTGGTAAAAGCAATTCGTCGACAACATTCATCCACCGTCGCTCGTCCATTTCTATTACACAATCCATAAACGAAGTGAATATCGGCGTATTCTTCATTCAAAAAAATTAACATAATTTAAACAGTTTCTTAATGTAATACGAAAAATAAACACTGTAAACAAATTTACTTGACGTTTGCTGTCACAATGAATAAAAACTGATGAATCACAGTCACCTCGACAACGAAATCAATAGTGGTACGTAATACCTGCTTTAGTAGGGTTACCTGATTCAAATGCTTATAGCTCAGTTTCGGTAGAGTTTTGGGCATATATTTATTAGACAATTTTAACGTGAAATTGCATCAGTAATATATTCTTAAGCTGTGGCAGGACACCGGTATATCAAACATAGAACATCATAAATAACAAGAATCTTATACGTTTTACACTTCATACAACATCATTAGTTCGAAACACTTATTTGTCAAAATAATAAAACTAAATTAATATGAAAATTTTAAACCGTTGAGTTTATGATGTCACTCAACTCTTTACTGTTAGCGGAAATGGGAGGTGCTTTTCGATACGCTGCGTTACGGTTCGAATATTCACGGGTCCTCTATGTTTATTCGACCGGCCTTTCGTAAATAATTAACCGGAGAACCGCGAGGAGGAGTCACCATCGAAATAAACGAGCATATTTCGTGACGGATTGGTGATTTCGATACACTATGGAGATACAAATAGTTTTTAAAGTCCACATATGTATGTAAATAAAGCGAAGGAAATGAAAGTTGCGTGGAGAGGGGGCAAACAACGAGCTGCTGTCGATTAGTTGTTATAAAAGTCTAATGCGTTTTTTTTTCATATTTATGTGTAAATTAACGAGACAACGACGCAGTGGCGTACTTCACTTAACGTTTCAGCATATTTAGTAACTCCATACATACAGTAATATCCAATTTATATACACAAAAGTATACTGCATACTATATTTTACTGAATTATAATATATTTATATTTTTACATTATGTTGATATCCCAATTTGATACAATTTAAACTTATATTACTCTTAATTAGCTGAAATAACATGAAGTTTCTTATTGCATGAAACTAATTCTTTGTATTTGTATTACCGTTTAAATTTTATAAATAATTCTAGTTGTATACTTATTTTTTGTTTTAAATATATTTTTATATATTTTGCAATAATTTGTAAGCGTCATATATATATATATATATATATATATATATATATATATGTATATATATATATATATATATATATATATATATATATATATATATATATGTATATACCAGGTGTACCGGATAGTCATTACCGGTTTTTTCGTCAAAAAGTACATAGTTTTCAAGAAAATGGAAAAAATTTATTAATTCAAAGTATTGGCTATTTGATTCTATACATCTTGCCCATTTTTCAGGCAATTTGTGGCTGTCATCCCAAAAAAACTGTTTTTCCTTTAAGCAAAACCATCCACCAAACCATTTTCTAACTTCTTCGAAATTGGCGAAGTACAACTCTGTGAGCGCGTGTCCAATTGATGCGAAAAAGTGTGTCGGACGCGGCAAAGTCTGGAGAGTACAGAGGGTGCGATATTATTATCCTTTACCGGTTTTGCTGTATGAGACTAGGCGTTATTGTGCTGCAAAATCACTTTACCCTGTTGTCGAGTCTATTCTGGAGGTTTTTCTGTCAAGGTATTGTTCAAATTGACAATTTGTTGTCGGTAACGATCAGCATTAACTGTTTCACCAGGTTTCAACAGTTCGTAATACACCCCGCCACTCTGATCCCACCAAACACAGAGCATTGTCTTGCGACTAAAACGCTTTGGTTATGATTCCTTACCCTTAATTATGTTTTCTTATTTTAAGAGATTTCCTTTTTTTATTTAATTCTCCAGATCAATTTGTAAACATTCAAAACTTAAGCTAATTATAATGGTACTAATTTTTTTTGCTTAAGTTTCCATATATAAGCAACATAGGCTCTTAACAGTATATTCCAACGATTTTGACCAAGGTTTTAGACAAGAGCCCTATAAGTGAAGCGATCGAGGTTGAGAAGATACCTAACAACCTGAATGAACGTGACGATGGCCAACGCCTGCCGCACACCAGGAAACCGCTTCTGGCTGACAAAATAAAACCGAAACGAAGCAGGATTGAGCGTAATCCCCACACAATCATACGGACCAGCTGTAGAATACACAGATATCGGGACAAATCACATGCATTCGAGTGCTACATCAGTAAGGTAATGCCCCCTACCAAGACAGCAATGTATAAGTAGGCGCACCACTAAACCACAAGCCCGCGGTGCCCTGATGATACTAACCGGCAAACACTCCACCCTAATACCTAAGACAAAAATACTAATACACCAACAAATAATACGACCCGTACTAACATACGCCTCACCGATATGGCTACATATCAAAAAAACACACAAAACAAGACTAAACACTTTCTAAAATAAAACTGCAGTTAGCATTCAAGGCGCCATGGTACGTTCGAAATACACAAATAATGGGACAAGAGCCACTAATCACACACATCAAAAACCAAGCGAAAAGCTTTCTATAAACAGGTAAAGAAACACACAAACCCAACACTTACACCAGTAACAGCATACCCAACACAACACACAAAATACAGAAGACCAAGAATCGAAAGACATCGAAAGCGAAGATAACGAAGAACACTAATTGAATCTTATATAATGATTATTCAACGCAATGATTACGAGTAAAAGGGCCAAGCCCTAACTCAAATTAACAAACAAGAAGTCGAAGAAGTCATGTCAGGCGATCTCCAGCTTCAGTAAGCGACAGACCAACTCATGAAGATGACAAGTGCGTCATTCTCAGAACAACTCTTCCACGTGATTTAGAACTCTAGAAAATACATCGTATATATATATGTATATATAATAGCCATATAAATTAAAACATACTAACCTAAAGACAGATTAGTATACAATATATTCATTTTTGGAAAGTTTAGGAAAGTTTCCAATAAATAATCATTTCACAGCAAATAGTTTTCTTACACATTTCATTTTGAACAGCTTTTTAAATGAACTACTTTACTAAATGTGAAAATACAGCTCAATTTTGGCACTTTATTGAGTAAGACTAATTTAGTTATGAATAATTATTTCTGTAAATTGCCTGCAATGTATTGACATGGTTTCTCTAATTGAAGATAGAAATATTGCCAAAAGACATGAAACACTCACGCTATATGCAAATTACATAGAACTACCTATTATTCAATTACATTTGTTTCCTGTTAGTTATGTAATTGTTCTTTTTTTTTCCTAATAATATGTCTTTTAACCAATATTCAAAAAGAAAGGCAATGCGTGTGTTATAAGCCTTTTATTACTTTGCTTAACATGATCTTTTGGTCAAATATCCAATGGTTCACAATTAATTTATAACAATTGATGTAATAGAATAATATCGATAACAATTTCATAAAAAAACTGTAATTCATCGGGTCCGCTTCTTCTCGTCGCTGAAAAAAATCTGTTGTCGACAGGATGCGACGTAAAATTTTTATTTAATTTTCTTTTCTCTATCTGCAGGTTCGAAAAAGGGGGTCCCTCTCTGGCACGGTATGTGTGACATCCTGTTGGAGTGACGGCTGCGCCATCTGAGACAAGGATACGTTTAATGAATTTTTCGTTTTGTGCGAGCGTCGAGTGTTGAAAAACTAATACCAACTGTTTCGTTCAGTTCTCGGTTCACAGTGTACTTGATGAAGAGTGAGTTGACTTTGAAATTGCTTTTGTGTCTGTTGGTTGAGAATTCAATACCATTAACTGAGGGAACGATTGCGATGATGACGCAAATAATGCATTATTGTAGTACAAGTAAACTGGAGGAAAAAGCTTCATTGTTTTGAATATTATTATGATACTTCGTAATTAAATTATTATTTTATAAGTAGAGTCTTTTTGAATTGGAATGAGATAAAATACGAATAAATATTTGAGGAATTTATATATTTTTTCATTAATTGTTTTTCTATCTGTTCTTGAAACTTTTTAAAATAGTAACAATCTTTTCGTATACTTTAAAATTAAGCAATCTGGTAAGCCGAGACTGCATAAATTTTTATATTTGCGTTTATACCACTATGTAATTTTGAAAAATACAATCGATTGTAATGTCCTTCATTTCATTCCTATACGAGAGATGGAAGTATAGCTTCTTCTCACAATCACGATGTATCGTCTTTTTATGTTAAACTACGAGGAAAGAACATTTCGTCGTCAAGGTCCAGGTTAACTGAAGAAGTATCAATAGCCGAAACACATATTAATCAATATCACGTTGAAAATAGAGTTATTCTTTATTCAATTGGCAGTAGCTACACTGAAAGCGCTGCTTAATAGCTTATTTCACGTTTCATAAATTATACCTAACTATTAATAATTACGAGGATAGTTTGACGAGTAGTGAGAATGACACATAGGTGGCGCTCTAATTAGTAAAACAAATTCACTGTAATTTAGGCTGCCTATTTATATGTTTACATTCCGATATTTAGACAAATCGGTTGATTAGTTTATTTTTGACAGCTGATTGAAAAAAGAAGCAACACGTCGTTTTGTTAAAATGGTAAAAGCAGAGTATCGTGCGGTGACTAAATACTTCGTAATTAAGGGTATGAAAGCTACCGAAATAAAAGATGAGTTACGGGAAACATTAGGTGAATCTGCCCCATCATCCGCCACAATAAGTAGATGGGTAAATGAATTTAAACGTGGTAGAACAAGCTGTGTTGATGAAGCGCGCTCTGGAGCACCCAAAATCGTGACTTCCAAGGAAATGGTTACAAATTCCATAATATTATTACGCAAGATCGACGATTCAAAGTGAGAGAGATAGCAGATATGGTAAACATTTCAACAGAACGCATACACCACATTTTAACGAAAGGATTGGGCCTTGCCAAGCTTTCGACAAGATGGGTGCCGCGATTGCTTACGACTGATCACAAGTTCACTCATTTGCACATTTCCAATGAGTGTTTGAACCTTTGTAAGCGGAATTCGGTTGATTTTTGTAGGCGATTTGTTACTTGCGATGAAACTTGGATACACTAGAGTACACTCGAAACTAAACAACAGTCGAAATAATGGTTAGAACGTGGTTCTGCACCTTCAAAGAAAGCGAAAACCACTTTATGGGCAAACAAGGTGATGGTATCAATTTTTTGGGATTCAAAGGGCATTTTGCTTATTAATTACCTTCAGAAAGGTGCCACAATAAACGGAGAATATTATGCAGAACTTGTGCAAAAATTAAATGTTGAGATTCGTGCTAAACGTCCAGGAATGGCAAAGAAAAAGATTCTGTTTCACCAAGACAACGCTCCCTCGCATACCAGCACAGTTGCGATATCCAAAATCCAAGAGTTGCATTTCCAATTAGTATCACATGCACCTAATTCGCCGGATCTAACCCCTTCCGACTTCCACCTTTTTCCAAAATTGAAAACGGCACTAGGTGGAAAGAAATTTTCGTCTAACGACGAGCTTATCATCTTCATAAATGAGTATTTTGCAAGCTTTTCGAAATCGCATTTTAGAGATGGCATTAGGGCATTGGAGCACCGTTGGAATAAATGTATTGCTCTTTTAGTAGAATATATTGAAAAATAAAAATTATTTTGCATTTAAAAAATTCGTTTTTCTTTTCCATTCTCACTACTTGTCACACTACCCTCGTATATATAAACATATAATTAAGTTCTTTTCACGATGGGAATTATGAAAATTATTATTCTCTGCTTTCCATCGTTAATTAAGTTCAACAGAAATCATTTAAAAATTGAGTACGAAAAGTAACTGATTTTAATATTCACCAAAAAAGTTAATACTATAATATGTAATGATATATGTATACAAAACTTGAATGAAAAAATAACTGCGGAAAATTTTTTCATATTAAGAGCCAAAATGGATCAAAACGTAAAACGAACATCTAAGAGGTTCATCTTGTTTTGTATTTCTGTACATAACCAAAAAATCTATATTTCATGTCCATGAATTTAATAACGGGTGGCGCAACAGTAATGTCATAATTTGAATTGGCTGCCATTTTGCTATAAATGAAAAAAAAGAGCTCTGTTTTCATAAAAAGTTTATTTGAAAGTGTAAAAATTGATGATAGTAATTGGAAAAAATTATATCGCTCAAATGGCCACCTCCCGAGTTGATACATGATTGCGCTCATTTTACGGCATTTTGAATTATTGCTCGTAAAACGTCTGGCTCCAAATTGGCGCTTTCTTCGTCAATGTCAGCTTTCAAGACTTGCAAGGTTCGTTGTTTGTCGTGGTAAACGCGAGATTTTAAAAAGTCCCAAAGGAAGAAGTCTGGTGCTCTTAGATCTGGCGATCTGGACGGCCAGTTCAAATCTCCTAAACAGGATATCACTCAACCTGGAAATTGGTGTCTCAAAATCTCAATCGTTGCCCGAACTGTGTGAGCGGTTTCTCCATGTTGTTAAAATCTACAATGAGCGAGACCCAATGCATCAACTTGTGGCAAAAAAAAGCGTTTAGCATCCGCCTGCAACGCTCACTATTTACGGTTACGGTGGTGCCATCGGCGTCTTCAATAAAATAACTTTTTTACTGCAAATGCCACACCAAATAGTCACTTTGAGGGGATGCAATAGCTCTTCATGCTTTTTATGTGAATTCTCTGTGCCTCAGAAACGCAAATTTTGTTTGTTAACATAATCACTTAAGTAGAAATGAGTTTTGTTTCTCATTATGATTTTTGATATGCAATCATCCTCTTCGTGCATCAAGTTTAACAAAGTATGACAGTAAGTTAAGTTTGCACTTTGTAGGGGACCATTTTCAAATCTTTCGCCAAAATTCGTTGCAACGAACGTCTGCTGATGCCTAATTGTGTGCATCGCCGTCTCGTTGATGTTTGTGGATTTTCTCTGACGTCGTCGGCAACAGCTGCGATGTTCTCGGTCAAACGAGCAGTACGAGGCCGCTCACTTCTTGTGACATCTGTAGTGGACCCAGTTTGCACGAGGTGCTCAGCCAAACACTTAATTCTTCGAGCATATGGAACACAACGACGCGGAAAACGACGACCAAATTCATGCTGCGCTAAAGCAACAGACCGAAAATATGTCAAATAAGGGGTAACAATAATTCCACAATCTTGAGGTGCGTATCGCTCCATGACTTGTTGACCAATTCTCTATATAAATATCAAAGCACAGTGACAGTTGGCGCCATCTGCAAAAATGGTAGCCAATTCAAATTATGACATGACTTTTGCCCCACCTGTTATATTATCGAAATAATGTGGATCTGTACATTAATTTTTATTCATGACATCATTTAATTTATTTAAAACAATTGGACTGGTCTCTTAAATAAAAGCGAATACAGCTTACTTGGTATACACAACTTGAACCGTGGTATTACAATTTTAAGGAATCGGTAATGACTTACTTAAATCTGGGACATTTTGTATAAAATTAACTACCTGTGCTGTAAACCCACTTTGATGCAAATGATTTTATGTTTAAAAAAAACTATTTTCCATGATAATTGAAATGATAATCGTTAAATATTTAAATGTCATTTTATACGTAATAAAATAGTTTTATTTTTCTTTTGCTATATATTTCTTGCTTAAGGTTATTTACGAAATTGGTTTCTATATGATGTAATTGAGCTATACGTATTTATAAGCTTTACTATTGTAAAAAAATAAAAACTGAAATAATGAGTAATAGTAAACTCGTTTCGTAGATACTCGTATTTGTAAAGTAATTGAACTAAATATCATCTGGCCAACATCACATAGTACAATGGAAAATCTCGTTAGACGTTGAAAATCGGACGTTTATTGGATTTTTCTCGTACATCGGCTTCCTCATAAGAGCAGCAATGAAATGACCGAGATGCCACGACCTCGAGATCTTTCAACTGTGCGCTGGTGGTAGTCGTGGTGGCGGAGGTGTATCTGCTACGAGACATCTGCCCGGTTACTTATCTGAACAATGCCAGTTAATTACCGAACTTACTACCTGACGTGACCGCCTTGCGTTTACTCAAGCCCTACTGTCTCCTACTTCCTTCTACTTGCTTGCCTGCTCGCCTAAGGGCGAACAGCACACCCACTGCAAGTTCGGTTATTTTGTTGGGAAGAATTTGGCCAAATTCGGTAGCAACCTGTCGAAAATTCTTTAGATTTCTTATCGATAATGACGAAGGATGAGGGTAATTTATAATAATGACAAATAATTATGACGCTTTTCGAAAAAAAATGATGAGTTTGTAATTTAAATTAGAACGAGGCTTCGAAAATGAATAAAATGAAGTGCATGGAAATGTTAGTAATATCAACTACATATATGTTTATAAGTATAAATGGGGCTTGGATTTTATCGTATTACAAATAAAATTGACAAAAACGTTTAGTTGGAAATATAAAATATCAAATTATTTATCATTATTGACAATTAGATGCAAATTTTGAAATTTTTTATTGATGTTTCTATCCCCAAAACTCTGCAGTGTTTAAGTGTAGAAATTTTAGTGAAGCGGCTTTTTCATGTTTATTAACTATTTAGATAAAGAAAGGTGGAACACGATATTTACGAGTGCGTGTCCGAATACAATTTTCAATACATTTTATGAAATTTCGAATTACAACTTTAAAATACCAGGTGCACCGGAAAGTCAGTTTAACTAACAGATATCACTAAACTTAAATATGCAATGTTATGATCTGACACATATGTCATTTTATTCTACTAACATCAAGTTGCAAAGCCATACTTGTTATATTTTGCGAAAGTAACACTATCATAGGCTCATACCTCTTTAAAAATGTCGAGTTCGAAAAAAGCTGCTGAAAGTCATCGTTTGCTAATAGAAACTTACGGTGAGCATGCTCCAGCCATATAAACATATGAGACGTGATTTCGACAATTCGAAAGTGGTGATTTCAATGTGCAAGACAACAACCGTTCTGGTATACTGAAAAAGTTTAAAGATGCGAAACTGTAAGAGCTATTGGATGACGACTCTACCCAAACTCAAAAACAATTAGCAGAAGCGTTAAATGTGGTCCAAGAAATGATTAGCGAGCGATTGTGAGCAATGGGAAAAATCCAGAAGATGGAAACCTGTTATTCAAAAAGAAACAACACATTATTGTAAAAATCAGGTTGCACAAATTCATAGTGTTTTTGGTTTCTAGGATTAGAATGATGATTTAATGTCATATTATTGTTTAATTGAATAGTTTTTGAATTCATGGAGTTAAACAGAGAAGTTAATGCACAGGAAGCCACTAGAAATATATATGCCGTTTATAGAGACAATACAATTGGGAAGAGTATAGCATGGAAATAGTTTTGTCAATATAAAAAAGAATAAACGATTCTTAACGTTTAGGAAGACTATCGGATTGAGTTCGTCTGAACATTTTAATACACGGGGAATCAACTTGGGAATTGGCCATTATAATGTATGATAACCAGTCGACTATAAACGACAATTGGAGTTCATGGATAAAGTTAAAACGCTGGGAACTTATGCATTAATCGGATATAATGGTGAGATTATAAAAGTAAAGAATAAAATGAGTTTATATCATGATTTGTCAACATCAATTCTGTTCACAAAATCGATATACACAGTCTACCTTAGAGAAAACAGAACTTTTTCAAATAGTAATTATTAGGTATTAAGGTAGATCTTTTATCAATGTTATGTCAAAATATCATGACATTTACATCATTAGAAGCAGAGAAATTGCGCATAAAGTAACAGTGTATATTTGGCATTGGTTGAAGAATGAATCGACATATATGAATGGATAGTATCTTTCATCGGCAAATTAAGTTTGGGGAATAGAGGGCCAAATCTGGTGAATACGGTAAATGGTAGATGTTTAAAATGCCATTTTTAGTTTGAAAATCAATGATAAGCGTCGAGCGATGAGAAAGTGCATCATGATGTAACAAACGCCAGCTATCATTTTCACGATATTACCCACCAAAAGACGTTTCATAACACCAAGGTAATATACAGCATTGACTGTTTGACTAGTTGGTACAAACTCTCTGTGCACTGTGCCTTTCGAATCATAAAAACAAATCAACATTGTCTTCACTTTTGACTTCTGTATAAGGGTTTCTTTCGATCTTTCTTCGCTTGAATGCTTCCATTCAGAGTTTTGACACTTGGTCTCAGGATCATATTGAACACACCACGTCTCATCGTCAGTTACAATAGAATACCTGAAGTTTTCGTTCTTTTTTGAGTCTTTAATAAAGTATGTACAATGTTGAATTCAGTTAGCTTGTGTGGTACAGCCCTTGCACAAATCTTTGTCAGTTCCAAATGCTGTGTCAAAATGCGATGAATTAAATCTTTGGAAATATGTAATTTCATTCCCAGCTAACACAATGAGGATTTGGGCTCATTTATGATAAATTCAGGCACAAGTTCGATGTTACTTTCCGTAACCACAAATTGTTTCGTCGTCATTTATATCCGTACGTCATTAAATCGTTTATACTACTCATACGCACTCATACGTGATAAACAGGCGCTACCATACACTTGTTTCACCAAATTATACGTTTCAGTAAACGATTTACCGGGTTTAGAACAGAACTTGATATTTGCTCTTTGTTCAAAATTCATTCACCAATGCCAAATACACACTGTTACTTTATGCGCAATTTCTCTGCTTCTAATGATAAAAATGTCATAAAATTCGGCATAACATTGATGAAATATCTACCTTACCGACGCATATTTTTTTTAATAGATGGCCTTACTAAGAATTACTATTTTAAAAAAGTTCGGTTTTCTCTGCAACAGACTGTATATTATATAAACGTATGTAAGTGATAATCTGTCATAATGTTCACCTTCTCATGAGCGCATGTTTTTAGTATTGTCTGGGGGAATGTAATTTCGAAGTTTTATTTATAAAACTCCTTTATCTGAGATTTTGTGAAAATATTTTTCGTTCATTAAGTTAAGCTCATATAACGGAGTTCGTCTGAAGTATTTTCTCAGTGTTTTAAAAATATTTTTAAAGTTTCAGCGATATATAATTATACCATTCACCTAATTGAAAAAGTGTTCTTTCTTAGTTGGAACTTCTTCCAGTTACTTGTCAATGAAAACCATAAGAAAAAGGTCGAGCGTTAATTTTCTTTTGCTTAAAAAGATAATTAGACCGTCCAACAATTTGTCACACATCTACGAAAATTTAGGGATGTTCAGATTATTCCGTCATTTTGGCCCTTTTTTTCCGAAAGAACGAAGTCGTTAAAAAGTTTTAATGAAATGTCTTGGTTCGACGGCATTATTTTTTTTCCTCTACCTGGAGGTAGATTCATAAAATTTTGATTAATAAACGGCTAGCGCGCAGTAATCTGGCAAAAAGATTTTTTTATGACGCATAAAATTTCGTCGATATGGCGAAGCAACATCTCTGTTAATAAACCGAGAACGATCGTTAAATTTGTGTATAATTAGAAGATTGTATGTTTCAACGTTTACAGACATGCTAACTAATAATAGTTTTGTTTTTCGTTAAATAGGATTTGTTAAAAGATTTCAATATTTTATTGGTGTAGCATATTACGTACCTACTAAATCCAAGCATGAAACTTGAATAAAAAAAAGAACATCAAAATCTGAAAATTTTAATATTTCTAGAAAACAATACATTTATATATGCTGGCTTTACTACAACTCAAGTGCAAGTCACTAAAATGAATTAAATAAAATAGTGAAAATTAACTTATACGAGTATAAACGTATTTCAAAATATAATTGAAAAGTTCGCAATGTTTCTACAACGTATTAGGATGGCGTATATGGAAATCAATAGTTTATTTTGTGCAGATATATGTTATAAATATATACAAGGAGTGTTTCTTAAGTGAGGGCCGTTTGAAAATAAAAACCAAACGAGAGTAATTTTTTTAAAACCAAATTTATTTTCAAATTCTACATACATTTCACTATTGTTCAACATAGCTGCTAAGTTTGCTTGAACTCTTGTCAAACTTTGCGACTAGATTTTGAATACCCACTTCACAGAAACTTGCCGCCAGCTCCGTTAACCAAGAGGTCACGGCCGTTTCCACGTCTTCGTCGTGGTTGTAGTGGTTGCCGCCGAAATGATGTTTGAGATAGCGGACAAGACGGAAATTGCTCAGTTGCAAAGTCGTAGATGTAAGGGTGGAGTGGCCCAAAACCTACCAGGGAAAAGAGTCCAATAAAGCTCGGATCCGAGCTGCGTTGTGAGGCCTTGTATTGTCATGGAGTAGCAAAATTACGTCTGTCAGCATGTCGTATCTTTTGTTCTCAATTGCTCTGCTTAGTTTTCGCAGGGTTAATCTTGAACATTTTAAACACACAGAACAGACCATACAGGTTACCTACACGCAACTGCGTTAGCAGCACCCTTTTAATGAACCTAAAATGTAACAAAAGTAAACAAGCAATGTCCGTTTTCATAGAAAAAATATTTCGGTAGAAACGAACATTACTTGTTTACTTGACATCAAGCTCTTTTCCATTTAAATGTATTTGTAAACTAAGGAAAAGTTGAAAACGTGAGAGAACAGTTTTAAGTCAATACGGGCCTGGCTCTCAATAATGGTCACGAAAAATAAAGGAAATTATTTCGATGGCGGGGAAGAGACTATCGACCTGTCGAAACGCGGAATGACATATGGCATACTGCGATTCCAAATTCATTGGTCATCCACTTATTCTGTAATTGCATTTATTTAATTTAAAGTATTTATATTTCATTTTATAACCTGCTAGCATGAAATCAACTGAGCAGACTACGACAGCAAAAGCCACGGTTATGGGTAACATGTTGCTGACGGATAGGTAGCATGATGCTCAGCAACAACGTGTTACACATAACCGAGATTGCTGCTGCTGCTATTAGTTTGTTAACAGATAACCCTTTTACACGACAAGCCAGTACGGTGCCTTTTCCCCCTCGGTGGTGCCATGGCTATAAAAATATCATATGGAAATGCTGAATGCATTGGTAGACGCTGCTATGCGATTGTCCAGTACGTAATCAACTCGCTACACCAAAGTTAATATTTTGTTTGTTAGTGTTCCTGTATCAGCGTTATTTGCAATCATACCTTCTCCATTTACATATTTTACAATGACTTTCTCTGTAATAGCAGAGTCAATTGACTGCGTATAGTTAAATGTGCAGAATCTACACAACCCAACTAAGTAATTTTGTACACAAGCGCCCATTAATTTATGGCATTATAAAGTGAATCATTTCACTATCTGCTTTTTAAAAGCGTTGGAAAATAGTTTAGGTTTCAATACGAAGTACTATTAGATTATAATGGTATAATTGTTATAGTGGAATTTGACTATGAGTATACGGGTAAGTTTTGTTTTTGTTTTGATTATGATTAACACAATTATTTAAGAGATAAAAGCTTATCACACAATCGCTTCCTGCAATGTAGATTAAATGTAGATTAAATTAATAATTTGCATACCTCTATGTGGTGTTTTTGAGGGTTAATTAACTAGATCTAAAATCGTCCCTTTGATCGAAATAGCCAACAAAATCCTATTAGATTTTTACGAACACTAGGTGCAGTGGTTTTCTCGTTTCACCAACCTGCTCAATTAGCCTTCACTATAAGGTCGATAAAACATTTAATCTGGCTTTATTCAAAGCGAATCGATGTTGACATAAATATATTAAACCATTTCTAATATAATAAACCCGATTATAAATTTTAAGTTGGCGTCAGATCGGACAGTTGCAATCACTCAGAAAGTTAACGCTGTAAAGAGGAAACAGCTTGAATGTCATCATCTTATAAATGACCAGGTATCGACAAAAAGTTAATGTTTTAGTTTTAATGATTTTAGCCAGATATTTACAACTACTGGGAAAAGTTTCAATCAATACCAAGACAATAATCACATGATTTGATTAATTAAATTCTATTAAAAAAAACTAATGTTTCGATGGAATCTCTAATCAATAAATTAAAATCGATCGTATTGATTATGATCTACGCTAGACAGATACGAGAGCGTTAAGTGTTACAAAAGAACAATTAAAAATCTACGTATTCTAATAACATATGCAGATGGAATTTTGTGATTATAATAACATAAGACATTAACTTTGCATTTTGCTCATCAAATCAAGCACAAACTCTACGTGTATATATTCATCTACCTATTCTAGTCATACTCGAACAAATATCAATGAGTGGCCGGGCCTCAAATAGTGAAGTTGGTCGGGGCAAATTACGCGCTCGTACATTCGCACGGAATTAAAATGAAATGATAAATTTGTACCGTTTCGTACCCCACGGTCACGCAAACTATCCGCGAGTTTCAAGTAGCAATTAGACTTACTTTATTGACATTTCGCTAACGATGATCCAGACTTTTTTCGTCCATAAGTATCTAGTTATGAACCTTGTGAGTCAAAGTACTTTATATTCCACATACATACAGGAA
This sequence comes from Dermolepida albohirtum, assembly GCA_031893035.1. Lineage (NCBI taxonomy): Eukaryota > Metazoa > Arthropoda > Insecta > Coleoptera > Scarabaeidae > Dermolepida > Dermolepida albohirtum. The sequence goes on along the minus strand of JAVIWB010002860.1, from coordinate 132,798 downwards.
AATAAAAGAAAAAGAAATAAAAATAATTTTTAGTTTTTTAGATTTCTTGTTTTTATTATCAAAACACCAGACATAAAATTTTGATGGAACTCATGTAAATGGGCCGTGATTTTGTAAGTTAGGCTTTCCGTTAGACGTGACCGATCCGTGAGATCGGGTTCTGAATAAATTTGTAATATGCATAAAAATTATCTTATTAAACATAAGAAACATTACCGGAGAGTTTATAAGAAAATTTTATTAAAACTCGTTATAGAAATGACTCTACACAAATACACGCAACCCTTTGTAAGAGTTTCAAATTAAATGCGTTCTTCGTGGGCTAAAATTATTGTACGTGGTACGATACAAATGTATCTGCAGTTAAAGTGTTCTATAACGTTTAGAAAACATATGTAGTGCTGTCCCGTGTTGAATATTTATGGTGTTTGTATGCGGTATATAAGTACAGGTAAATTGGAAAATATACTCAGTGTAATTGAACCTGAAGAAGCTGCAAAAGCTCTATTATAACGATTAAACAAATATTTGTAAATAAAATTATATTTTTCCATTAACTCTCTTTTTTACTGATTAATCCAAAATGTAAGATCAGCATTTCGTGATATAAAACAAGTTTGTAAATTTCGTTTTTATGGAAAAACCTTTTGTATTTAAAAGCGAAGAACTGCTAGCTTATATTTCGACCTTCTTCTTTACTACGAAATTCTGTATGACATATAAAATTATCTATCGACAAAAGATATTAGTTTGTTACAAAAATATCACAGGGCCTGGCACTTTCCTGTTCCAATTAAGAAACATTTTCCGAAGTGTCTTTCAGTATGTAATGAAATTATCCTCCAAGAACAACACTGTTTTAAGAACAATAAATCATTTACACGTTCCAGTTGCATGAAAAAGATCCTAACCATAAATGTAATTATCTGACTTCATCGATAAACATTGGATAAATTCTTTTGTGGCTGAAGTAGGGATTTCAAAGAGTGTATGTATTCAATATTGAAGTGAAGAACAGACTATTAATCTTTGGAGCTTTTTTCCATACTTTAGTGTATATAACATCATTTTCTCAGTTTCTATGACATTCCTTGTTGATTCAAATATAGCCGAAGTGTCATTCATTGTAAACATGTGTAAAAGTTTTTCATTTGTTAATTGGAAATTTTGATCAATAGCATCTTGAAACTCTTCGTCATCAATTAAAGAAAACCTGTTTGAACGCAATGCTTCTTCAATTGATTCGGAGAAGTAAAAAACGAAACCATATTTGCTGAATTTAAATTTCTCTTGAAGCTTGGTTACTTAGTGAATAAAGTAGCTGGTGATGACTCTTACACCATTTTATTTTACCAACCCATCGAGATAGTCAAATATATTTTTAAATACCTGAAGACCAACTACGATGATTGCCACGAAAAAAACTTATCTACGTAGCGCCAGTTTAGCCAAAACTGTAAAGGTGGAAGAGCAGACAATAGTCAATTCTCAACGGAATATGACAACTAAATACTTAAAAAACTCCAATGCTTAATACTTGACCATAATCACGCATCATTTCATACAGCAAAGTTAACAGTTAATTTCTTAAAGGATGAAGGTTTCAAAAATCCACCATATTTACTGAATATAGCTATGTGTCACTCCTGGTCTTTGGTTAATTTAAAAAAGTAATTACGGAAGAGAAGATTTTTACTGAAATTCATTCTGAAATTATGAAGTTCTTTGAGAGCATTTTCTTTAAAGATGTAGTCAGGTGCTCCGACTTATAGACTTCTGCGGTTGTTACCTTTAATTACTTCATCTTGGATTTCCAGTTGAAACCGCGTTCTCGGCACTTCTGCTGACGACGTTTCATCTTCGCTTACATGAGACATCTCCAGGGCTTATCTGCTGCTAATACTGTTTTTGGTGCACTGAAACTAGCGTAAATCTGTTGCGGGTGGGTTTATACATGCGTGTTGTCTGTTATGAGTCATTGGAGCGTTGCATTTTACGTTAGAATTGTTTAGAGGTCAGGAATTGGCAGACTTATGTTGGAGAAAACGGTCATCATAATTTAGGTTACTGAGCTTTCTATTGATTCAGAATTTTTTCGATTATAATACTAACTCTTTTGGCACATGATTTAAGTAGAGTTGAATTGAATATGGTGCCCGGTTTTCTGGTCTATACTTGGCCAGTGTAAAACCAGTTACATATTTGTACAGCGCTCTTTGAAGTCTAGCAACTAATTCTATATTCCCACAATCTAAAATTTAAATATGGGTTGAGATTTTTAGATGATATATTTATTGTGTGGCCACATTGTCAGAATTTCTTGAATAACTTCCTCATTTTATTAAATTTCCAGCCCAATTCCATGTCACCATGGAAGTTAAATGAGAAACTTCCCCTTCTTCCCTAGATGCGATAATGAATCATCGTTTTGATGGTTCACTAGGACATTCAGTTTACCCCAAATTTACATCCATCCGCCCATAAACAAGGTGTCTTCAACTTCTTAGTTCACAGAACTTTCAGCAACCTGACCAGTATTCTTTACACCAGAAAATAAACCCTGTCTCCAACACTCATAAGTAACAATTTTATCAAACATAATATTTAACAGAGCATACGCCTACATCTTAACTTTAGAGCTCCACAACCCAACACCCAGCATACTTCGTTCCCTCTTCCCGAAGTCTCATAAGGTATCACTGACTGCCATAGTAGTATACTGCTATTATTGCATTGAAACTAATAACTTGAAGCTAAGATTAAGTACCCTAGTGGGCTACATTAATAAACTGATAATATCGACTTGAACGGTGTGTCGACGTTGAAGTAGGTTTCTTCGAACATATTTAATACAAGTCACTTCATACAACTGCTAAAGAAATAAAAGATGACGTGCATTTATATTTTTCCTGCTGCCCTGATAACGTACGTATTTCTTTATCGTTTACACATCACATTGCATATTTATTCCGCAATGAATAAGATTTATAAGTAAGACATAAATGTCTACAATACTTGAAGAAACATGATTAATCCGTTTAAATTGTTATAAAAAATGTATATAGAAATGCATGTAATATTACCGAATTTGCATAATACGCCTGTGCACTATATCATTATATTATTATTCCATTAAAAAGCATAAATTATTCAGGAGAATGTGAAGGCCTACTTAAAACTAAAATTACACAAGTTGTCACCTGCCCTTTATTAATTAATGCACAAAATGTGGTGCGTGTGTCGTATTCATGCGGCGCTAAGAAGATTAGCTTTGAAATTATGCAAGGAGAAACGATGTTATTTTCTCAATATTTAGATATGCTTATTTATAATATGGAGAATTGTAGAGAAGTAACAGTAATATAATACTTCTGATTTTGTAATTAGAATATTCTTTACATAAATATCTAAGTGGAATATACATATGTTCTACTGTGGGCATGCAATGACAAGTTGCAACATTCAAATTAGAAGTTGAGATTAAAATTCGATTGACTTTAAATCTATTATGTAATGTCAATAAATTCCTGCTCATTAGAATATCTAGCTATTAATACACAGGTGCAATTACCGTGAGGATAAATGTATGTCTGCAATAATTGTATATTATCTACTGATAATGAAGTTAGTTGTTAAAAATCGTATATAGGATATAAACATTGTTATGGAAAGGTGTTTTATTTACGCCGCATGTTTAACCAAGAGAAGTCATATTTCACCTAGAAAATGCTCGGTTCCACAAGGTGTTGTGGTTATGGTAACAATTAACGAATTAAGTCTCGATTTGTTGCCGTATCTGTCTTATCTGCTTTTACTTTTGAGTAGTTTGAATAGTTGAAAGCTGTTGAACAGTATTGGATTAAATGTCTAAAGCTGAAAAGAGATAATGGAAAAAATAAATACGATTTTTCTCAGACAGTTATTTTTTGTCTCATTCTAGAGATTCTCTGATCTATCCTTGTACAATTGCTTGATAATTGAGCGAAATATCGACGAAAATTAACCAATTCTTGGTTAATTTTCTTCGATATTTCGGTCAATTATAAAGCAACAGTAAGAAAGTGGTTTATTAAGTAAAATGTAACTGATTTTTTTATAAACACAATAGGTTGGTAAAAACAATTAAATAAATTTGGAGAGCTGTACTTGCAGGTAAATGATGGAGTCTGTGGTTGATTAACTTGTTGAACTTTATTAAATATATCGCGGGATATAATGGTTTTGATCCGAATTCCGTAATCCTTCAAAATCAACTCGTCGTGCCAGTCGGGATTTAGAACTGCCTACAACAACAATTTGGCGTGTTTTGAGACGTCAGTTGGTTATGAAGCCGTACAAGTTACAGTTGTTAAAATCTCTGCGTCCTGATGACAAACGGAAACGTGTGGCATTTTGTAACGAGATTCATGATGCTTTTGACAATGTTAACACTTTCGCACAACGCATCGTGTTCAGTGGCGAAGCGACTTTCCATGTTAGTAGTCTGGTAAACAAACACAATGTTCGAATTTGGGGTATACAGAACCCACATGCAGCTACTGAACAAGTACGAGATTCGCTTAAAATCAATGTGTTTTGTGCGATAACCAAAACTAGTTGTTTCCCAGGCTGCACGAAGACAACTTCATTTTTTAACAAGACGGGGCACCCCATCACTGGAGTCGCCAAGTGCGTGAATATCTGAATGAAACTCTAGCGAACCGTTGGATTGGTCGTCAAGGAGCTGGCGACTTAGCATGTCTTAGCTGGGTTCCACGGTCACCGGATTTGACACCCTGTCACTTCTGCCTGTGCGGATTCGTTAAAAACAACGTTTATGTACCACCACTCCCACGGAACCTGGAAGAGTTGAAGAACCGGATCCGTACTGCCATAACATCAGTGATGAAGGACATGTTTGCCCGAGTATGGGAGGAATTTGAGTATCGATGTGATATTGGTCGTGTCACTGATAGAGGACATATTGAACATTTGTAATCTGAACTTGATAGGTTCGTAAATATGTGTGTAAAGTTTCATATTCGTATGTCTTAAAGCTTAATAAATATCGTATATACATTCGAAATACGTATATTCTTTTTGAAACATCCTGTATATCCACCTTAAGTGACTAAGCTGTAATCGTACTAGTTTATTGACATAATATTATACAAATTCATAATTAATTAAAATATAAATATATATAAAGAGAATCAAAACACGTGAGGACGATAAATTGATTCCATCACAATTAACATCACAGTGCAAAGGTTATATTTTTTTCCCTTTTATTAATAGTATCTTGACACCAAGCGTGTTATTGATTACGGACAGTGGAAAGAACCTGTCAGTGATTTAATAGTGGCCCTTCATATCTTTCTTTCAATCATCTCAAACGTTGTTAATAAATTTTAATCTTCATTTGACTCGTCGAAATTGACTTCTACGAATTGTAGAAGTATTTTAGAGTTAACGTCGGACGGATTGGATTGTGTTCATAGACATGACCGCAGTGAAAGTATATTGTTGTAGACAATGATCAATAAACCTCATCTTTCGATACGTTCGAGCGCCATAATCTATTTATGTAACCGACAACCCGATGACAAAATTTCCCCAAGCTAATGAAGTTAACGTGGTGCCCGGACGGTATTCTCGCCCGAATATAAAAGGGGGGTATTTTCGGTTTAGTTGAGGTAGTATATTTGGGGAGATTACGTTTGAGAGATGCGAAGGATAATCTCTACGGGTTTAAATTTACAAAGGCGATGAGATCACTTGTGTGAGTTCATGTATATTTTAGGACAGGGATAATAGAGATGTTTCTACGAGACAAGAGCCAATACTTAATTATACGTATGAAAACTAGAAAGGTAGATATATTGTTGTCATAGCAGAGCAAAGGATATTGAACTAGAGACATGTTTTGCAAAGATATTCTCTATTATTTACATAGCTATTACATATATTAATCGTTATTGTTAGTTTGCACACACAAGTATTTAATAAAACTGCCTTTCATATTTAAAGGAATTTTATTTAATGAAGTTATTATTTCGAAGAATCGTTTAATAATTGAGTGTTTAATATGCACTAAAGGCATTCGTGTATAACAACAAAAAATGATAATTTTCTTTAAAAAGGACGGATGTATACAATATTGTTCGACCAAATGGTTATTTCTAAAATCTTCGATCAAACAAGGAATTATTAATTAAACAAAGTACGATGGAGTAAACTCATTTAGTTATTCTTTTAGAATATAGAATATTCCAATTCACGATAACTGAGAATCAAAAATTATAACAATAAACATTAATTAGTAACAAACAACGTTTCACCAATATTTCAAACGCAATTTGAGCGCACTGGTAGAAGTAATGTTGTTGTTTTCGATATTCGTGGGATTGTGTACCTTTACTGGGTTCCTGAAGGTTAAACTATTAATCAACATTACTACTTTTACGTTCTTGCTCAACTCCGTGAAAGAATAAAGAAAAATCTACCCGAATTGTGGAAGGACAAGTCAAGAGTCTTCACCAAGACAATGCACCGGCTCATTTCGCATTGTCAGTCGAGAGGTTTCTAGGCAAGTACAGCATCCTAGTGTTAGACTAGCCTGTTTATTCGCCGGATTTTGCGCCGTGCGACTTCTATCTGCTTCCTAAGGTTAAATCTGAATTAAAGGGATCAAAATTTTAGTCCATCGTGAAAGCGGAGGAAGGTGTTGATAGATGAAGACTTCCAGCACTGTTTCGAACAATGGAAGATTCGCATGGAGCGCTGTAGTGATAGAGAAGGGGTGTATATTGAATGCTTTACAGCGTCAGTCTCGTTATTTAATAACCACACATCGTATTATGCATTACAGTGTAAAAATTTTCACTTTTACTTAAATATTTTACGAATTCCACGAAAACAGAAAGCAATTTATTAATATAGTTATGTTAATACGTTTCAAATCCTCACAATAAAAAATTAACCATTCAACTCCGTTAAAAGCTATCTGATACAGCTTATAATAACAGTGAATTAATCCTCCTCATTTGCTTATGGTATATCAACTATATGAGTTGTACCTAAACAGTAAACAAAACAGTTTCTTTAGTCCAAAGTAACATATACTGAAAGAAAATATTCACATTAAATAAAAGTCAATGCTAATAGTATAAAACAAATAGGCTCTATAAATTATTTGGGATTGATAATTGATTCTAGATGTAAATAAAAAAACAATATTGCTTCTATTAGTTAGTTAGTCAGGAGTTCCTTTGCGTTGTCGCGCCTTAAAAAAGAGTTGGGTTTGGATGCACAATAAATGTATTAATCTGGTACGTAGACTTCCGCAGTTATGGCCCATACCATCTTTTTCTGGGCTTCCGGGTTGGAACTGCGTCACTGGTATAACGGCCGACGTTCCGTACTCACTCATATAGGACATCTTCAAGGCTCAACTACTGCTACTGTCTGTTGCATTGAAACTGCGAGTTTCAGTGGGATAATAAGACGACTAATGTAGGATTGAAAATGTTGGATAAGTAGATTGTCTGATAACAATGATATCTAAGGGGAGGAAGAAGAGAACAATATTTTTGCAAATGTAAATTAAATTAGAATTAATTCAGGCTGATAATATTGAATATCTAGGCATTTATCTCGATCTTAGAATTACTTGAGAATAGCCAAAACTGGAACATCAGCTGATAGTAGAGTGTAGACTGCCCGACTGTCATTCTTTCTTTTCTAAATGCCCAGTTTCTTAAAAAACTTCAAAAAACTTCTGTATAAACTGTCTGGATGAATAATGAAACTTCCGAACTAAATAAAAGAATACGACAAAACCCTGAAAACTTTTCTGCAGCAAATCAACCAAATCGGATGATAGATAGACATCTTATGCATTTTTTGGAGAACAAGTTATTATGTAATAAAAGTGTAATCCAGACAATGTGAATATTTAGGATCTAACTACTGTGAGGAAATCCAATGCAGACATTCTACAAAGATATTAAAATTTAATTCTCTGCATTGACATACACGCGCTTTGGCATGAACCCAACATTGTTACATACGATGATCTCAAAATGCTCTAAGTTATTGCCTAAATTAAAAATTTCAGTGATAAATATATTGAGTGAATCAAAATGCATTCCAATAAACTAACGAAAATTCCAGTGAAGCTTTGGAAAAGATTTTTTGACGTAGATAGTTAAGAGCTCACCACAGATAGCATCAAAATCTTAATCTAAGGAAGACATGTACCCCTTTTAAAAGGATGAAACGTAGACAGTGTACTTGCCTTGATAGTAGCTACTTATATTTATTACATTAACGTACATATTCCATAATTTATTTGCTTAAAAGTTATAACTTTATATTTTGAGTATCAGTGCAATGTCAGCAGTAGCAACCCTGAGGATGTCTCGTGTAAGTGAAGATGCACCGTCGGCAGCAGAAATATAGAGGACACGTTTATAATCCAGAAGCTTAAATGAAGTAACTATACTTTTACCTCCATATTTACTTAGTTCTATGTTTAATTAACTTTCTTGCAATTGAGTACATTACTTGTAAGGCTTTCTAAAGGCTATTAGTCTAGATTCATATGGTGTTTGTCCTCATTTTATAGATATGTTTGTATTGTATTTTTTTGCATTTTTTTGTGAATGCTTTGATGTACTCTGCGATAAACTAAATAATGGTAAGACTTATCAAATTCTATTCCATTTAATTTCTTCGAGACCACTTATTAAATGTTTGAAGGAAATGTAATAAAATATGAAGATGTAAATTTATATAGAAAAAAGTGTTCTCAAAAACGTTAATTTTTGTAAACGAATCCTTATTGATATCAATTATAGTAGACACTCTATTCTTTTTGTATTCATCTTAAAATTTAAATATTTCAATAGATGAATAAATAAAATTAAATAACCTACGTTTCAATATTATTGACAGTAATTCATGAATTTATGAGAAAGTGTTTTATTTATCGAAACAAATCACCCAAGACATTATTATTTAAATCATTTTTCTTTTCGCAAAGAAAAAACGTGCTCACGAACAAGGTCGAAACTGTTGAAAATCACGCTAAGCGATAAAATAAACTCATCTCATCTTTAGTATGTCGTGTCTATAACGTTAATCTCAAAAATAAAAAAAAAGAAAGAACAAAATAAAAAGGAGGACGAAAAAGGGGAAAAAACCGATTCAAGAAGACATATGGAGATGGTACGACGTCTATTCTATAGATCACCCTACTGTCATGTTCCATGATGCACACCAGGCACACAACCCCCATCCACCATCTTCATCTCCTTTTGACTGAAACTTATCTCTTTTCCTCACCCGCCACCAACCATGTTTGTTCGGTTAGAAAATTGCCAAACTTTAATTGGCTACGGGGCATCGCGTCGGCTGTGCGAAACTACTTTTATAACTACCTTTATTATACTTTGTTCACACTTACAATTGCTTCGGAGAAGCCCGAAGAATTATAAAACATCTTTCAATAACTGAAAGTTTTCTTTTGTAGTAATTGGTGGAGAAGACAGTTTGAAAAGAGGATCTGATTGTTAGAAATTAAATGACGATGCGATATTTCTTATTATGAATAATTTTTTCCTTAACTTTTAATAGAGTAACGATTAGTTCAAAAGTAAATTTACTATGTTAATAGTGTTACTAAACGTCAGCTTCAAATGCTCGTAGATATAATTATAGATTTTGTTAATAGGTCAATTTAATTACTAAGATGTTTTTAAAACCAGTTACTGTTGCATTACATATTTCACTCTAATATACTTTTGAGAAAAATGGCAATAAATTAACCAGAAATGGTAATATTTACATATCGGAAACGATCTCTAAATTTTTACTCGTTCATTTCATTAATTTAATGTTTAGGGAAATTCGTATTGCTCTGTTTGTGTTTGAACTGCGAAGACAAAGCTTTTCTTCGACAAGTAAATAATAAATAATTTTCGGCACATATTCTAGAATATTTTATATAATAATTTTTAATATTACAACTAGAGTTGGTGTTGTTAGCGTCTGGTCAGCAGCGCATATTTCGCGATAGGATTGAAGCAGGTAATACATGTAAATATCAGGTGTACCGGAAAGTCATTACTGGTTTTTCTAACAGATGTCGTTAGACATAGGTATGTAAAGTTACGATTTGACACATATGTCATTTTATTCTACTAACATCAAGCTTCAAAGCCATAGATGTTATACTTTGCGAAAGTAACAATGTCGTAGATTTATACCTCTTTGAAAATGTCGAGTTTCGTGCCTGAAAAAGTGCATTTGCGGCACGTATTACTTTTCTTATTTAATCAAAAGAAAAAAGCCATGATTTTGACAATTCAAAAGTATTGATTTCGATTTACAAGACAAAGAACGTTCTGGAAGATCGGAAAAGTTTGAATATGCGAAACTACAGAAGTTATTGGATGAAGACCCAACCCAAGCTCAAAAAAAAAATTGGCAGAAGTGTTAAATGTGGCCCAAGAAACGATTAGCTACGGATTACGAGCAATAGGAAACCACATTAATTAAATGACAGGCAAATGGGAAATCAAAAATCGTCTGTGAAATGCTGCTTCAAAAGTATGATCAGAAGTCATTTCTGCATCGAATAGTGGCTGATGAGAACTGGATTTATTTCGAAAACCCTAAGCGCAAAAAGTCATGGTTATCAAGGCCAAATCGATTTGGTCGCAAGGCAATGCTCTATGTTTGGTGGGACTAGAACAGTGTGGTGTATTACGAATTGTTGAAAACTGGTGAAGCAGTTAGTACTCATCGCTACCGACAAAAAATTATCAATTTGAACCACGTATTGATAGGAAAACGTCTAGAATGAACTTAAGAACACACGGTAAAGTGATTTTACAGCATGATAACGTGCCGTCTCAGACTTGGATGGGACATAATATCGCACCCGCCGTACTTTCCAGGCCTTTCCGCATCAATAGGACACGCCCTTGCAGTGCAGCACTTCCAGAATTTCGAAGAAGTTAGAAAACGGGATGACATTCATAAATTCCCTTAAAGATGGGCAAGATGTGTAGAACCAAATGGCCAATGCTTTGAATAAATACATTTTTGCCATTTTCTTGAAAATTATGTAGTTTTTTACGAAAAAACTGGTAATGATTTTCCGGTACACGTAGTAAACACTTATCCTTTTAAACAACGTCTTCGGTATGCAGAATAAAACAATGTTGTTTTTATAAAGATCTAGTAAAGATGTTATGAATTTTTTTGCACTAAAATATGTACATTCAGACGTGATTCATATCCTAAAGTTTATACACTCTGACATAATGATTTCAAATATTCTTTATGATTTTCTAACGTAAAGATACATAATATATTTCACTTTATAAAAACGACTTTATTCTTTGTGGCCAATACCTTTTAAACTACAAAAATTTTAAAAAAGAACTAGTCAACATTGTCTTGGTTCTTGACTTCTTGTTTTGGTTCGTCTTTTGATTTCCATTCTGCAGATTGGTGCTTAGTTTCAGGGCCCTATTTAAAGCATCCTGTTGCACTAATAGTTATGAAAGAACCAAGAGAAGTGGTTAGTTTTAAGACTAGAATTCATTCTAAATTATGCGAAACGAATCTACAGTATGTTTGTCTTCTAGTACGAATTTGTTCTGTGCGTGTTTTGCCGCGGATCCAAATACGACATTGTGTTTATTTATCAGCTGATGATGGCAACTTAGTTGTCGAAATGTGTATACAGTATACGAACATTATTGTAGAAAGGGGTTTTATTTAGCTTTTCTGATTGAAACATCTATTAAAAAAAATTGGCAACTAATGAGATTTAAAAAAAGAGTTCGAAATTTAATAAAAATACTATCAAATGAAGAAGTAACAATAAGTTAATTCATTTTCTCATCACATTAATAAACGTTATTGCCTTCGTATTGATCCTTTAATAAATCAAACAAGATTTATTTGAAAAATAATTAAGCAAAATAGGTTTTAAATGCAACACAAAGCCTTCTAGTAATAAATAATAACTTTAGTTTCTAGCTTTTCAAAATGCAGTAACAAATCTAATCACATTACTTAAAAACATTCCGTTTCTATAAATCCTCTCTATCGTAATTTTCAACTATTAAAACAATGGTTCGTAATTTATTACGTTAAGTTAAAAACGTCGGATCGCGGTGACCTGGAAAAACAATTGCACTAAATTAATTTCCAGAAGAAATAAATTCCCAGGGTTTTATGTGTTTCGAGTGAACAGAAAGGGTGAAGCAAATAAAAATGATTGCGATTTGATTTCCTACGATGAAAAACGAAAAACATGAGATAATAAATTCCGTCGATTCTGACTTATTGCTTATTTTGTCAGATTATATATATTGGATGTTATCTATCTGCGTATTTACGTTGATGTTTATGATGTATTGATATATTTTCGGTAAACTGATTTCATAAAGAATAATAAGCAGATTCAATTACTTATACAAACAGTATTTTAGATTAGTTTCTCTGTTGCTTTTATGTCGAGGAGAATCGATACAACATATTTGTTTTGTAATATTGAGAAAGCTGGAGATCTGGCTCATATTTTCTTGACATACTATTATAATTTACGCTTTATAAAGTCGTATTTCCTGTAATATAAAGGACTAATACAAATTAAAAACATCAATTATCAAATGTATTTCCATATTAAATATAAAGTATTGTTCAGATTTAAAAGACGAATGAACTATTTATTTACTCAGCAAGCAATTCCTCACAATAAATATTGTAGAATATTTAAATGTCAACCTGTATTTTTGACATCAATAAATTCTGAGAAAGATCTATGTTAAAATAGTAAGGAAACATTTCAAAGCAGCATAAATGTCTTTAAAATTGTCCTATAGTTTCTTGTCGACGACATATATAGCGCGATCTAGATGATTGTTAATACATTTGTATAATCAAATTATACCATGCATTACAGTGTAAAAATTGTTAACACTTTTAATTCAATAACTTACGAATTCCACGAAAACAAAAAGCAATTTATTAATACACTAACGTTAATACGTTTGAAATCCTCACAATAAAAAACAAACCATTCATCTCCTTTAAAAACTTTGCTATTCGATACAGATTATAACAGTGAAGTAATGCCCCTCATTTATTCTGGAATATATGCAAACGAGAGATATGGAAATAGTTCACATTCATTTACAGTATATTGGTCCAATTTTATAATCACGCAGTATTAGCAGTTAGATACATTTATAAGCTTAGGGATTCAAGCAATTTTGAAACTTATTGAAATGGAAATTCCCAATTATTATTATTAAGCCAAAAATGAACCGAAAATGAACCTCGATTTTTTTTAAATTATAATTTTTACTTTCTTTTTATTTGGAGTTTCGACCGTTACATTGATAAACCTTTTAATTTATAGTAATGACGTTTCGGGGGAGGAGTCACTCTCTTTCAAGTTATTTATTTTCTTCAACGTCCAGTACCGTTTACAGATATATATTTTCATTTGTGAACAATAATTCTTATACATATAAATTTATATAAATATAAAATAAATAATAATAAAATAAATATAAAAAGTATCATCTGATTTTCTTTCGCTCTAACTTTTGTTAAAAGTGAAAACTCATTTGGTTTTTAACTGATTATGTTTAATCACACTTATAAATTTTGTTTCAATTAATTGTGGAAAGTTATATTCGACAAATGGCCGCCACCAGAGGTCATGCAAATTTGGGCTCTTTTGATTACATTTTGCATAACTGTGCAGCATTTGTGGTGTTATATTGTCAATTTCGGCTCGAATGTTGTTCCCTAACTCCTTCAAGGTGCGAAGCTTTTTCGTGTACACCAACGACTTCAAATATCCCCAGAGGAAGAAGTCTGATGCAGTCAAATCGGGAGATTCGGCTGGCCAAACCAAATCATCGAAACGCGAGATTACATACGCTGGGATGGCATCCTGGCCTAGTTCTGTTGGATGAGATGTCCTCCAAATGCAGATCGTCAACTTTCGGTAAGAAAAATTCAGTCAGCATAGCTTTATAGCGGCCGCCATTCACTGTAATAGCGTTACCGTCAGCTCCTTTGAAAAAATAATGTCCAGTCACCTTTTCCGACGTAAGTGCACACCACGGGGTAACTTTGAAAGGGTGTAATGATGTTTAATGGATTATGTGAGGATTTTCCATCCTCGGAAATGAGGATTTTGCTAATTGACATGGCCTCTGAGATAAAAATAAGCATCGTGATCAATTTTGATAGAAAATCATCCACTTCATTGTTGAGATCCAAAATCTTAGGGCTGTATTCTAAACGGGCACCTACCCTAAGAGATGCTAATTCGTTTGGTGTAAATGTTTTTTTTTCATTGAAGTAGGAAAAAAAATTGTTTCCGCCCGGGATCGAACCGGGGACCTTCCGCGTGTTAGGCGGATGTGATAACCACTACACCACGGAAACGTGCTTAAATAAATTTATATTACAGGTATAAAACAAATGTAATTTTAAAATGGAGAAAATTTATTGATGTTTTAAATAAATAACAAAACATTTTCTTATTAAAAATTACAGCTAAATACAATTAATTTATTACAATTGTATTTACCGTAGTGCGAGTTCCCACTGCGTAAATAGAATGTATATAACGAACACGTGTGCCCTATAATATTTAATACAAACACGAGAGCAAAATAAACTTTTCTTACAATCGCACGCTTTCCGACTAGGACCGAAGTAACCAAGAATATTTTATTTTATGGGCTAGGAAGTAGAGATACGTGCAAGAATGTCCTAGAAAATTACGATGAAAGTCATTATCGTTAGATAAGTGATCGTGGTGTGATAAGTTTCCGCAAATTTTACCATTTTTTATTTGAAGAAACCCGTTACATTTGTATCGTACATTAATAATGACATCCTGCTGAGCCTTTAGAACATAAATTCTTCACATTATAGGCTTTAACTGCGTACCATGCGCTTAGAAATGTAATAAAAAAAAACGTTGTGTTTTTTTTTCTACAACAGAAAGTTGTATGATTCGTGATTTAAATACATTTGGTTGATATTTAGTTTCACATAATATTAGTTTAATAGTATACGGGGATGAGTAAAAAATTTTTTTGAAAATTCACTAATGGTGCACAACTTAGCTGTTGCTTATTTATTATAGACATTTTTATGTTGAATCATGCAATTGTGCCTAATTAAGAGAGATCTAGGACGTATATTGTTAGGCCAGTACTACATTTATTGATCTTAAACCATAATACGTCTATCATATGCTATATGAATGTATAAATTTGAAGCAATGACCTTATCTCAACGGCACTGCGTTCGTTTAAAGATATGACGGTAACATTCTTTTGGAGTTAAAAACTTCAAATTTTGATTCGTCAATAAGAGCACACAGTGAATTAGAGTCCTTCTAATATGTCGTAAATTGCATTATGGAAGGATATTTATTAAAAAACATTATTTTTTCTTGAGTAACATTTTCATCAGTATCATTATGTTTTCGTCATCAGTTTTCGTCGAAAATTACCTGAAACACAATCGCAATAAATACGTCCACGTTCCATTTTCGTTTAGTGTTCCATTTCGAAAGTGAGCTATAACAATGAACTTCTATTCTGACGAAAATCGACATCAGTGAAGCATATCTACGTAGTTATCTATAAAAATCGCAAAGTTGGAAATAAAAGTTTAGAGGTATTTAAAATTACAAGAGTCCTTAAAGGGGAGTGACGCTCACATCTCTCGTTAATCAAACAGGTAAATAAAAGCCCTTTCCACATAATGTTCGTATTCTGTGTTCGCATTTCGACAACTAAGTTTTCAACAGCAAAAACACACATTTTAGTATGTGTTTGACTTTTCTCGGTTAAAGTCTGGTACGGACTTGTTTCTGTGCGAATTTTACCGGTGTTGATGACAACTTAGTTATTGAAATGCGTATACAGGATACGAACATTATTGTGGAAAGGGGTTTTATTTGCCTTTTTTAATTCAATCAACCACAGTTTCTATTAAAATTTACTTACGTATCTCTAATTACTTTCTTGTATCGTTTCGATGTGAGCACCCATTGCACCATTTACAATGGTGTTTATCGACGAAGTGAAAATACCTGATGAGCTCTGGACTTGAGGAAAACAGTCGTAGACAATATTTTCTTCGACAATTGCTGCTGTCCAGAATATTATCGTTGCTGTTTTTATAAATAAAATAAATACACAATTAGTCAGCTTTTCGACTACTTTTGTTATAAGTTTTGTTATATAATATAGCTTATTATTAGCGAATAGTTATATACCGTATAATAACAGCAGAGTGTAATTATTGTACCATCTACGGACTTCTGATCTATGGGCCTACCACGTTTCCACTGAGCCACTTTGCTCTGGTCTCTCGTATTTTCACTTTTTCTATTCAATCGAATATTTTAAGTAAATTCATATGCTTCCATAAATTAACTCTACGACAATAGTTATTTTTTGTAATATTATTGATGCTGTTTTTATAAACAAAATAATAATTTTTGTTTTCCCAACCTTTATTATGTAATATAGTATATTATTAGCGAACATTTATATCCTATACGAAACCTAAACGGGAAAAAAAAACTAGCAGAGCGTAGTTTCGATCTACGGACCTCTGGGTTATGGGCCCAGCACGCTTCCACTGCGCCACTCTGCTCTTGGCTCCAACATTTTGAGTTTTTGTATTCGATTGACATTAATGTTAAATAAATTCACAAGCTTCTATAAACTAGTCTTAGCAAATTTAGTAACTAAATATGCTTAGAACCATATAGATTTTAATATAATCATAAAAATTTATCTAAAGTTGGAGTTAAAAAAATTAATAAATAAATTGGCACTCAGCAAAATGAAGTTGAAATGATTTGAATTACAAATATCACTTTTTCAAGTCTAATAAATGATTTAAGATATCTATAACTACTCAATAAACTATAACTAATCAATTTTGCTGAACTTTATTCCAACCTAAATCAGAAACTAAGTATCAGGGTTTTCCAATTTGTCCTTAAAAGATGAGCATACTAATGTAGTCCATGTACATTTATTGTGTCAAGATTAAACGTGGAAAATTTAGTTGTACGTATTGATTACTAAAATGTTACATGAAAACCTACTTTGTAATTTACAAAACGGATAACTTTTCTTGAATAAATAAGGGAACCTTATTTAAAATACAAAGCATTGCACTCTGCAGTAGATGTTCAAAACTACCAACGTTTTGTTTAAGACAAAGATCAACATGTCTTCTCAAATTATGAAAAATACTTTATTCAAAATGTTTCCGTGGAAGTATCATTTACTGCTTCCAACTCGTACAAATTGTGAAGTCTCTTCGTGAATATTGTATCTTTCAAATATTCAAAGATAAAATAGTGTTAAGGTGTCAAATCTGGTGAATTTGCTAATCATAAATCTATAGTAAAATTATGGTTATCATAAAATTCTTTCTGGCGAAATCGAGTAACCTAAGCTTGTGTGGTAAAACCCCTCCCTGCTGAAAATAACCACAATTTATTTCATCATCATGTATCTGATCAAAAAGGGGTCCCAATTAATTTTTCTGTAACGTTCCTTGAAATTGCAATCCAAACACCAATTTTAACAGAGTGAAACTCTGTTTGAACAAAAACATATACCATCAGTTGACAATCTTCTATAATTTTGTGAATTTATGTACTCTGATAAGTGAAATCAAACATCGTCCGTGTAAATCTGTTAAATCTAAATTTATATCATGTGCTTTCCATTTATTCAATGAGAGTAATTTTGGCGTTGTTTAAAATCTCGTTAGCATAGCCGACGAAAGATTGACACTCTATATGGATGCATATGTAGAAACATCTTCAGGGCAGTGTGAAAATTGCAATAGGAGATACATAAAAATCATTTGGAGAATAATAAAAAAAAGGCGATATTTGCTATTAGTGGTATTTATTATCTGTTTGAGTAAAGAATTTTCTTAGTTCCCTGTTTGGCCTAAACTCCATTCTCTTTCTATCTATACCATAACTTTTACCTCATTTGTTAATACTGCAGGAGGTTTTTCTGATTTTAGTTTTAAAATATAACCGGTTTTCATAAATCTTTGAACCAATAATACTTCTTCGTCAGAGTATTTTATCAAAGCACGATCATAATGACTACGTACTTAACCCATCTTCGTTTAGCGTTCCAGTTCAAATATGACCCATAACAACAAAAGTATTTTATTGTACCAAACATCATTGATCTAATGTATTTATAAAAACTTACTTTTAATTTAAACGCAGCAACAAAAACCACAAATAAGCAATGAAACTACAAAGACAATAGCAGATATAAAAGGAGATGAAAAATTGTAACTAATCTACAAAGATTAAAATATTCCAAGCTCGAGATATTTATGCAGTCAAGATCAAATTACCCACAGTGTATTCAGCGTATAGATATGTCTATTATTTACTTTTACGTCATTCTTAATCTGCTTTTACTGAAATAGAATCAATCACAAGTGTCCATACACCCAGTGATTGTTGTACATCATCAGCTGTGAACATCCAGCAATGATAAAGCATATTTACTTCCACTTAGTAATTTTAAAAAACTCTAAAAACCTACAAGAATAATATTTTTCTAAAACTGCTGCCTTTTGTATTCTATTAATCTCTGTTATGAACTCATGTATTTATAAATCAGTCAGTTTTGAATGAAACTAAAGATTTTTCTAGAAATTTTTGTTATTAAATATTGTGAAAAACTTTTAGTTGTCAATTTAGAGTTATAGTAGTAATAATAACCCCTATACTTGCTGCTACAAAAAGGTTTACGATCTAAGTCACAAGTTTTGGTGCATGTTTTTATATCAAGCCGAAATAATATCAAACTAGAAAGAGAGCTCTTGTATATTTCATTGAAAAAAACAACCAACAATTGTATGCGTAGTGTGTAATACGAGATCGTTTACATTAGCTGAATTTCTTCTTGAAGTAATCTGATGTAACATTTTTTTAAATGTTTGGTAAAGTTGATTTATACATTGTGACTAAAACGGTAATTGGATGAATGCGTTAATATAAATTATTAGTTAATACTTGATGTATTAAAAAATATACAATTACGAAATTCAAACGTTGAAATGCATGTAACAGTAGCATCAGATATTATTGGTAAACTATATATTGATAATAAAGGAATGTTATTTAAGATACTTATTAATGACGAAATAACATTTATTCATACTATCACATATTAAATGCGATATGTTTAATGAAATGTTGCTTAGAATTTTTTTTCTGCGCAAAATATCTACTTACAAATATATAAGAAGAATGAAGAATTAAAAAACACGTCTGAAAGTGAAATTTGCAAAAATCAAGCAATTTAATAATTTTTCCAAATTTCTGCTGTTATAAAAGTACTTACTTAACTACTTAGTTAAATTAAGATATTTTAAACTGAACTATTCCTTTTGCAAAGCATCATGGATATACATACATAGGTAAGTAATACTCTGTTACAAACATAAAATTCCACCTGTATATAGTACTGAAATAAGTATTTCTTTATTGTCCTTAGTACTCTTAATGATCTCTAGTACTTGTCAAAGCGAAGTATTACAACCGATTTCTAGATTCCGTTGAAATTTTTAATCTTATGCTAATTACTAGAATTTAATTAACCAAAACCTGTGACTATTGTCTTCGTATTGATTGGTGGGGTTACAGGGCTACATTACTATGGCGTCTTATTACATCGTATTAACAGGGAACCCGTCCCATTCTCATTTATTTAATGCTAGTTAGCGCCCTGAACGTTAAGCCAGAGGATCGTTGGTGGATTAGGACATGGGCGATTATCTTTTCTGTCCTATTTCGTATTTGGTGGACGTAGCAACTCTTTTGTTATATCCGGCTTTCGTTCAAATTCTCTTTTATGTTTTTTTAACATACTTTTTTTCCAAAATTCCATCTGTATGGCTATCGTCAGTGCACTTCTCCATGAATTTCAATACACTGCACTTGTAACAGTTCTCTGATTGCGCTCATTTAGAATCTTTCAATGCCTAGTTCTCGGTACAATTTCAACAGTTCAGGATATGTTGAATATTTTTTTCAAACTGCTTTTGAAGAGGTATTTTTAGGATACTTACATTTGATGACATTCAACATTCTAGAAATGTACGAGCGCTTTTGTAACTGACTGTGTTTAATATCAATAAAATTCATTGATACTATTATATTATTATTTTTATAATGCACATCTTAATATTGAAAGTGGAAGGCTATATTTGCAAAGGAAGGAGACAAAGGAACTATTCGAAGAAATGGAAGTTTATGTTGCTAGTTGAAATTCGTATAAATTCGGTGGAATTTCACGGAGAAGTGGATATTATGTGCAATGCAGCTCCTGCACAACGCCGCACATTCATGTAAATTCAATAAGCCCCCCGTAGTCTAAAACTTATAATGTGGAAAATTCGTACCTCCGCCGTGCCAACAATGGGAAAGATAGTGGCTAAAACAAATCGCAAGAATTTGGACGCGTTCCCCAACTAGCGAAATAAAGTATCTTGCAGCAATATTTTAATGAAACACAACGGCGAACGGAAATCGACAGTATTTGCATAATGCCGAATATGTTTGCAATGTTCTTTGACTAAGTAAGTTATTTTTATGGCGAGCCGTGAATGTAGCTGAGGATTTGTGAATCGTGCCAATTGATGTTTTATTCTGTTTTCGAGTTCATTGAATCTTATTACCCATCGGTGAAATCTAAATTTATGTGTTATGCTGGGAATGGAATGCCTATTTTTCTCTTTGTCAGGGGACATTTTATTAATTAATTAAGTCGGTCTCTTAAGGAACGACTATTTATTACGTGAATGTATGTATGTACGAGGGAAGATAAGTTAGTAATCTCTGGCAACTACGATATTTTAAATAACTTCTAATAGACTTTTCAAAAATTAAATATACGAAATAATATATTAAGGCACTGAATGATTTGCTTCTGGGCTTCCGGGCTGGAACCGCGTCACTTGTATATCTATCGACGAAAACGGGATTTTATTCGACGACTACAGCGTCTTCA
This sequence comes from Dermolepida albohirtum, assembly GCA_031893035.1. NCBI lineage: Eukaryota > Metazoa > Arthropoda > Insecta > Coleoptera > Scarabaeidae > Dermolepida > Dermolepida albohirtum. The sequence goes on along the minus strand of JAVIWB010002860.1, from coordinate 111,682 downwards.
GGTGTGTTCCACAGTACTCTAAATGGGATTTCTTCTCAATCTGGTACTGGTACGTAGACTTCCGCGGTCGTGGTCCAAGCTATCTGCATCTGGGCTTCCGGGTTGGAACCGCGTCACTTGTATATCTATCGACGATTCCTACCCATTTGTATGGGACATTTTCAGGGCACAACTACATCACTGAAACTGAATGGTTTGTTTCAAGGACGGGTGGATTTATGAGTATGACGGCCAGGCTGATCTCTGATTTCTGAAGATTTTTCTCGATATGGATAACAAAATTCGAGAGACCCGACGATTCACGCTTTCAAAGTTATCAACTGATTTTACACAGGTTTCAAAGTCAGTTTTGTATACCATTACTCTCTGAAGTATTGAAAATTGTGTTGTCCATGGGTGCAAAGACTGCTTTCTGACAATCACAAAAAAAAGTTTGGGTTATGCTTTATCGTGTTTGACTCGATACAATCAGCAAGGAGGTGAATTTTTGAAACACATTGTTATATGGGATGAGACTTGGGTGTCTCACATGGCTCCTAAATCAAAGCTACAGTCAATGGAAGGGCTACACACATCATAGTCAAACAGAGTGAAAATAAATTTTAGCAAGAAATATTATGGCAACTGTCTTTTGGGACAGGAAGGGGATTTTATTAGTCGACTTTATGGGGCGAGACACAACAATCAATTCCGATGGGTAGTGCCATACAAGCGGCGTGGCCTACTCTCTTGAGGTGTTATATTGCTCCATAGCAATGTAAGACTATATGTTTTTGAACACACAGGAGGTCTAATTAGGTCTTTTAGGTCGGAATAACTGGATTATCCATCCTACAGTCCAGACCTTGCACCCGATAAGTTTCACCAGTTTCGGTGTTTAAAGATGTCTTGGTTGTCAAGGTTTTAACGACGACGAAGAAGGGAAAACTGCAGACATGGATTGCGCTTCTTCACAGGCGGCAGATTTCTTTGACGTTGGATTTCAGAAACTTATTGAACAGTATGAAATGTTTAAACAAAAATGGAAATTATGTAGAAGAGTAGGTGAAAACATCTAGAATAATAAATAAATATATTTCAATGATATTTCCAGTACTTTTCTTCTTATTAAAGAACGGATCTTAATTAAAAATAACCCTAGTACATATCGCGTGCTTTTTCGATGACAATTGACGAAAATTACTTTTCCCTCCATTAGATCACATTAATTAATTCAGAGATTTTTATAGAAAAAAATAATTGGTAATGAGGTTCGATATAACATAATCCTGTTTTCGGACGATCGCTTTGAACAATTAAGCTATCGATACGGATGAGATCGAATCCTAAAAGACCAGGACATGCAAAAACGTCAACAGATGAACTAAGTGTATAATTTGTGACAAATGTAAAAGGATTGCACGCACCGTATGAGGAAATTGTTGAAGCCAAAGGGATTTCACCAAAGACAGTATTCCGAATTCTGATATATTAGTTGAAAAATATAATAGTGCTGAGTAGAATTAGGCACGCCTGGGTAGCGACCCTGTTGAAATGAAAATTTGACGATGGTCGCTGTTCATCAAACGTGGACTAGAAACTTTGAGTCGGAGTTGAAATTACATTCCAACAACTGGAACGATGAAATTTCCCCATTTTCAAGAGCTAATTCAAAGGTGAAACATATATTAATCTTTGCTTATGATTACCATGAAATAACGATAGACAGATTTCCATATGGACGAAGTGACACAGCAGTGTATTGTCGTGAATTCATTCCAAACCTTAATCAAAGATGCACAAAGCTCGATCGACCTCGCTTGTTCAATGCTGAGTAACTCATTCTCCATGACGATTTCTCACTAAAAGCGAACTTTTATTTATTCCCAAAGTTGAAAAACTGAAAAAGTTATGTGTGGATGTTGTTTTATTTCTTTGGAAGAGGTTTTGGCCCCGTGACTTGTGTCATTTTCCTGTATTAGATGGAATGGTAACGCCTGACAGACGTTGAGGTCCAGTCATTGCGAAGTAGGAAGACTATATTGGAGAAATATACATAGAATACAACAATAAACAAGTAGAAAAATTGCGTGCATTATTTATGAAATATTAGTAGTATATTATTCTGAGGGTAATATTTATATATTGGGTCTGGGAAAAAGTTCGTGGCGTTTTTTCAGTAAAATTCAACTGGTCCCCGCATGGCGCGTGGCCGAATTCATTTAAACCGAATATGCTCCATTATTATCGACAATGTTTCGCCATTTTTTTGGTAGATCCATGATCCCATCGGTGAAAAACTTCTGTGGTTTCTGGTCGAAAAACTGAATCAAGTAGTTTTCACAGGCTTCTTTTGAAACCAACTTAATTCCATAGAGAGAGTTCTGCAGAGATCGAAACAGATGATAGTCAGAGGGTGCTATATCCGGACTGTAAGGTGGGTGCATCAAAACTTCCCAACCAAACTCTCTCAATTTTTGACGGGTCATCAAAGAAGTGTGTGGTCGGGCGTTGTCATGATGGAAGACAACACCTTTCCTATTAATCAATTCGGGCCGTTTTCTTTCAATCGCCTGGCGTAATCTCTCTAGTTGTGCACAGTAGAGTTGAGAATCAATCGTCTGACCAGTTGGAAGTAGCTCGTAGTGGACGATTCCCCTCCAGTCCCACCATACACACAGCATCACTTTTTTTGGCGTCAATGTTGGCTTAGCGAACGCTTGTGACGGCTCACCATCCTTTATCCACGATCTTTTACGCTTCCGATTATCGTACGTAATCCATTTTTCATCTCCGGTTATTAAACGTTTCAGAAACGGCTCGATTTCATTCCGTTTCAGCAGCGCATCGCAGATGTTAATTCGGTCCATCATGTTTTTCACGCTCAACTCATGAGGAACCCATACGTCAAGCTTTTTTTTGTAACCAGCTTTGTGTAAATGGTTCAAAACAGTTTTGTGGTTAATGCCTAGCTCCATGCCAATATCGACACTGCTGATATGCTTATCTTGTTGGACTTTTTCAAGAATTTCATCAGATTTTTCAGTGATTGGACGACCGGAGCGTGACTCATCTTTCACATTGAAATTTCCAGAACGAAAGCGAGCGAACCATTTCCGCGCAACAGATTTCGATAAAGTACCTTCACCGTACACAGCACAAATTTTATCACAAGCCTGCGCAGCGTTCTTCCCCTTATCATAATAATATTGCAGAATATAGCGAAATTTCTCATTATTCTTCTCCATTTTCAAGTGCGAATAACTTTCCAACCACTCCACCGATTACAATGTTTCTACGCTCAAACTAACGTTCGGAAGGTCATCTAAAAAACGAGCCGTCGGTGGTGTCGCTGTGACTTGTTGTTCTTTAGTTATCGGCAACCAATGCCATCTATCGGGAAAAACGCCACGAACTTTTTTATGTATATTTTAATATGTACTTTTAAACTAATTAATTGATTTAATTGTAATAGAATATACTTAAAAAAATCTAGGTATTTCGTTGAAAAATATTTCCTCGGAAACTTGAAGTTTTATTTATTTTTAAATATAGTAGATTAGTATAGCATTACCATAGACGTCTGTTTATTTATTGCCATTATAAAACCAAATTACGAGTATTTAAAACAAAACTTATGAATAGGAATTTGCATTTATATTACACTAAAGCAAGTACACAATTTAAAGCAATTTACGTGCCAAGATGACGCTGAAGAGATTACCGACTGAATTATTTAAATTACATACAACCAGTAAATAGATTTGTTGTAACCTATCGCCGTTAATTTCGGTCCATCGCCATCTGTGCGAGTGCCATCGTCCCAAATCGATGCTCGCCGAAAAAGTCCATATTGTTTAAATTCCAGTCACTTCATATATTACCTTATGCAAATCGATCCAATAATAAAATCCTACGCAAGAACATTACAGACTCTACTCTATAACACAATGGAAAAAGATGTAAAAAAAGACAAACGTAACATATTCAATTTCGTATTCATAAGACATACAGATGTACCTACACTCCTTAGTTCATCTTCGTTGATGACCGACATCGGAAAAATTCAATTTAATTTAGTTCTTGGCGTTTGAAAGCTTTAATTTATATAGTGGCTCATGTAATCGAATATAATCTATTTGAAGAAAGTTGTACACTTACACCATGTAGAAAAACGTTTCGTTATTATACCTATTTATTATCAAATTGATTATATGTAATACAACATAGACCTTACTAAATGTGTTCAATTAAATAGCTCGATAACATGAGCGTAAGTGTTCTGATATCTACAAATAGTCACTCCAAAATTGATAGTTTACATCATTCAAAAAAACTAGGATTTAACATAAAGCTCTTGTGACGCTTGTGAGCTTGAGAACTTTAAATGATAATACAAGACAGAAATATTGTTGTAATAAATTTTTTTGTTATTGTAATCTGGTATATAATTTCATGGCGTTTATTTTTTAAATATGATTTCCGGCATAAGTCCGCCGCGGCTACGAGTTACATGGTCCATTCGATCAGTCCAATTTTTGTACTACTTTTTCCAATAAATCTGGCCGTATGGCGTTAGCGGTGGCTTGAATATTGGCTTCCAATGCTTCAAGAGTTGTTGGTTTGTCAGCATAAACCAATGTCCTAACATAAAAAGTATTCCAGAGGCGTTAAATCGCGCGAACGAGGGGGCCAGTGAACACTGGAAATAAAGTTGTCACCAAATTGATTTTGCAATAAATCGATTGTTATGCGCGTTGTATGGCAAGTTGCGCCGTCTCGTTGGAATCAAATCTCGTCAATGTTTAGCTGTTTAATTTTTGGAATCAAAAATTCAGTCAGCATGGCTCGATTGCGCTCGCCATTTACCGTAACTGCAGCTCCTTCTCATTTCAGTAGAAATAAGGACAGTTGATGCCGCCAGCGTGTCAACCGCACCAAACAGTCAATTTTAATGGATGTAATGGTGATCCGTTCACAGCTTGGGGATTGTCTTCGCTCCAAATACGGCAATTTTGCTTATTGACGTAATCATTTAACCAGAAATGAACTTCATTACTAAACACAATTCCTTAATAAAAATGCTCATCTTTGGCTAGTTTCAAATGAGGCCAATCAGCAAAAACGCGGAGCAAACGATAGTTGTTTGGCTTCAAGTCTTACACGAGCTGTATTTTTTGCAAACGATTCATTTGTAATCCCCAATTATGGATTCGCTTTAAAAATAGATAACTTTCTTTGTAACTTAGCACACAATCGCAAACATCAATACGACAGAGCAAATCTTTTTCTTTGTAGAAATGTGAATCCCATATATAGCGATCGACATTGACAAATTTAATCTTATATCAATTCCTCATATTGTTAATCGAAGGTTTTATTCAATCAAAACCTTTATCTTGTCTTCATCAGCATCAGCTTATTGAGAAAACATTTAATTCGTTTTATTATGTTTATATATATATATATATTGTATATATATATATATATATAGACTATATAACGATGGCGCCAAATATCACTGTGCTTTGACATTTATGATGTAGATATATAGAGAATTAGTTATCAATAAACCATGGAGCGTTATACACCTCAAGGATGTAGAATTATTGTTACCGCATATTTGACAAATTTTCAGTCTGTTGTTTTAACGCAGCGTGAATTTCGTCGTCGTTTTCCTCGCCGTCGGGTTCCATGTGCTCGAACAATTAAGCGTTTGGTTGAGCGCCTCGTGCAAACTGGGTTCACTAGAAGTGGCCGGCCTCGTATTGCCCGTTCGACCGAGAACATCGCTGCTGTTGCCGACAACGTCAGAGAGAATCCACAAACATCAACGAGACGACGAATCACGCAATTAGGCATCAGCAGACGTTCGTTGCAACGAATTTTGGTGAAAGATTTGAAAATGTTCCCCTACAAAGTGCAAACTATTCACGAATTGCTGCCTGCTGACCGTTGGACAGGGTTAGCTTACTGCCATACTCTGTTAAACTTGATGCAAGAAGAGGATGATTTCGTATCAAAAATCATAACAAACAAAATTTGCATTTCTGGGGCACAAAGGATCCACTTGAAATGCATGAAGAGCCATTGCATCAGCTCAAAGTGACTGTTTGGTGCGGTATTTGCCGTGAAAAAGTGATTGGCTCTTATTTTTTGAAGAACCGATAGCACCACCGCAACCATAAATGATGAACGTTACAGGCAGATGCTAAATGAGCTTTTTTTGTCGCAAGTTGCTGCATTTGGTCTCGATCATTGTTGGTTTCAACAGGAAAGAGTAACCGTTCACACAGCTCGGGCAACGATGGAGATTTTGAGATACCAATTTCCAGGTCGAGTGATCTCCCGTTTTGGAGATTTGGACTGCCCGTCCAGATCGGCAGATCTAACAGCACCAGACTTCTTCCTTTGGGGTTTTTTAAAATCTCGCGTGTACTACAACAAACCACGAACCTTGCAAGCCTTGAAAGCTAACATTGAAGAAGAAATCGCCAATTTGGCGCTAGACGTTTTGCGAGAAACAATACAAAATGCCGTAAAACGAGCCCAATTATACATCAACTTGGGAGGTGGCCATTTGAGCGATATAATTTTTATCAATTAATCTCATAGATTTTATACTTTCAAATAAACGTTTTATGGAAACTGAGCTCCTTTTTTTATTTAAAACAAAGTGGCAGCCAGTTCAAATTATGACATAACTTTTGCACCGCTCGTTATGTAAACCAATATTATTGAAATAGTAGAAAAAGTGTTCTTAGATCCTAGTAAAAATAAATCTAAATAGATTAACGGAAAATTTGTGTAAAGTGACTATCATTTGCCCCTGTATATGCATAGGTATTTAAAATCTTCCAGATGCTATCATTACTCCCAAGATAGGGTATAGAATACGGGAGACACATTAGTCGTTTTTAAAGTAAGTAGCAGTACCAACATTAAAATGATAAATAGATGAAGCGAAGCATTGTCATAATTCATAGTTGACCAAAGCGTTGGATGGCGGTGTATTCGTAAGAAAGTCGACTGTTCTTATTCTCAAAAGAATTGGACTGAAAGAAATCTCTATATAGATAGGAAATGGAAGCTGTTACAGTTTCGACATTTTAAAATGAATCAATTTGATTGAATTACCAGATTCAATTATTACAATCTAAATATGTCTGTGCTCACAATCTATACAAACCTACATTATGTATAATCTAATATTACCCAGCTTTATAGGTAAAATGATCCATTTTAGATTGTAATTTCTTAGTGTTTAAATTACACTAATATGGTTAAAGTGCGTGGATTTTTTGTTTGATTTATTTGATGAAATGAACGTCATTAAACAGGTGTGGTTTCAAAAGTATGTCAGAGACATAATTTTAAGAAATTTTTGTAAGAACATACGTAATTACAACAGAGATAAGTATTTATTTAATTTCAATACAACAATAAAGAAAGCAAACGCAATTGCAATTACGTATTATACAACTACAAAAGACAACAAAACTAATAACATAATGATGGATAAAAATGTAAATTAATTAAATTAATATAATAATATATTTTATTTATTTTTAATTTTAGTTTTACATATTATTATCTCTGGAATCCAATTGCAGGACAATATTATGCAATACAAATTATAATATTGCATGCGTATTTCTAAATATAATATATACGAGGATAGTTCGGAAGTCCTCTAGAAAAAATTACATTTGCTTTTTTATATAGTCTCCCTTCAGTTATACACATTTAGTTCAACTCTTTTCAAGACATTTTAGCTCTTACCAAATGAGGCTTTTTAGCCTTGATTTCTTTGTTTAATCTGTTTAAAAACGACGCACAATGCGCGCATGTTATAATCTTACCGTGCTGCAGGTAAGCAATGAAAATTATTTTTCGAAAATCGAAGAGGTAGTAGCCATCACTTTTCCAGCTTTCTTTGTTGTCGGATCACTATTCACTACTACTTTAACTGCTCTTTGATAGCTGGAATATAATGAAGTATCCATGTAGAAAAACATCTCAAAAAATTGAACTAATTGTGTTTAAACATGCCTCGAAATTACTGTGAAATTTTCACTCGCTTTTGGGGAATTGTCTACGGATGCAGCGCCCATTCAGTACTAAGCTTTCTGGTGTCAAAATATTAATGCAAGATGTGAGGTAGATAGTTCTCTGCTATCTCTCTCAAATTTGCTAGATGACCATTCAGTATATTTTCACAGACTTTCCCAATTGCTTCTTCATCGGTAGCTGCTTTTTGGCTTGCTAAAACGTGGTACAACCTCTACGCTTGTTTAAAATCTTCCGTTTGCAACTTTTGATAACGAAGGAAAAGACTCACCATGAGCTTCATCTAACTCTGAAATTATTTGTTTACCATTTAAGTCATTCAAAAAGAAATGCTTTACCACTGCACGGAACTCTTTCTTATTACTGATTAAGAAAATGTACGAATTGTTGACATAGATTAGTAATAACGGCGTGTATTTATACACAATTTGTTTAAAAATTTGACAGCAATTGCAAAAACAGTATGAGCGCGTAGCGTCATCTTCTGGATCGTTCTAGAAATATTCCGATCTATCTTTGTACGAAACGTATGTACATTATTTTAGTCAAGATAAATAAAGAGACCGGAGAAATTAGAAGAAAGTAATTAAAAATTCTGCTTGTTAAAACTACATCATTGTAAAACGCGAGCTATGAGTTTTTCTTCGAATAGCCAAGGGCTGTATATTACAGCTTTCGGAGAGTGCGTAGATTCCATCAAATATTTCAAAAGACCACATTGCAGATGTTGAAGACGCGACTCATGTGTAACATAAGATGGCTATCAAACAAAGGGGGTGTATTCTGATTGAAGCACTATGAAGATGGAGAAAAGTATCGTCAATAGTCTCTAAAATTAAACATAATGAATTTTAAATATTTCTTTTCTTAATTGTTAAAGATAGTAAATATATTGCTGCGAAAAACTAAGTTTGGAAACAAAAAGCACTCCAAGAGCAATGACTGCTTTTGTAGTGGCAAAAAGATGGTTATTTACGAAGTAGGAGAACGTGAATTGATTCGGTTTGCGCGTATAGATATCAGTGATACATTTACTTATACTGAGTTTTAAAGATTATATCAATATTTTTTTGAAGAGTGTGCATATGAAAATCGGATGAGATATTTGAGTATATCTTCAAATTTTCTGCCTAGACCAACCCAGGCCATTCATGACATTAAAGCAGATCATTCATTTAGATGATGAAATAGAGTTGATCCAGAGATGATCCCTGAGATATTTCATATAGAGATATCACTTCAAATGAAATAGTTATTGTAAGAAACATAATTGATCATCTCAAATAAATAGGAACTCGAAATGCCAATGAAGAATGAGCTTGGACCAAATACGTTTGGTACTTTTAGCAAAACTTCATAATCGGGAGTAATGTAAAGTAAATACTTTAAAACATAACTGACAAAATTTGCGTTCATTCTGATAACAAAACTGTTGCTATTTAAATAGAAAGGGGATTGTTTTTAACTTATTTTCAAACATGGAAAAAATATAATACCGAGTTCTTATTTTTAAAGAATAAAACAAAACATGACATCCAAGCCGAGCTGTAGTTCAAATGCGACTGGACTAGTATAGTTGGTGAACAACACAGTGGACTCCAAAAAGACGTATGTACTCAAGAATGAATTAAGATCGTTGAATAAAATTACGCAAAGTAGCAGAGGTTCTACATATTTGATTTGAATCAGCATAAAAAATTGAGTGTAAAAAAATTATATACAAGATGGGAACTGCATTTGTTGACTGTGATATAGAAACTGAGGTACAAACATGTACAGCAACTCTTGCTTGTCCTTTTGGTGCCGAATAATAGCAGTTGATGAAACCTAGATACACTATTATACCTCTGAAAGAAAGCAACAATCAAATCAATGTACTGGGGGTTGGCATAAGTGTTTCGAAGAAGTTAAAGGCTGTACACTTCACCAAAACGTTTATGGTTACTGTCTTCTTTACCGATTGTCTTCGAAAAGGTCAGACGATATCAGGGGAACACAATACATGTCTTTACATCAATTGCACGAACCAACACAACGCAAGAGACCCTACTTAAAAAACAGAAAAGTTGAAACGATCACAAGTGAATATTATGTACTCCTTTTTAGGTCAATTCCACGACGCAAGAGGCCCTACTTAAAGACGAAACAAATGCTTTATCTTTAGAATAATGCACGTGTTCACAGTTCGGCAATTTATGTGATAAATATTTATGAACTTCATTACAAACTACCTCCGCATTCAGCTTATGCACCACATTTAACTCCCTCAGACTTTTTCATTTTTTTCAACTTAAAAACTTAGCCCTGCAGTAAGAGATTTGGGTCAAACGTGGAGGTAATAAACGCATATGTTGATCAATTAAACAAAACCTACTTCTCTGAAAGAATGAAAAGGCTCCGCGGAGTAAATACAACGAGAAAAATGCATTGTTAAAAAAAGTAATTTCCTGCAAAAAATTTCGTTTTATTGTCTGTGATTGATAATTACTGATATGCCATCGTAGATCTTTCCTTTTATATTACAATTGTTTTTAACAAAAACTGCAAATTACATAAAAATATTTTAAAATTTTAAATACGGTTTCGTTAGGAAGTTTTTCTGAACGTTCTATTTTTCAATATACCAAGATTTACGAGGATAGTTTGACAAGTAGTGAGAATGGAAAAGAAAAACGAATTTTTTAAATACAAAATAATTTTTATTTTTCAATATATTCTCCTAAAAGAGCAATACATTTACTCCAACGGTGCCCCAATACCCTTATGCCATCTCTAAAATGCGATTCCGGAAGGCTTGCAAAATACTCATTTACGAAGATGATAAGCTCGTCGTTAGACGAAAATTTCTTTTCACCTAGTACCGCTTTCAATTTTGGAAAAAGATGGAAGTCGGAAGAGGCTAGATCCGGCGAATAAGGCGCATGCGGAAATAATTGGAAATGCAACTCGTGGATTTTGGACATCGCAACTGTGCTAGTATACGAGGGAGTGTTGTCTTGGTGAAACAGAATCTTTTCTTTGCCATTCCTGGCCGTTTAGCACGAATCTCAACATTTAATTTTTGTAGAAGTTGTCCGTTTATTGTGGCACCTTTCTGAAGGTAATCAATGAGCTAGATGCCCTTTGAATCCCAAAAAATTGATGCCATCACCTTGTTTGCCGATAAAGTGGTTTTCGATTTCTTTGGAGGTGCAGAATCACGTTCTAACCATTGTTTCGACTGTTGTTTAGTTTCGGGTGTACTGTAGTGTATCCAACTTTCATCGCAAGTAACAAATCGCCTACAAAAATCAACCGGATTCCACTTATAAAGGTCCAAATACTCATTGGAAATGCGCAAACGAGTGAACTTTTGATCAGTCGTAAGCAATCGCGGCACCCGTCTTTCTGAAAGCTTGGAAAGGCCCAATTCTTTCGTTAAAATGTGGTGTACGCGTTCTGTTGAAATGTTTACTATGTATGCTATCTCTCTCACTTTGAGTCATCGATCTTGCGTAATAATATTATGGATTTTTATAATCATTTCCTTAGAAGTCACGATTTTGGGTGCTCCAGAGCGCGCTTCATCAACACAGCTTGTTCTACCACGTTTAAATTCATTTACCCATCTACTTAATCTACTTATTGTGGCGGATGATGGAGCAGATTCACCTAATGTTTCCCGTAACTCATCTTTTATTTCGGTAGCTTTCATACCATTAATTACGAAGTATTTAATCACCGCACGATACTCTGCTTTTTCCATTTTAACAATGTTGCTTCTTTTTCAATCAGCTGTCAAAAATAAACTAATCAACCGATTTATCTAAATATCGGAATGTAAACATATAAATAGGCAACCTAAATTACAGTGCATTTGTTTTACCAATTAGAGCGCCATCTATGTGGCATTCTCACTACTTGTCAAACTATCCTCGTATGTAGGGTACTCGTATACGAAACATTAAGCACTTGTTCACATTCTTGGGTAGATATAGGAATTAATATAACATTGGACGCCTTTTAATTTTCCGTCCACCTTTTTGGCAATAACTGTTGGTTTCCATTTCCATAAATTACGCCCTCTAATATTATTAGAATGTCCTCCTCTAATTCTGCAGTGTCTTCGATATATAACTTAATAAGATCGCATGTATTACACGTGTGTGTATGTTTGTGTATGTATACTTGTACATGTTACACGTCAATTGCTTAAAGGACTTGTAGTGAGTAGAGAAACAACTATCTACCACTTCGTACCCCAGGACTTCTTGTCAGAACGAATTGGAACAAGGAATTCTGATTATCATAATCAAATCCTCCACTGGCAATCAGATTACTGGCTAAATTACATCATCTCTTAACTAACTTACTGTTACCGCTGTTTCAACGCAGTACATAACTTATATATCTGTGTGGATGTGCGTATAGGTTAAGCACGTAACGCACACGCCAATTGCTAATTCGGTTCATTTCCAGCATAATTAATGAAATTCATGCACAAGAGAACGACTAACGTTTGCCGCTGTTCCATCGGCTTGTTTATGTATGGCTAATTGTGCAAACGGTTTAACTTTGATTTTGTGGCAAATGCTTAATTAGTTATAAGGGAAGGAGGAAATACGAAGGGATGATGGAGAATAAGAAACTTTTGGAGTTGCAAAGTACTATACACATAAAAGCATCGTGTTATATAATTCAATGCCATCTGATCTGATAAATAATTAAAATTGACGAGAACTCAAAACAATGCAACAGAATTTGTAATGTATTTTAGTGTCAAACGCAAAAATTCGTTGATAACTTTTGTTTATTAAACGCAATTCAAATTGATATGAAATTATTAAATATTTAGGTATTTGATAAAAAGCATTTCTGGAAATAAAGTTGTAATCTTTCTAAAATAACAATGCTTTTATAATTTTTTTGCTGGAGTGTTAAGGGAAGTTATTTCAAAACGAAATTTCGATAGCGTATTTAAGAGCTTTTTTCATTAGGAACGATGCATTTTGTTTGCGAAATAAAACGCAGATATCGTGATGAATTTAATATCACTATTATATTGTAGTTATTCTTGGAACTCGACATCTTTAAATATCTTCCGTGGAAAGGCTGATAAGAACGAGTCCAGTCGACCCGATTTTCTATTACTTTTTGGCAAAAATTGGGTCGAATATCAGCAATAACACATTCAATGCTGGTCTGCAAGTCGCGTGATGTCGTTGATTTATTAGTTTAAATTGACATCTCAAAATAACTCCACAAAAAGAAACCTATGGGTGTCAAATCGTAAAAACTTGAAAGACAATTGACTGAACCAGGGTAGGAAAAAATTCTGGTCGCGAGCACAATTTTATTTAATTCGTTCGTTTCAAAATTTGTGTTCACGAGTTTTATCATTTAACTCGCGAGCACAAACTCAACTCGTGAGCAGAATAGGAAAAAATTGTGCTCACGAGCACAATTTTATTTAATTCGTTCGTTTTAAAATTCGTAAGAATAGTTCTTTTTAATATAGAAAATATAACTCGCTCGAATTGAATTCGTTCGCGAGCGAGTTTAATTCGAGCACTCTCCGTACTCTGGACTGAACCATTTTTGGAAAGAATCAATTCGCCTTCTATTCAACTAAGTGAATTACTTGATTGAACGATTAACGTTTACCTCTGTTCTATCAGCTAATTATTCTAAGTGATATCAATATATTATTCTATTGAAATCATTTTTCATTCAAGTCGCAAGCTTCTAATTTGAGCCAAAGAATACAGTCGAGATTGAGGGCTAGCAAGTTGTGTTTACAATAATGGGGTCATCATAGTCGTTAAGAAAAAGTAAGGTTGTATTGCATGAAATCCACATCAAAGAATCAATTTAAATGAATGCAGTCCTCGGCCAAATTTCGACCATTTTCTGACCAAATGAATGCAAATATCTCCCAAACCAAAGGAGATAGAAAGTTCCGGTTTGGACGAACGTAACCAGCGTATTATGAAGTTTAAACGAGCATCAACTTTCGAAAGAAAATTTCGAAAATATAGTACAATTTCGGCCATGTTTCCCCAAAAGGATGCAAATATCTCGAAAATTAAATATTGAAGGTAATTTTGATGGAGTCTGTGGTTGATTAATTTAATCACTGAAGGTTGATATATAACACCTTTCCCTATTAATTTTCGTATTCGGCATACGTATTTCGACAACTAAGTTGTCATCAACAGCAGATAATTAAACAGTGTCGCACCTGGAAAACTACAGCAAAAATAACCATACAGAAACAAATTCCGCACACGGTCTGTACCGTCGAAAGCTAAAACGCACACTGTATATTCGTTTCACATGTGCGAACGTAAGATTAAAAAACTTTTGTTACATTTTTCAATGTGTACTGTAACTAAATACTTGCACAATTAACATTTTTTTGAATTAAAATTTACTCTTAATATTGACGTGACATCGTTTCTGAAATGTTATTAACATGCATTCACATATGTTGCTTCTGACTTAGATACAAGTTTCTTCAATGTTATTTCTTTTATATGAAACTGCGTGGCGTTCGGAAAGTTATAGAATTCGAAATTGAATTTTATTATTTTAATTTATTCTCAGACTGATTTGGGTCATTATTTTCTCCTATTTTATTTGAGAATCCTAGGAAGAATAAAATTTCCACGTCACGCATTTAAATCAACTTCTATGAATTTTTACTGCATTGTTATTCAACTCAGTCTTGCAGTGGAACAATTTAATCGTACTCCACCATATTGAACGTACGTCAGTTCGTCAACTAGTGACTCCTTTCTTTATTCTTACAGCAAGTTGTATTATTATACGTCCAAGAATCACGTAATACACTCGTTAAATTTTGATAACGTGAAGCGGTCAGATATCTTTACGCACATTGCCTATTAATAATCCCGGGACTTAAAAAGGACAAGTGTAAATATCCAAGGCGCGCTCAGTTACCCGGGAATAACGAACGTGCGGTGCCCGTGTGACAGAAGTCACAGTGTCAAACGACGACCCTGGAGGCCCTCGCTCTGCCCACCAGCTTTAAATCTTCGTCGTATTTTGCACGTTTTCCCTAACCGAACGTTGATCAAGCGCCTCGTTAAGGAGTTTTATCTCATCCGCTATTTTTACCGCTTTTTACTTTTCGGTATTTTTAGGAAGAGATTTTTTTTCTATATATTGAACGATTTGATGTCAACATTACAGGGGTAAAGTTTAATTAAAAGAATGTTGATTGTACAATAAGTATTTAGTTATAGCACAAATTGAGAAGCGTGAATCTTATGTTAGAATTTAACGAAAATGAATACGTATACATACCTATAGCTGTGATATGTGCTATGAAAAAAAATAGTTGACTTACAAAAAGAAAGTACATTAAAATCAAAAGTTGAAAAAGTCATCTCAATAAAAATAAGCAGGTGCATTTAACGGGTGGGCCATCTATCGGTTTAAATTTGAACCACCGGTTATTTCGAATCTGGCAATACTTATGTCATTCTATTCTGTCACAAAATTCAGTATATTATCTCCACTGAACGAAATGAATCGATTTACGCTTGAGCTACGTTGGGATTTATTGGAAATTTATTTCCAAAACGAAGACAATTGGTCGGAAATTGCACGAAAATGTCGTACAAAATTTGGTCGCAGAGAACGACCACAGTGCCCGTCATACACAAGTTTATTGGTTCATGAAACTGGTTTCATTGTTGATGCGCCAAGACGTGGGCGTGCTCGTACAGTGCGTACACATGAAAATGTCGAAGCTGAGACTGTGCGTGAGAATTCATCAACATCAACTCGTCATCGTTCTCAAAAATTGAATATTTCACGCACCAGTTTACGTCGAATTTTGCGAAAAGATCTCGGTATGACGCCTTACAAAGTCCAATTGGTTCAAGAGTTGAAGCCGCATGACCATCCGCTTCGCTAGATGGGCCAACGAGAAACTGCACGATGAAAAATCATCTTTTCGGATGAAGGTCATTTTCATCTTTGTGGGAACGTTAACAAGCAAAATTCCCGTATTTGAAGCTCAGAAAACCCACACGTTGTCTTACAGAAGCAAATGCACCCATTACGAGCGACTGTTTGGTGTGGCTTGTGGAGCGGAGGCATCATTGGCCCATATTTCTTTGAAAATGAGGACGGCGCAACTATTACGGTCAATGGAAATACCTATCACACCATGACAACCGATTTTTTGTGCCCGCTCTTCATGGTATTGATGTCAACGATGTTTGGTTTCAACAAGATGGTGCAACTTGCCACACATCTCATACCACAATCGATTTATTGCGTCAAACGTTCGATGGCCGTTTAATTAGCCGAAATGGTGATGTCAATTGGCCGCCAACAAAGTGCGATTTGACACCGTTGGACTATTTTCTGTGGGGCGCCGTTAAAGACAAGTGTTATGCCGACAAACCAGAAACAATTGAGCATTTGAAGGCCAACATTCGAGATGCCATTGCCTAGATATGACCCCATACACTTGAAAAAGTGCTCGAAAATTGATCCGATCGAATGGGGTACTGTGAGGCCAGCCGCGGCAGCCATATGAATGAAATAATATTCCATCTCTAACCGGATCAATTGTACTTCACAACAAAAAAATAAATTTGACAAAATTTCAAACCGTTTTTGTTTTATTGCATTTTTTAATTTAAACTTTTAAATAGCCCACCCGTTATATTCACACACACAAAACTATTTAGAAAAATAACTAGAAACAGATACATACAGAAAATAGGAAAAAAAATAGTTGACTTACAAAAAGAGAGTACATTAAAATCAGAAGTTGAAAAAATCATCTCAATAAAAGTAAGCACGTGTATTTGTATCCACACACACAAAAATATTTAAAAAAATAGCTAGAAACAGATACATACAGAAAATAGAAAAAATGAAAACAAAATAGTAGTTGAATCGAAAATATACCAGAAAACATTAAGGTAATAGGTAATTTTGATGGAACCTGTGGTTGATTAACTTAATTACTTAAGGTTGATATATAACCCCTTTCTACATTAATTTTAATATTCTGTATATGTATTTCGACAACTGAGTTGTCATCACCAGCAGTGTGCGTTTTGACTTTCGACGGTACAGATCGTGGACGGAATTTGTTTCGTGCGAGTTTTTGCAATAATTTTCCTGGTGCTACAATATTTAATTATCTGCTGATGACAACAATTTAGTTGTCGAAATATATATACAGAATACGAAAATTAATGTGGAAATGGGTTATATATCAATCATAGGTGATGAAATTGGGACAATACTTTGTTTAGACCCACAATATGATACCTTAAAATAAGAAAAGTACAACCTTGAAGATACAATTGTAAAAATTAAGAATACCAAAAATAAATAAAAAAAAGGAACACAAGATGAAGTCTGTAATAAAATCAATCACAAAGCAAGTGCACATAGAGGAATATATGCGAATGAACATGTTCCTCTGCATCGAGATAAGTAAAAGACAATTCTATACAATTTTAAGCACTTGAGAGTGTACTAAATACATTGCAAAAAATTTTATTTATTATTTCTTAATGAAAAGTTAAAAAATGAGACGATAGAAATGCTCAAATATAGAATTAAATGAACAAACATAGAAAAAAATAATTTAAAAATACTTCAAAAACGGTGCACCTATAAAATAATTCTTGAATAAAATTGGTAGGTACAATAAAGATCTTAATTATAAATTGTGCAATGTAATAAAGCTTTGAGGATGAGGCTTTTGGTCGAGAGAGCCAAGCCATTTATAGGCAACCTAAAGCAGACCCGATATCATAGAACAACCAACTTTCTTTGAATATATAAAGATTAGTACAGGTGATAAGAATTGCGCAATACGCCGAATTAAAACTCCAGTGATTGGAGATCCTTTCCTTCCTTAAAGGCTGTTCGACTATAAGAACAGCCTTTAAGGAAGGAAAGGAAGCACTTGGAAATATAATTAGTAGAACTGTGGAAAATTAAGGACAGTTTTTTCATATTTGTTTGCCTGAAATAATATAAAAACTGCTTTTAGAAAATAAAAAAACAAACTAAAAGATAACTTTTGGCTAAAAGTCGGAGCTTGTGCAGAAGTAAATAATTTCTCTAAAGAACAATTAACTTAATTACGTAAATGGAATAAAAATTTTATTGATTCAATCTAGTGCTCTACTAAATTTGAAAGACAATATTATGAAATCCAATTTAAAAGAACTTTAACTTAACAGAAATTTTGAAAAATCATCGTTTCATGACATTACCACAAATAATTTAATAAAAATACTTGAAATCATTTAAAAAGCTTGTAAATTAAATATAGGAAAATCGAATGCACATGTTAGATGTTATATTTTGTCGAAATGAAAGTTTACTTTTTCATTTTACTTAAATTCGAAATTCTCTGATGGAGTAAGCTTTGTATTGAGGCTCCCCAATGAATACGACGATGAGTCACATAGGAAGCGCTGCTGAGGCAATTTCGTAAAATGTATGGCACAAAAAAAGAACAAATAACAGCATCACGGATATAAAACAGAAAAGGAGGAAAGAAAAGGGAAAAAGTAGCATATCTACGGTCGCAATGTAGTCTTATGGGTAAATATGGAAGGCAGTATCGTCATCGACTACTTTATACATATTCCCAACGGATTCGGACAATAAAAATCCAGTGTACATTGAAAAAGAATAAATTTTATCAGAAACAAACACGCTCTTAGATATTAAGAAGAGATGGAGGGCATAAATCGTTTCGGAAATAGGAGGAGATCTTATGTAGTTTCGGTGTGAAATGGATGTAGGTCGAATTCGCTTTGGAGTGACAGAGACGGACGCGTGCGCTATTATACGTTTTAAGTAGGAACTAGCCGCAGTATGTTAGTGTACGAAACTTGAGCGATTCGTGTAAACAAACTGTGCACAGTCCAGCAGTTTACCGGATTTACTGCAACATAAAACGCCTCCGCAACATTCACACGAATATATTGGGCATTCTTGCCCCTTTTGTTCTTCGTGGTATGTATACGATAAAATGCGTCAGGAATTTTTTAGTGTAGTCATATAGTCCTTATCATAAAAATGTGTTTAATAGTAAACATTAACATTATTCAATTTTAAAAATAGGCGTCCTATATTTTGAGGAATAAAGGGCATATGTGTTATTTTAGTGATAACACGCATTTGTTGCAAGTCTTAGAATAGTTCGATATACTTATAAACATTTGACCCGAAACGGGAATCAGAGTGAAAGAAAATGAGTTAAGTCATTAAAGTTTCTATTATTTTTCAACATATTTCCCTCTTCAATTCTCAATTTCAACGTTCAGCAATAATAAAATACCATTCTGTAATTTTTACAATGATCTTTCTCAAAATTTCTCAAAAAAATCTTTCCGATATGGAAACTTCCCAGACACTATAACACACGCAGTGATAGTAGCGTTTTACAAAAAAAGGAACTTGCAATAATTTTGCAAATTATCGCTCGTAAGCCTTTTAGTAGGTTTTTGTAACCGCTTGAAAAATTATTGCACAATCGCCTGCTCAGTTTTCTGAGTAAAAATGATTTAATAGATACTCGCCAGCACGGATTTTTAAAGAACAAAAATGCAAACATGGCTTTATGCGAGTTATGCGTAACTGTGGGTGCAGTTCATGCTGCATTCGAAAATAAAATTCCAAGCACGATATTGTTTGGTCTAACGGGAAGCATCCGGTGTTAGCAGTACTACTCTTTCTTAGACTGCTTCCTATTTAAGCAATAGAATTCAAAGCATTCAAACACAATATAATGGAATTACAATACGATCTACTAGCCAGAGTTCCACAGGGAAGTATTCTTAGACATCTGCTTTTTGTAATATATTTTAATGCCATTTATTACAATACAAACACTAGCCTTAAAATTAAAGCAGGAGTTCCACAAGGAAGTATTTATGGACCTCTGTTTCTTGTATTATATTTTAATGTCGTCTTATGCTCTAATAATTTTTCACCCAATAATAACATCCTTACTATTAACTAAACGGATGACAACATGATCTACTGGCCTTAAAATTACAACAGAAGTTCCACAGGGAAGTATTATTAGACCTATGCTTTTTACATACATTTTATTTTAATGGCATCTACTGCCCAAATAATTTTCCATCGAATCGAAACGTTCTTACTGTTAACTACAGGAATTACAATACGATATACTAACTTTAAAGTTATAGCAATATTGTACAAAACGACTTTTCCTAGTACAATAAAAATGTTATCTTCGTATATTGCTCGTGTAAGTTTTTTTCGTATAATCTTGAAGCTGGTAGTTCCAATGATTTCTTTTTGATCACTGAAGGTTGATATATAACCCCTTGTCACATTAATTTTCGTATTTTGTATAGGTTTAACGTACACAGTCCAAAAATGTACGCTTTGGCCTTCAGCGGCATAGATCGCGTGCGGAATTTGTTTTCGTACGGGTATTTTTACCGTAGTTTTCCAGGTGCGACACTATTTTAATGATCTGCTGATGATGACAACTTAATTGTCGAAATACGTATACAGAATGCGAAAATTAATGTGGCAAGGGATTATATATCAACCTTCAGTGATTAAGTTAATCAACCACAGGCTCCATCAAAATTACCTTCAATGATTTCTTTGATAAACCCAAATCTCGACGACAAATAATGTGAGAAATATTATTGAAACAGACAGTGTACGAATAATTGAGACAGAAAATGTGTCAAGTACTAATAGTATTACAAACATAAATGCTAAACACTAAATTATATTAATTATGATAGAAGAACAATTTAGCATATACATTTATAATAACTACTCAAACGAGCAGAACTGAAAAATGCCATACAGAAAAAATCCGATGTATTGGGGAGAAGTGAGTTTGTTATTTGAAATCATCGTGCCAAAATTGATTAAAAACATGTGCTAGATTACAATCAGCAGAAAAAAAATTAATCATACGATTGTGTTTTATATTTTCTTTTTTAACTTTTGCTCTTGTATTATATAATAAAGTTTATATTATTAATCCGGTACGTAGACTTCCGCGGTCGTGGTCCATGCTATCTGCTTCTGGGTTTCCGGGCTGAAACTGCGTCACTTGTATATTTGCCGACGTTTCGTACCCATTTGTATGGGACATCTTCAGGGCTGAACTACTGCACTGAAACTGATATTATTAATGTTATTTTAAAAAAATACTGCTCCATTGCTGCAATAAGTTCTTTGTTTGATTGAAGCCTTTTCCAGTAAGGAAAAGCTTGAGTTTGGGGTATAAGTGGCAGTCACTTGATGTTGGATTTAGCAAATAGAGTGGGTGAGACACAACCTAAAATCTCTATTAATCTAATTTTTGATCACTAATTTAATTTATGGGATAGGTGCAGTCGCTGTATTTTCCTTCGTTCGCATAGCATAATTTCTTTTTACCACCATGATGTATCGCCTCGAGACAAAGAACCGCCAGGAAAAAAGAATTCGTCGATGAAGTTCAAAGTAACAGAAGAGCCTACAATAGGCCAAAGGCGTTTTAATTAATACCTCGTCAGCAATGAATTTGTTCATTATTCAACAATCAAGTTATGATTATCAACAATAAATGTCAAACATAGGCAGGAGGGCCAATCATATGATGCTAATCTAATTATTCTGTTACCAACTGTAGAGAAGTCATTGCTTACCCTGTATATTGTCATACAGATGTAATATTTCAACATTCCTTTATCTTACTGCTTTTATTTTTCAAGTCTTCTTTGATTTTATTCTTATTGTTCTGCCTATATTTCACTTCTCATTTACTTCTTTACATCCATAAAATCGTCGACAATAGATTGTTTGGAATCTAACTTTACTAATAACAGTATTTTTCAAAATGTATTTCGGCATGGGAAACTTCCTCCTCGCAGATTATAGATAAATATATTTCAGTTTCGGTTGCTTAATTCCAGAATGATATTAAAAATGAAGTAAAAACGCTTTATTTTCTAAAGGCATAAACTCCTTTAAATATATTTTTCCCAGAATTAAATCGTAAATCACATACTATTGGAATTTAAAATACAGTTTAGCTTTGTCTGTTCGTTACATACTGACCTATTTATATCTGGCGCTAACAAACAACATTATTTCAAATTTGGATCGCTTTTTCTGACCCAACATTTTCAATATCCATAAATCCTCGCACATACAGACACACACAAATGTATATCGCAATAAGAACAAATCAAATCCAAATAATTTTTGGAGTTCCTCTTGATAGTCCATAATAAGATAAGAGTAGTGCTATTTGAAATGTTTATCTGTTATTGGTAACGAGTGGAGTTGAAAAGCAAACAAATGAAAAATTAAAGGAAAATTTTTTGAATCCTGAAGGAATAATAGTCCTTAGTAGCAGTGATTAGGTAGTCAAATACTTAAAATAATAAAACTCAACAATTTGCAATGTTACTAACATGTGAAATTTACTAAATTAGTCATAATAGAGCTTCCGGAGAAAAAAAAACATGCTGCTACGGAGAAACATAAGAACGAATATTATGAAATACGTAAATAACTGATGAAATGTATAAATACGTGTAACAGTATAAATACTGCTCGTACTCTTCAACAAAATTGGAATTGATAGCAATAAGACCAGTTTTTTATTCTCCATTTGTCGCCTTTCTTTAAAACAGAAACAATTCAATTATTGCGGGAAGAGAATGTAGAAAGAAAGTATTCGTGACTTTCTGCGAAAGAGCTCCGAGAACATTTCGAGTATTTTTAATCAGAGAGCCGGATTAAATCTCATCAGATATATAATTATTCGCGAGAGAGAACATAACATTCACTAACTCTGCATCAAATTTTATTTTTTAATTTCATTCAAATAAAGATGTTACTTAATTTATATTTTCAAATGTAAATGTATTATGATAATTCTCAGAAGAGATATCGTAATACTTCCTGATATTTATATTAATTTAGTTTAAGTATGTTTATGTGTATTTTCTCTTAAGGTTAAGTGTTGATGTAATTCTCAGAAAGGTTTTATTGATATATATACATGGTTATATGTGCATATATATATATATATATATATATATGGTTGTTGTATATTCATACATTGTCGGTTCAATTTGAAAAGAATGCTTAATTTACATAATGCAGTACTTTTATTTTACTTATTAGATTTAGTATGTATTCGCCTTAATGTACCTAGGTAGGTAGGTATTCCAAGAAAGGTTTCAATTTTACAGCTTAGTTATTGAAGTATTATGTATATTGTCAAAGTTTACGACATGCACTTAGAAGTAAAAAGTCAGGCGGTCAGAAGAGAATATTCCCTTTGTGTTTAAAGTTCGTAACAGAAATTAATAATTATATAAATAATCAGAGAACACAAGGAAAGTGTAGCTGCAAAGTGCATAAGAGAGTGTTGGATCTAAGAGCTCAAGAAAAGAAGAGACCCCGGAGAAAAAAAAAGAAGAGACCTATAGTAAAGGGTTTTCCAATAGCGACTTGACAATTTTAATTCAATTTGTGAACGCACCCTTTCACTAATCATCGAACTGTCACTGTCAATTTATTCAGTAAACTTAACATTTTCATCATGGTAAAGTACACGAACGAACAACGTCTACAAATTATAAAAATTTACTACAGAAATTCGGAGTCGGTGACCGCTACTTTAAGAGCGTTAACTCCGATTTTCGGTCGTAATTCTCGCCCTAGTAGACAGGCAGTAACAAGTTTAGTGCAAAAATTTGAGTCTACATATTCGTTGTGTGATGTTGCCGTGCCAGTGAGACAACGGGTTGGGCGAAGTGTCGAAAATATCGCTGCCGTTGAAACGTCCGTAGCAAATGATCCAAATCAGTCAATTCCACGGCGTTCTCAAGAGTTGGGCATCGCCCAGACCACTTTATGGCGAATTTTGTGTAAGGATCTTGGTTTACACCCATACAAGATCAAGCTGACTCAAGAATTGAAGCCGATAGACCATTTGAAGCGACATACGTTCTCCGATTGAGCTCTGGAAAAGATGCGCCAAGATGATCAATTTCATCGCAAAATCATTTTCAGTGACGAAGCTCATTTTTGGCTCAATGGGTTCGTTAGTAAGCAAAATATGCGTTATTGGTCGGGCGAAAATCCACATGTGCTTCATGAAACACCACTTCAGCCACAAAAAATAACTCTTTGGTGCGGTTTGCATGCCGGCGGCGTCATAGGGCCATATTTTTTCGTCGACGATAATGATCGTCACGTTACTGTGAATGGTAATCGTGAATGGTATCGCGCCACGATTACCGATTATTTTTGGCCCGAATTGGAAGATATGAACTTGGACAACATGTGGTTTCAGCAGGACGGTGCCACAAGCCACACAGCACACGTTACAATCGATTTATTGAAGAGTAAGTTTGATGAGCGTGTTATCTCAAGAAATGGACCAGTCGATTGGCCGCCTCGTTCGTGTGATTTAACGCCTCTAGACTTTTTTCTTTGGGGCTACGTCAAGTCATTGGTCTATGCCAACAAGCCGACAACGTTGGAAGAGCTCAGAGCCAACATTGAACGCGAAATAGCAGCCGTTTCGGCCGAATTGTGTGGCCGAGTCATCGAAAATTGGGTCCAACTAATCGACCTCTGCAAACGTGCCCGCGGTGGCCATATGAACGAAGTCGAGTTCCATTCATAAATGGTTTGATTGTACTTCAACCCGATAATAAAGTTTTTGAAATATCTTAAATGGTCTGCATTTTATTTTGAGAAAAAGTTGTCAAGTCCTTATTGGAAAACCCTTTATATAGCAGACCACACTACTCAGAGAGTGTGTGCATTACCAGATGCTAAGGGTATCTGACAGTTATTTGCAAAAAATATTAGTTGCTAGTATTGTCATTATTTATATATATATATATATATATATGAGTCCCTACAATTGGAGATCGATGAGCATCGTATGATTTTATTCAAGAATGAATAATTAGGAATGCGAATCAACGCATTAGGGAAAAGAACATCCAAAGTGGAGCCAGTCTGTAGTTGAATAGTGCATATATGTACTTATGGAGAATATACACACACACACATATATATATATATGGCAAAAATTGTATGTGTAATGTTAATTTTGTTTTTTCTTGTCAGTTCTAAAAAAGATCTTCTAAAGCGATTCCGACTGCCAAACAAATACTAAACAACGTGGCGTCTTCAAACTTGAAGCATATACTTTATAGATTGTGTACGTTCTAATACAGTGATATCTTTCAAATAATTACCGCCATCTTTAGGTCAGGCCGGGTACTTATGGGACCACCTTCGTACGTACGAAAACAATGCAATTTCTACATCTTTACAAAATTACTTATTATGTTAATATATTAAATAACAAAACTATAAAATTGAAACCTTTCTTAGAATACATTAAGGATAATGCATAATAAATCTAATAACTAAAAATATAAATACAGGATTATATAAATTAAACATTTTTTTCAAATTGAACTGACAATATATAAAATAGAATATACAACGACTATAAATATACCAATAAAATCGGCATAATAATAGGCATAATAAGTGCCTCTAAAAGCATTTAAAGGATTGACACTTACTCTTGGTCAAAATTAAACCTGTAACAGAAATGTAAATGCATTCCGATTATATACTGCATTTATATTTCTTGCATAATTGAATCCTTTCTATCATTAACAATATATTAAGGCAAGATACACATAACTCAAATTAAATTAATATAAATACATTATTAAGACCTCTCTTCTGAGAATTATCACAATAGATTTACATTTGAAAATACCAATAATAGTAATATCTTCATTTGAACGAAATAAAAAATAAACAAAAGAAAAAGAAAATGTTTCATTCAGAAAATTACGCGTACCGTTATAATCTGTTATTAACAGTATGCTACTGCTTTTTAAACAGCAATCACTTTTGATTTATTTACAGGGGCTTGCTAAATATTTAGAATATCTTCTTTACTTAGAATTAAAGAAAGGCAATTCTATATCAATATAGAAAAAGTTCTTTACTTATATTACATTTATGAAACATTCAAAGACCGTATTTAGTCGATTTCTTTTTCTAATTGTAATATATTTACTTACCAGTGCTTTTTCCATACAACCAAGGTTTAGGCTCGGTTCACAGAAATTTCCTGAGCTGCTAATATACACGTGTTGTAATTCCAATATATTTTATGCAGAAGTTTCGTAAGGATTTTCAAAGTAGAAACAAATCTAATGGAGTGAAGATTGAAAGAAACGTCGAGGGTACAAAACAGGGCATACTTGACGTAATAGGATTTCAAGGATTCGTAATGCCGGATACGGGATTTCAAGTTATTAGGCAAAACAAACACGGACAGATGAATTTTAAGACGAGGGTGGCGAAAATGCTGGGGACATCCTCCGGACGACGAGATTTTGTGTCCGGTCGAGCGTACAGGACATTAATTCTGTGAGTTTTTTTCGAAGTGCGTGCAAGCACGAAGGGGATGATGGGACACACGGGCGGACCGTCCAATTTTATTCACATCACATCAAACAGAAATTGACTTTCGAACCATTGAGTCGACAAAATGTTCGAAGACTTCTCATGTATATGCATACAGATTCGGCGAAATAACTAAAGAAAAAGATGTGGAGCACACATTTAAATATCCTAGTGCATAAAATATTTGTTTGCCTCAATGAAGTAAATATATACTTGCAAATAACAATTATTTTAATTTATTTCATTCATAAACAAAAAAGAATTACATATGTACATTGACAATATTTACATTTAAAGAATTATATTAGTATTAATTAAATGGAAAATATACAGTCTGTCTCAGAGAAAACGTACCCTTTTTAAAATAAAAAACAGCTTCCTATTTTTGTAAAATTCATTTATTTTATTCAAAGCAGTCTCCTTAGGCTTCAATACAACGTTTTACACAGTCAATTAACATGTCAAATAAAGTTTAAATTCATCTTTAGAAATATCCTTCAAGATCGCTGTCGTCGCCTTTTTAATGGCGTCGACGTCGGCATAACGCTCTGATTTCATCGGCAAATATGGTTTGGAGAATATGTAGAAATCACGGGGGGCCAAATCCGGTGAATACGGTGAATGGTTGATGATTAAAAATTTACGGGAAAATAGCATCAACATTCGATTGCGAAACTTTGTAGAACAAGTACTGACTATTACTAGTGTAATAACAACAAAAATCAGCATCAATAAATGTGCAATTACCTCGTACACAAAAAAGGCGAATCCATTGGTATATTCTAATTCACTCGATCTTTTTAATATTCCAAAACAATCACAAATCAAGAACCAGAGCGTTCTATTCGATCAGCGTCTGCAGTTTATTGACTGATCTCGCCGAAGATTTTACTCTGGTACAAGTACGTCCAAACTGTAATATGCGTCAATGATTTGATACGCTCATTATCTCTATCAGAATTTACTGATTGAGAAGGTGCCAGAAAGATCTTGAAAATATCTAACTTATAAATCTTCTGATAACTATCCTTCCAGAGGTACTGACTATCTGGAATACAAATCTGTAATCAATATCCGATTGCACAGAGACCGCAAGTGTCAATTTTATATTTAAGCTGATTGACAATGGCATCGACGCTCCGAATTTACTATCTGCAGTTGATAATAATAATAATACTAGTAATAATAATAATAATCTTTAATGCCCAACAGTTACATAGACCATTTACAGCACATAATGCATAAATAAAATTGAAACAAAAATAGGTGCAGTTAATGTACTACAAATAAAAACAAGAATTCAATTAACAAACGAAATATATATACACACTTATAGTAATGTAATCCAAGTCATACAAAAAAAAAAAACTGAACTAACAATAATGGATTCAAATTAGCGAAAGGGATTGTCGTATAATGCATTGGCATTTCTAGACAGATGTAACAATGGAGCCTTGTAGAGAACATTGGTTCTTACCCTAGCTATTGAGAATGTTGCCGATGATCTAGTGTCTAGTTGATATCAAAGTTCCAAAATACGAAGAAAGATCCAATGAAACATTTGCGAATATCAACATTCTCAATTGAGCTGTGACGTCGTCAGACCTATCGCCCACAAAATTTTTATGGAATATGATGACAAAGAGTTGGTGATCTCCCTATCTTCTAATGAACTTACAACAGCTACGTGATGTTCTACAAGTTGCAATAAGCTTCAACAGGAGACCATACATCATCTTATTAAAAGTTGCTCGGTTAAGTAATGGAATATTTACTTGTAGTGGCAACTCATTACAAATTTTTTTCTAAAAAATGTACGGATTTTACAATGAAAATTTAATCTTAATACATTAAAGAGCCTTACTTCCATAAAAGAAAAGCTCACGTGATTCTTGTTGAAAGTTGTGTAAATTTTACGATAAGACTGCTCTACAAGTACGACTAAACTAAATATAATTCACAAAATTCCGTGTTGATCTTATTAACAACGCCCTACTACGGTTGAAGATGATAAAATGAAGGCGTTGATCGAGTCGAACCCACAGCACATGACACAAGAGATCGCAGAAATTTCGTCTATTAATCAGGTGTCAAATGAAAGTGTTAAAATATGTGAGCAGGCTCGATATTTGAAATCCACATGAACATAAAAAAATTAATGGCACGTATAAACATCCACAATATGGTCCATAAATGTGAAAAAATTGATCCTTGTTTAAAACTACTGTGAAATGTGAATTAATTGTGACTGTAAAAAGTGAATTGTTCGTAACAATGTCTATTTATTTTGCTCCCGACTTAAGATTTAATCCCAAACCTCATTGAAGCAGACATCACAAAAATTATGCTTTCAGTAAATTGGAATTTTAAAGATGTGTGTTTCAAGCTCCTACTTAGGAAGGAAGCAATTAATTTGAGTATATACTATTGACAATTGAGCAGTTTGAACGATCATCCACCACCTCATTTTACGTAAGACAATGGTATTTCACCACCACAATGAGAAACAACACACAAGTTCAATCGCCCGTCAAAAATCTTTGGATCATGGATGGAATGTACTGTCACACCCACGGTATTCGCTAGACTTCCGCTTATTCCGTTCTTTTCAAAATTGCGTTCTATAACGTTCGACTCAGATAAAGCTGTTTTAACACATTTCACGAACTTCCAGAAATTATGAATTATGAAGCTCATCGAAAGATACAAAAAGGTTATAAAAGGAAACGAACAATACCATATATTCATGTGCCTTTTATATATTAATAAATGAGATAAATCGTCAACAATTGAGTACAAGGTTTGTGTTAAATTTAAAAGAAACAATAAATGCATTTTTATTTTAAATAAGTTAAAAATTGATCTATTATCGTATATATAATGCAGAAACTTTTTGAAGAAATTCCTGTTCTCAAGCAAGATTCGAACTCGTGATCTCGTTTTAACCGGACATTTATCTTAAACCAAAAAAAAATTTATTGTGTGGAAGTCAAGACACGTTTTTCCTCGGTCCTTTCCACATTAAAACCAAAATATTCAAATTGAGCATATTCTTTGTATGTATTCGACACAATATAAATATCCGACATAAACGATAAAGGTAAAATTTAAAGTTAGAGTTTCGTTTTTATGTACCTACTTTTCCTCCGTTTGAATTTCAGTAGTTATTTTCTTTACATTCACGTTGGAAATTTCGCTTTATCTGACAAGTGAAAATAATTAAAAAGCTCCTTCGTATTTTTTGTATTCTCCTTTTCCTATCTAATTAAACGAAAGTTGTGTTAGAGAAAGAATGTTCTATTAAAAGTTTCCATTACAAGAAGGAGAGCAGAAGCTATTCCGAAGGACGAGATCTTTTTTTATTAATTTTAGAATCTCTTACATTCGCTGGTGAAGCGTAAATAATAAATATCTTATGTAAATATAAGGCGTAAGTTTCCCCAATACTAGATCGCCAATCTACATATTGTTAAATATACTTACAGAATACCGTAGGAATTGAAAGAAGAAAACGCGGATAAGAGTGTGAGATATATGTATTTCTAGTTAATTAGTTACAACAGAAATGATTTAATTTACATGATGAAAATTTAGAATGACTTTACTACTTACGGATATTAAGGATATGAATATATGTAATCAATGTCGTTTCTGTTTTGATTTTATAATGTATGTACATAGTTTTCCTAATGATTATTTTGTGACTGTGATTATTTTTTACAAAACATCATCCTGTTACGTTATTCTATTTTGAATGACTCGTGTACTGATCGTAGTTTGAAGATTAGTTTCATAGAAGCAATTCTTTTATTTGTAACAAATGAAGTACTATATTATTCTTTTCTATAGATAACATGTTTGTATTTCTAAACAAACTAAATAATCGCCTTATAAATTTTTAACATATTCGTTAAAATAGAATAAGAATATTTAGATATGAAACCAAATTTAAAAATTCTTCGATAACTTAAAATAAAATGTAATTCAATGTTTCTCGATTATAATAACCATGGTATGGACTACACACACATATTTACATTTTAAATATTATAGTTACACGATACTGTCTGCGTAAGTTCTATGAACAAAAACAGGGAACTGCAATGGGCAATTGTCTTTCTCCATTCACAGCGGACCTATTTATGAGTAACTTTGAAATAGAATTAAAAAATAAAGCTAAATATTTTCCAAGAATTTGGGTCAGGTATGTCGATGATATTTTCGCGATTTTCAATACACAAAAATGCAACTTAAATGATTTCGTTAAACAGTTAAATTCAAAATTCCCGACAATTAAATTTACAGTAGAAAAAGAAAACAATGACAAGTTGCCTTTTTTGGAATTTTATTAGGAATGATCTCAAAATAGAAATTGACATTTTCCGAAAAGAAACCAATGTCAATAGATTCATCACGGCTGACTCAAATCACAGCATGCAACAAAAGATGGCTTCATTCAATTTTCTGATTAATCGTTTGATCAATTTCCCACTAACAAAAGTAAGATATGAAAGAGAATCGAACCTCATTAAGAATATCGCGATATACAACGGTTTCGATTCGGAAATAATCAATGGATTAATTAGAAAGGCCAACATAAGAAAAACAATCCGTGACACCACAGAGCAATCGGGAAAAGCATTTTGTTTGTTTACCTTTCCATCGTATGACAAAAAATCTAAATAGTATTTTTAAAGAACGCGGGTTTCAAGTCTGTTCCCGCCCCAATAATTCCCTTAAAACGCTTTTAGGAAATGCAAAAGACAAAATCGAAGGAAATAAAAAATCGGGAATCTACCGAATTGAATGTTTAGAGTGCAATAGACAATACATCGGCCAAACTAAAAGAACGATCGAAACCAGGTATAAAGAACACCTTTCGCACATAAAATTCAACCGACCGGAAAAATCGGGTATAGCGAGACATGTATTAGAAAATAACCACAGTGTTAATATGGATTGTTTACATTTGATAAAAAACGTGTATAATTATCGCGAACTAGACACGTATGAAAGCATGCACATCTTAAAGAATTTAAACCATGTGGTGAACTATAATGACGCCGGCCCCTTACAATCGTCCCTTTTCTCTCTACTGAATGTCAGAGGAGGAACAATATCATAAATCACACAGGCAGGCACTTGTCTTGACCATAATAACCTTTTTCAATGTAGTGCATGTTAGTTTAAGTAAAAGTAATTTTTAAAAATCTTGTGAAACAGACACAGTGCACATCTTGGTTTTGAACGGTGTGGATCGCGTACGGAGTTTGTTTTTCGTACAATTTTTTCGCCGTGTTTTACCAGGTGCGACACTTTGAAATTATCTACTGATGATGACAACTTGGTTGTCGAAATGCGTATACAGAATTTACAAAAGTTAATGTGGAAAGGGGTTATATATCAACCTTATTGATCAAGTCAATCAACCACAGGCTCCATCAAATTCAACTTCTGCGTAATGGTTTGAAACTACGCATATATATACATATACATATATATATATATATATATATATATATATATATATATATATATATATATATATCAATTTTTAATAGAAATTTGCCTGTGGCGCTCAATGTATATACATGTATTTGTAATTAAAGGACGCTAATTCTGCTTATTTGCAGATAAATATTTTCGTTTCAAGAGGATGTTATAACGTTCGTATGCATTTTATACACAAGGCTAGCTGTTTCCTGGTTTATCTGAAGCGAAGATGAAAGAAGAAGTATTTGTTGGACCTGACATTCCAAAACTTAGAAAGGATGACAACTTTGAGACTAAAATGTACCCAAAAGAAAAGGCAGCATGAATATCTTTTAAAGTTGTAACCAGATTTCTTGGGAGTGAAAAGGATACTGACTGCAAGGCCATTGTAGGTGAAATGTTGGAAAGCTTCTATAATTTACGCTGTAACACGAGCCTAAAACTACATATTTTTAAGTGACATCTAGCCTACTTTCCAGACAATCTTGGTACTGTCAGTGAGGAACAAGGTGAAAAATTTCACCAAGATGTAAAGAAAATGGTAAAGTGATATTAAGGAAGGTGGAATGTTAACATGATAGCGGACTACTGCTAGACGTTGAATAGGGACGATCCTACAGCAGAGGAAACACAAAACGAAGTTTTGATAGGATACGAAAACGATACTATAAGGACTATGAAACAAGAAGATCATTCAGTATTACTGTGTTGTTTTTATGAAAAATGTTTGGTTACTTGATTTTAATAATTTTTAATAAAATGTAAAATAAAGTATACATTCCATAATTTTTTGTATTTGGCTTGCTAGTCCTAGAATATATTTGGTTTTTGTTCGAACACCCTACGTGATAGAAAAAAACGACTTTTATTTTTCAGTACAGCACCGAAAAGCGCAAAAAAGGAACTGAAGGTAAAATAATTTTTAAAAAGTATTTTCCTTTTGTGGGCCTGTGTTATTAATATGTTTCAATATGGCCACACAAAATGTAGTACTTATGAAACAATAGTAATTTGGATCAGAATATTTAATATAAATAGTAATTTTTGGACTTGGAATATTTCTCTTTCATGGAAAAAAATAAACAAACTTATTTTTTATATTTCTTTGAAAGACCCGAAGTGTTGTTTTTGTTGTCGGATATATACTACTAATTTATAGGTTAGTAATCAGCTAATTGTGAAAATTGTAATAATAATAAGGCAAATAATAAATAAGATGGCATATAAAAGCTGTCAGAATAAAAATTGTCAAAATAGCATTAGTGATTTTCAGCCGTGCAAGTACTAGTAATTGCTAATCTGATTTGTAGACTTCCACGGTCGTTGTCTATATTTTCATCTTATCTTCCGGGCTGGAATCGCATCTTCGATAATTCTGGTACGGACGTTTCGTCACCACCTTTATGGGACATCTTCAGGGCTTAACTGTTACTTCAGCTTCCGTTGTTGCATTGAGACTGGAACGTGTACGTAATTAGGAATTTTAAGAAAATAATATTTGTTAAAACAAGTAAATGTGTTCATCGCCAGTGAAAAAAATTCTGGCTTTCAAAACGAACTTGCAAATATGGATTGATTGGGTCAATCGCCAAGAACTTGTTTTCCAGCTTAGAAAGATGTTTTGGGGAAAGAGAAACACCTATTAATATAACGAGGTATCCGAACATTTACAGAATTTGAGCGATACGTTTGAACAGTATTTCCCCAATAAACTTCTTAAGAAATTGAAACATTTCTCGTGAATTAAGAACACATTTATTAGCAATCCTTTTGTCAAGAATATTAAAAATTACTTGAACTGACTTCTGATTATTCATTATTTTCTGTTTATAATAGGAAACCTTTGACTAAATTTTGGTTAAGTTAAAAAAACGTAACTATCAAAACAAACCACCTTGGTATTCTTACCATTTACAACTACTAGGCTAGTCTCAAAAGAACCTAACATTTCCTACATATTTCTATGTT
Source organism: Dermolepida albohirtum (assembly GCA_031893035.1). Lineage (NCBI taxonomy): Eukaryota > Metazoa > Arthropoda > Insecta > Coleoptera > Scarabaeidae > Dermolepida > Dermolepida albohirtum. Next base: position 77,665 of record JAVIWB010002860.1, on the reverse strand, counting down.
TGATAAGAAACAGTTTCATGCATTGCATTAAAATTTATGTTCACTGGTATCTATTATTATTATTGGTTTGGCAACTAAGTACTTTCGGTTTTTACTGATAGAGAGCGTTGCTTTATTTTTTGTATACCGTATGTTAGTGCTGTACTTGTCGCGTGATACTAGTCATATTGACGTAACTTCAGAAGCAAGTAGTGCGTGATTTTTACTAAAGCTATTAGTTGTGGGTTAATTTTAAATGGAGTGCAGAAACGAACATTTTCGATATATTTTACTATTTTATTTCCGTAAAGGAAAGGAAGCTGCTGCGGCTCACAAAAAGATATGTGAAGTTTATGGTGCTAATTGTTTAACACAGCGCACGTATCAGAATTGCTATAAAAAATTCCGTTCTGGAGATTTTACCCTCAAAGATGAGCAACGTTCTGGTCGGCCTACTGAAGTTGATGATGACCAAATCAAAGTCATAATTGAAGAGGATCGTCATACATATAACTGTTCGAGAGGTTGCGGAGAGGCTACATGTATCGTACACAACAATTGAGAAACATTTAAAATGTCTTGGGCTAGTTAAGAAGCTTGATATTTGGGTACCTCACGAATTGAAAGAAGTTCATTTAACACAAAGAATCAACTTTTGCGATATGCACCTTAGACGAAATGAAACCGACCCTTTCTTAAAAAGAATCATCACTGGTGATGAAAAATGGGTCCTGTACAGTAACATAGTTCGAAAACGATCATGGAGCAAACACGATAAACCAGCTCAAACCACATCGAAAGCTGAATTGCATCCAAAAAAGATCATGCTGTCAGTTTGGTGGGATTGCAAAGGTGTTGCGTTTTTTGAGCTGCTTTCGAGGAACCAAACGATCAATTCTGATGTTTACTGTCAACAATTAATAAAACTGGATGAAGCAATCAAAGAAAAACGGCCAGAATTGTCAAATCGGAAAGGTGTAGCTTTCCACCAAGATAATGCAAGGCCTCGCACGTCTTTGGCAACTCGTGGGAAACTATTGGAGCTTGGCTGGAAAGTGATGCCACATCCCCATACAGCCCTGATCTAGCACCATCTGATTACCATTTATTTCGAAGTTCGCAGAATTCTTTGAATGGTAAAACTTTCACAAATGACGATGACCTTCACTCGCAGCTGGTTCAGTTTTTTGCTGATAAGGACCAGAAATTTTATGAGCGCGGAATCATGCAGCTGAAAGAAAGATGGCAAAAGGTCATTGAACAAAATGGAAAATATATAATTGATTAAAAACTATTCTTTGTTTTAAAAAAAAAGTGTTTTATTTTATACTACAAAACCGAAAGTACTTAGTTGCCAACCCAATATTTTGTATTTACAAAGATCCTTGTAGTTTTAAATTAAGTATAATATTGTAGCTTGCTACTCTACATTTTTTTGAGTATTTTATGTTGATTGGTTTTCTGTGAATAAAACGTTCGGATGTTGTTGTTTGAATATAAAAGATTGTTATAATAAATACATTAAATTATGGTATTTTATAATATATATTTACTACATAAAGATGTATGCCTGGTATATACCCAACATATACAATGCGTTTATTTCAGTATTGGTCGGATTCCACATAATTTTCATTTATAAAAAAGTGTTTCATATTAATAAAGGTACAATTCTTTTTATGCATGGATTGTACACATACATATATATATTTTAACAAAAGAATACACAAATATAATGTAGCAAATTGAGTTTTGCACTTTAGATTTAGGACTAAAGAAAATAAACTCACAAAAACGATTTTCAATTTATTATCAAATAATATTTCGTAAAGTGGTCGTTATTTCACTGGAAATCGGTGTATTTAACGATCACATTTCAAGAAACAAGACGCTGCCAGGGATTTTTCCCCATCTGTTTAGGATAAGCATGAAAAATGATTTCGGGTAAGCACGTTTGTGGACGTTCCTGTAGCTTCGCCATCTCCACCTAAGATAAATAAAGATAAATTTTTAAAATCTCCCATCTCTCTTTCTTCGTCATCTATTACGGTCTTAACTTTGAAGTAGCCTTATCAACCGGATGCTGATTTGATAGGGCAGTTCAGGCCTACGCTTAATCGAATAGAAAACTATTTGCTCCGTAATAAATGAGCGCTGAAATTAGATTCCCTGCGCCGAGGGAGGAAAAAATCACGACGAGATTATAGAAAGACTCTTATAAATAACTTTGCCGAAGTATTCTGATGATCTTGGAGTTCAGATGGGAAACGATAAACTCCTGACTGAAAAATTTACCGCTTTAAGGAGCTAGATGGTTTGTATATATAAGATCGGTGGTGAAGAGTTTTAGTTTTAAAGTTTAGAGTGATTTCTTAGGAACAAAACAAATTTCGTAGAATTTTAATAGAATTAATTATTTTTTTCCAGAAATTTTTATATTTTATATTCAAATTCGAATATACATTTCACTGCAAGCATATCGTATCAGACTTAAAAATGAAAAATTTATTTTTGAATAAAATTATCTAGCACTTCTGTATCTTTAATACTAATCATTTCAATTACTGGACATATCAACCAATGAGATTCTCTTAAACGACAATTTTTGCGATTGTTCCTTAAATATAGTTCTGTTATTTCAGGAACTAATAAGAAAATAATATAATTAAAGTGTCAAAGTATTATACGATATTAATACAGGTAGCCAACAATATTCAAAATGAATTAAGACAAAAAATAGTTTATATGAACTAGCTCTAATGTATATATGGAAGCTGTTTAAATCATACATAAGTTACGTAAAAGTAAGAGCAAATAAACGCTTAAATAAAATAAGTAAAATATAAAAGTAATATGTGTGAAATGTAATTATAAAAATACGACGTTTAAATCAACTTGGATTATTTATAGACCCACTTCCATTCTTCCTATAATTTCTTCACTAGGCTTTCTCCTTCTACCACGAACAAATTTTTATTATGCCACCCATAATGTCCAGTCCAATATTGTAACATTCATGTTCATTTTCCTTTTGGCCAAGGGCAGGTTTTCCAAAGTTTCACCTTCATAAATTGAAATATATACGTTATAATTTTTGATTTTTGACAGTCTGGCAGTAACTTATGAGTTCTCTCTACAACTAGCTGCAGGTACAAGTTGCTGTTCGCATCAATCAATTTTTTTCGTGTTAATCAACTTGCCGTGGTAAGCATTCATTCTCAGCCTTCTCAATAATAAGTAATTAAATAGAAGTAAATTCAGAAATCGTCAGAAATAGATCGACCAATAGAACTTAACATTTAAGATTATTACCATAGTTACCATAAAGCCTATTGCGGTCTTCTCAGATCTTATGTGATTTTCACTATTTTCTGAATTCTCTTGGATTCTTTACATATGTCTGCTGGTGTTTACTGTTTATTTAATTGTTTTAGCATCGCGACGATTATCCATGCAATCCATTATCCATGCTAACGATTATATAATATATAGAAAATATACTCAAGTATAAGTATCATATATACACTTTCATGCTTGCCCTTGGAGGTAACTTTATTATTATTTATGACACACCCATTGAGCCACGGAAATATAAGATATTTCCACACAAGCTTTATACTGTAAAATCATGAGTTCTAAATTAAATTTTAACTGAAATTTTTCCGTCTGAATTTTTGTAAAATTCTGTTGAACAGTCTAGAACAGGTATGGGCATCCTTTGACATGTTGTGGGCCAAACTTTAATGTGCAAATATATTCGCGGGCCGCGTTTAAAAGTAGTGCATTTTAAAGTAGTGTTCAAATTTTTAGCGATAGATATCAGACATGAAATAATACGACGAATGTCTCGCGGACCGGATCAAATCTTACAGCGGGCCGGTTGTTGCCTACATATGGTCTAGAATATCTTTTCTATTCAGGTTTAACTTATTATGAAGATTTCATGATCTTTCTACAGCTATTCTGTCTTATACGGCATGTCCGTAATGTTTGCTATATTAAAAAACGATGTACCCCAGATTACCTTCGACTTTACATGTACAACTGTTACTGCAAATTTTCAATCAATAAGTCTGTTAGAAGCCACGTCCAAATTTAAGTCGGCTAATTATAGCGACATATTTTCTTGGTATGTTTCTCTTACAAAACCAAACGCTGATAAGTAATTAGAAATGTGTCGAGGCCTATATAAAGAAATTCACATTTTCACATAGTTATTTCAGTCACTTTTCCAAATTTCAATTTGTCTCTCTTTTAATAAACGACCAGCGTTTTCCAATGTTCTACTTTCCTCATATCGATAGTCTAAATTACAGCTATCCGTAGGAAAATCATCTATTAGATGCGCAACTAAGTTCTCGCTGTTTTTCAAGACATGGCTCCAGTAGTAAGTGCTGCTCGATTGTGACATAAACAAAACGTCATGAACCAAGTTCAGAATTATGGTAAACAAACCGCTTTGACACATTAGTGATTTTGTTTTTGCGTCATATACTTTTGGTTGTATGAAGATGTCTGATTTTGTGCCAAATAATCGTCATTTGAGGGAAGTGTTGCTTTTCTTCTTTCATTCGAAGAAAACGGCGGCTGAAGCGCATCGAGAACTCCAAAAGGTTTACGGAGATGATGCTCTAAGTGAAACAACGTGCCGTGATTGGTTGCGTCGCTTCAAACACGGTGATTTTGATGTTGACGACCGTTCGCGCGATGGAAGACCAAAAACCTTTGAAGACGCTGAATTTAAGGTATTGCTCGATGAGGATCCGTGCTAAACGAAAAAAGAGCTTGCTTTGGCATTAGGAGTTACCCGCCAAGCCATTTCCCAGCGATTGCATGCATTGGTAATGATTCGAAAACAAGGAACTAGGGTTCCTTATGATTTGAAGCCAAGAGACGTTGAGCGTCGTTTTTTCGCCTGTGAACAATAGCTCCAGCGGTAAAAAAGGAAGTGTGTTCTTCATTGCAGCGTTACGAGTGATGAAAAATGGATTCATTACAGCAATCCAAAGAAAACAAAAACATGGGGACTGTCCGGTCATTTTTCTACGTCGTCAGTTCGGCTGAATATTCACGCTGCGTAGGTTTTGCTGTGTATTTGGTGAGACCAGGGCGGTGTTATTTATTATGAGCTGTTGAAACCGAACAAATCCATCACTGGGGAGCGGTATCGAACTCAATTGATTCGATTGAGCCGAGCACTGCCCGAAAAGCGGCCACAATACGAGCAGAGGTACGAAAACGTGATTCTACAGCATGACAACGCTCGTCCTCACGTTGCCAAACCCGTTAAAACCTACTTAGAAACGCTCAAATGGGTCCAACCCCACCCGCCATATTCCCCAGATGTTGCGCCGTCCGATTATTTCTTGATCCGTTTGATGGCACATGGTCTGGCTAATCAGCAGTTCCGCTTATATGAAGACATCTCAAAATGACTTGATTCGTGGATAGCCTCAAAAGACGAACACTTCTGCCGCGACGGTATTCGAGTTCTGCCAGAAAAATGGGAAAAAGTTGTCGCTAGCGATGGGCAATATTTTGAATGAATCATTTGTAAACATTTTTTCACAATAAAGTTGCATTTTCATCAAAAAAAAAACAGCGAGAACTTAGTCGCGCACCTAATACTACTTTATTATATTTAATACCGACATGAGCCTCGACACATATAGGATTTATAGTGCAGCTCAATCTGGTCAATTCAGCTAATTTAGATTGAAGTTGACTGTGCATTTAACATTTTTGTAGTTTTGGCCTTGCTTAACCAGGTTTTGCATTTTTGCCTTGGAAGTCTCAGCTCATTTATCTGATCGAATCTCCCTACCAGGCATTAAATCCAGTACAGTATTGACCTTCGTAGCTGCACTTTTAGCTTGATTTAACCCTGAAAAATTCTTTTGTAGCATCAAAATTCCTCATATGTTCTTTTCTTTTTGAGTATGGCCTACAACTTTTCCATTCTGATCCAAGATTCAGAAAGTGAAATGCAGCTCGATTGGAATCTCGTTTGACCGGGTAAGGATAAAAACAAGAGGGCTGCTCTTAGTGCCCCTGGTGGAACATAAGCTGCTATATTTCTCGGCAACTATGCAACCCTGCATGCTACTTTACACCTTAATTTGGGTTTAGCTCGGGTTCCTTATAAGCAATAATTCCCATATTCGCATATTGCTTCTGAAGACACCAATAGAGCTGAATTAGATACTGAGTGACTTCCTAGTCTCAGATAAATATTTTGTTGGCTGCATCCAATGATATGTATGGCGACTTTGATTGAAACTTGTATTTTTTTGTTAAATATGTTAAATTTAATAGAAAACATAATAAGTTATTTAATGCAGCTAGTGCATTTCGATATTTCTTCAATTCAAATTCAAATTCATGGAAAGACGAAGAATTTTAGATAAAGACAACAAATATATTTAAAAAAAATTAAACACCAACATTCATCTGTATGTTTTTCATAAAATATATTTTGTGAAAATTACACAACAGAGTTTTTGTGTTTAATTTAATTAGAGACTTTCATCAAGTATAGGCCGAATCAGTTAATCACAAATATATTTGCTAGATTTTTCCCATAGTATTTATTTTTCGACCTTGATTTTAAAACTAAAAATTTCTCGCCTTTACATGCCATTTGAAAAACCTGTGCAGACAAAATAAACTTGTACATTCGTTCCATAAGAATATAAACTCTGCAGCAGTATCAAATACAAAAACTCATTCTAAGCTATCTAGTAGCCGAATAAATGTCCCAAAGATAAAGTTTAATTTATTTTATGGCTTAAATTAACCGAACTTTTCGTTGAAAATACTTTTAGTTTATCTCTTAGTAAGCCTTTCATCCTAATTAGGGCATTCAATTGCTTTTTTAATGATTGTAATTTTGGAAATAGCGTACCTCCGCACACTTTTTTACTTTCTTTTTCTCGAAATGAATAACGAAAAGTTGTAAATTTTAATAATTGAACTTAGTTTTCTCGCAATATTCTCTTTTGTGTTCAGTCTCCTCTTATCTTTTCAAAAACTGCGCGATCTTTGTACATTTTTCGGAAAAGTAAACTCATAAAACTGGCATAATATTAAAAATAATTATAGAAATTATCACAGGCACTGAAAGATATCGAATTTGCTTCAGGTGGCAACAGAAATAATATTAAGTAATTACAACTGCAGTTTGTTAACATTCAAGTAATAGACAGGCTAATTGTCTAGCGAAACCTTACATAAACATAAACAATCTAGTAGCAGATTTTGAAGTAGTTGGTAGCATGAATAATGAAATATTGTTTGCAACAACGAAAACACTACTAAACGTGAAAAAAGGATTTTATTCTAAGATCACAGCATTTTCAGGTGTGTGCCACAGGGCTCTAAATGGGACTTCTTCTTAATCTGGTACGTAGACTTCCGAGGTTGTGGTCCATGCTATCTGCATCTGGGCTTCCGGACTGGAACCGCGTCACTTGTATATCTGCCGACGTTTCGTACCCATTTGTACAGGACATCTTCAGGGCTGAACTACTGCCCTGAAACTGAAGCTTTCAGTACAGTAGTTCAGCCCTGAAGATATCCCATACAAATGAGTACGAAACGTCCGCAGATATACAAGTGTCGTGGTTCGTCAGATAGCAGGTACTTCTTCTGTTTAATAATTACATCAACGACCTGCTGTCCATGATACATGTGAATATTCTGGCTTATGATTAGATGTTGCATATTTCTCAACTTCAACACTATTCACATGCTACAGTAATAGTATGACACTATTGAAGATAGAAATGTGCTACTGTTACGTACTCTAAGGACCATAATTTTATTTCCTACTCTTAAGATGATGGCAATATTTATTTATATTACTAGACAAACTCTGTTAATACTGATGTTTTATTTGACACCCATCTCCATTACTCTTACCCTACTGCTAATATATGTAACTCAACTTCTCGAATATTAAGCTTTGTGAGTGTACTAGGTAATAATATGCCCAATTGCTGCATTTGCATTAGCGGAGTTTAGATACAGGAATTAATGCTACAAGAAATGTTAAGTGCACGGAGGAGGAAAATGCTGAGAAAAATTTATTGTGGAAAAAGATACAAAGTAAAACGGACAGACGTTTGAATAGGGGAAATAATGAGATTACATAATGATTCAGATTTAGACAGAGTGGTGAAAGAACAAAGACTGTAATGACTTGAACATATTTGTGGATATTTTTCAAGGATAATTTTAGAAAGAGTTATAGGAGGAAGAAGGAGACATGATAGACCTAGAGTGAAATAAGATGAAGTAGCATATCTACTACCACTTCCTAACAATGTAATATCAATGATTTGAAAGAGAAGACACAAAATAGGAAAATATTAAGAGAGACAGCAAAGCAAACAATGGAACTACTGAACTTGTAGTACCATAGTAGAAAGAAGAACAAAAAATGACGGAAAAAAAGCTGATGGCGCTTTGGAAGACGATTTAAGAAGACGAGGTTTTCAGGATTGTAAAACTAAGGCAAATAAGAAAATTCTTAGGTCATAGACATTTAAAGCTTGTAGCTCTGACATATCGAATAAATAAATACAAATCTTCAATTAAATTAATTTAAAGGAGTTTTAAGTTTTGGTTTGTTAATATTACATATGTTCAATGGAACAGTGCGTATTGTCCGCAGAGTGGTTTGCATTGGTTTTGCAGCGTTACCGTACGTGTCTCTGTTAATAAAATATTAAAATTCGGCGCTAGCGCAATCTGTAACTACTTCTGATCGCCGACATTGTCACTCCCTCCTCGTCGCAGTAAAATAACACAATACCCGACGGCACATTGTTCCTCTTATACGAGGGCTCTGCAGCTAGAGAAAGTGAAAAAACGCAAATAGTATAGAACTGATTCTTTTAAAACGATTGTAGAACTATGAACCGTAACAACTCTTTTATAGTCTGAGAACAGTTGTCATTTTACTGCTTTTCCCCACCCTAATTCTCGTGGTCGATCGACTTTAAACTGCTTATACTAGAGTTATCCATAATCGGTGACTAGATGGAATAGATCCTCGATTAAATTAAAAGTATACATAAGTGAAATATACTTACACTTTGCGTATATTCAAACAATCCTATATTACTGATTTGTGCATAAACTGTATCATATTACAGCCAGATAAAGATATCAAAAGCATTCTCCTTCCTTTGATAAGGCCTTACCAAATCAGACCCAATTTGATGTGAAGCAAATGAAACAAAGCTTTTTTTGAATTTAAAAGACTCCCAATATTCCTTGCACCGACCTCTAAACATTTTCTGACTGGCCACTTTTTCTTAATGCAATGCTATTTTCTGTCTCGGCTATCACAATCACAAAGAAAATATGGTTACCATGTGCCATCGTAAATTATAATTTACGTTGTTGATTATAAACAAAAAGACAAAATATAAAATTAAACACTACTTTTCGAGTCATTACCATCTGTTTCAATAAATTTTCTTCGACAGTGGCTAACTTTACATCGCCGTTCTCATGAAAAGATATATAATTGACTATTGGTACACAAAATTGTTCCAGTTTACCCTAATTAATGTACTGTTCATTCTAGACTCACATGTTTTTCACCCATTAAAGCGCCTTAAGGATTCTAATACTATTGATGGGCGTCCTAAGCTCCTTTACTTAAGGAAGTAGCTGTCAAGAAAAGGTTTGATAGCTAGTCAGTGTAGTCACCCGACCAAATTAATATTTCCCATGACCAATCTAAGCCTAATTTTAATTACTAAGATTAACCACTGTAATATTTACTTGCTTAAAATGCCTTATTCTCGATAATTTCAAGTGCAATTTGTTACTAAACTGTACGTGATAGAACTTTTTATTTTTTCCGAAATCGACGTTCAAAAAATTATAAAAATCACTGATATGTTAGAGAATTTTTTCATCGCAGACCTGTGTAATTTATTCTTTCTAAATTATGGTAAACCTTCGATGTTTAATGGTCTTTTATATCCATGCACATACTCAGAAATATAGGGATAGAGAGAGTGGGGGAGGAATAAAAGGAGATGAACTGAGTCGTCCTATCTACGTGTCGATGTAACTCGAAAGATAATGAAAAATATATTAATTTCTACAATCAGTTCATATTATTACTTACATATACTTCGTAAAGTGTGCAAGAAACGAAAATATTGTAAATAAATATCATTAAATAGAACGGTAAAAATTACTTTGAATTGTCTTCACTTTGTTCTTTCCACATCTCGGCTCCTTTAAAGTTAAAGACGAACCTTCAGATCATTCCAATTTATTTTAAAATGTGAGCCGGAAACTGATGCCACAAGTGTATTTCCGCTAGCTTAAAAGTCGATCTCGAAACTTCCTCAAGATGACAATGAACTATTTAAAGAACTTTGATTGCTTTCCTTCAACTCACACTTCGACGCGTCGTATTAATCACAAAAGACGTTGATACATGATTCTATTATATTCGGCAATCTGGCTGACATTCCACTCTCGTATTAAGATCTCGGTATGTACGGGAAAAGACGTCGAGAAAGTCTTAGTACACGAAACCTTTCCTTATTAGCTCATCACACTACACTGTGCCAAGATATAACATCAAGATTAGATACTTCAGTCTACAGTCTCTCATCACTAAAGTGTTTTAAAGTAATTGTAATTAAATTACTCTAGCGAATTGAATTCTCAACAGTACTCTCTCATTCCTTCCACTGAATTTATTCTGGATAGTAATGAATTTCTTTGTACTTTGCTTCTAGAAGTTCACGACACCATTATATGTTTTCACTTAAGAAATCTATTTATCTCTCTGTTTTTGCAGCTCCTCCTAGACCTACTTACTGTACCACTCGACATTACGGTATACCGAAATAACTTTGTGAAACTTTCTTGTTCACAAATGAAGTCTGTCTAAATTATTAATGGCGAGCGCCTGACTTTTATCTGAACCGAAAAAATACAAAACTATTTACGTATTACTAATTATTTAAGTTTGTTTGTGCAATAAAAAGGGCTATAGTAGATTCATATGATTAAAAGGTTACGAATGTTATTATTTTCGTAGATTTTGCGATAAAATAATGTAGAATTCAAATAAAAATTTTTTTATTTGAATTCTTATAATTGAATACTACTTAATTATTTATATTGAAGCAATTCAATTGTCGTTTATTCATGGTCATCAAGAACTAAGTAGTTAGTGAGCCTATACAGCCTATATTTTTTATTTTTCTTGTAATTGATTATATTTAGTAGACCTATATTCAAATTTTTCGCTCCCTCAGGAAAATAAGCTTTGTGAAACTGTTCGAAATATGCGTTAGTTTCACTCATTATTTTCTGATTCAACCTAAATACCTTGTCACCGAACCGAAAGATAAGAAGTCTGGAGAAGCTGAATGTGGAAGAAGTTCTTAATGTATTCGAATTTTTTACCACGGAAGTAGTCGATGTATCAACACTGGCTACATAGAGGGCACTTCAAGCCTAAATGCACCAGCAATTCGTTCGATTCTGTATGATCATTTGCACGTGAAGAAACTTTGTACTCTTGGCTATGCCATTACGATGTGCCGACCAAAGCTCAAAACAAAGTTTGGGTCTTTGATAATGAAGACACACCCGTAGTTGAAACTTCTCGAGCACCCTCCCTATAGTCCAGATCTTGCTCTCTGCGACTTTGCACTGTTCCCGCATGTGAATATGAAGCTAAAAGGGAGGCGGTTTTCCAGTGGTGAGGACTTTCTGCGGGTTTGGGACAACGAGTGTACTTTACTCGCTAGTGAAACTTGGCAGACTGGTCTAAGGATTGGTTGGATGGAGAGGTGTATTGAGTGTAGAGGAAATTACTTTGAAAAAATTAAATAAACAAAGCTATATTGCAAAACTTTCCTAGTACCCTTTGTATATTGCACATTTTTACTAAAATAAATCTCTAAAAATATTTCTATACCAAAAATTCTTTTCACTTTTTTAACAAGTACGTGTAGATATGTAAATACCAATATAAATAGATTTGTCCCGTTCATTTCATAAATATTTCCCTGCTGCTTTTTGTATGCAGTGTTATGTATAAGATAACTTCGCTCTCAATAGGTACACAAAAACAGACGTTTCCACTTCTGCCAACCTTTATAACATACTCAATTGTTAGAAATTTGATAAGCTTTTTGCCGTATTTTTCTTTTTTGTTCCGAAGAAAGAAGTGACGGCAAATTCAGCGGCAAAACGGAATGCGCAAATACCAAGGGTCACTGGTCGGAAAAAGGGGTTGTAAAAACCTGGATCAGCTTTCTAAGGGATTTGAATACAGCTAGCCCCGAAAGTACGACATTTTTTGCTTATATACGTTAGAGATTTCCGAGGTAAGTTGAATTTTATGTTTTCCTTATTTTGCTAAATTCCTGGCTCGATACAATGTATAACAATGCCGGGACTTTCCCTGTGCTCGTTGTATTAAGGCATTTCCGTATTTTTTCGTCTTTCGTGCATATTAAAAACTCCTGCCGAGATATAGAAATAAACTGTGTTATACTCGTACTACGGATGCTTGCGCTCGTATACTGATAGTTTCATGTGCGGAAAAATTAATAAATCTTGGATAAAAAGTCTACATACATATATGTCGCGGGTATATTTTATTTCATGGTATTTATTTTAGTTTTCTTTAAATTGTGTTAGTGACGAATTATTTTGTTTATTATTCTTATTATTATTATTAAATAAGCACCAGAAGAAACAATAACTACTATCTGCAACCCAAACTCGACACAAATAATACCAGTTTCGATCTATATTTTCCTTCAAAAGAGTACGGAAAAGGAATGTCTCAGTTTTATATGAAAAGGTTATATCCAATATCTCTGAATGGATTGCTCTCAAGTCAATATCGCCATGCCATTAAATCACACTTATTTTATACAACGAGGGTAATTTTTTAAATAAGGTCCGTTTTTTTAATAAGAAAAATACTGTAAATATCATTGAAATATGTTTATTCTCATATTCTACATACTCTCGTCTATCTTTCTACATAATTTCCATTTGTGCTCAAACATTTCATTCCGTTCAACTAGTTTTTTAACTCCGTCATAGAAAACTGTAAAAAAGCCCAATCCATAACTGCAATTTTCATCGTCATTGAACTATTGACTACCAAGGAACTCCTTTATGTACGGAAACAGTTGAAATCACTAAGTACAAGGTTTGGATTGTAAGGTGGATGATCCAGTTTTTCTCATCCAGAAGACCTGATTAAATCTTGTGTTTGCGTACACCGGAAGACAATAGTAGACAGTAGACGAGCCAGAGTTTGTGTTTCATACAATACATACAAGAATGGATTGCTATGCCTCTCACCATAAAATCCACTAACAAAATCCCTTTCTTATCCAAAATGGCAATGTGTCGCCATTCCTTTGACTGTCCCTTGTATTCAGGAGTCATGAAAAACACTCAAATCTCATCTACTGTAACGATGTGGTGAATACACGTCCTCATATTATCAGTTCGGAACAGCAACATTCCCTTGAATTTGTGGGCAGTGTTAAATATCTGGGTATCACTAGGGAGTCACAGTAGCTTCATTAGGGTGTCTAGGATAGCAGATAGATTGGAAAATGTACCGAAATCAGAGAATGTATCTCGAGAAGCAAAGCAAGCAGTATGAAGTGAGAATAATAAGAAAGCAGAAAAAAAGTAGACCAAGAATGTCCTGGCTCAATGAAGCCAAGACCGCTGAGCTGAAGCTAGGAATAGATTGGAGCAAAATTAAGCAAGTTATACAAGATAGAAATAGGTGGAGAGGAACGTATTAACTTAGCCAAGAAACTAGCTCAACTATCTCACTACCATGTTCCCGAGATGTGTAATAAGGTGTTTTGAATTAAGTAAGTACAATCGTTTTCAGTTTCAATTTCTAAGTAATCGATATTGATAAGAACGGAACATGTAATATTAGTTAGTCATCTTTAATAAGTAGCAGCAACAGAAAAGGATCTATACTAGGCTTTTGGAGGACACGAGACACCGCAGAAAACTTAACACATCGATAGGCCCAACTTTTAAAAGTATATTTTTTTCTTCCTATTTATTTATCAATATAGGCTCCTTCAAGTAGAATACATCCATTCCAAAGTTTTTCTAACTTGGCTTCAAAATAGGGGTTACTTTCGGCAATCGTTTCTTCATTGGATCCAAATCTCTTTCTCTGGAGTATCTTTTTGAGATCTGAGAAGAGATAGTAGTTGCTGTGTGCCAAATCTGTAGAATATGGTGGGTGCGGAAGCAATTCGAAGCACAGTTTATGCAATTTGACCATCGCAAGCAACGACTTGTGGCACGGTGCATTATTTTGGTGAAAGAGCACGTTCTTCTTCTTCATATGCGGCCGTTTTTTTTGCGATTTCTGCCTTAAAACGCTCCAATAAAGCTACTTAATATTCATCATTTATAATTTTTCCGTTGTTAAGATAGTTAATGGATATTATACCATGCGCATCCTAAAATACGAAGGCCATGAACTTTTCGGTGGCTTCCACCGGCTGCACTCCACTCCACAGACTGCCAATTTAATTCCGGAATATAGCAGGCGCATGTCTCATCTAATGTGACATACAGACACAAAAATTTCTGCTTATTCCGCACAAATTATGCCAAAAAGCAGTTGGAATCATCGATACGTTATTGTTTTTGTTCCATTGTGAGCAAACGCATCCATTTGTAAAAAAAGCGTTACCCGTGACAAACGTTCATGCAAAATAGTGTAAGCAGTACTAAATGATATCTGTAGTATGTCAGCTACCTCCCACAACTGTGCGATTGCCCATCACAATTGTGAGAGTTTTTTTATGTTTTCTGACGTAACAGTCTCATTTGGGCGATCAAAGCTCACTGTGATTTGTGTCTGTACAACTGCTTTCAGCAAACCACCAACAAATGATTGTTTTCGACGGATCAGAATCCGAATAACACTCTTCAAGCATCGAAGCATGAAACTCTGTTTTTCCATTGTTTTGAAGATACAAAAGCAGCGTTATTTAAACCACTGCAGCTTGAAAACATCAGAATGTCATGAAATTTTGACGCGTATCATTTGAAGACTGATACTGTGTAACGACGGTATGGATATGTGATTAGTGGTGCAATCTGTTGGTTAGTTCTGAAACTTATTGATTGTGTCACTACATCTGAATTCAATGTAACGAAACTGGGGTATACGGGTTGTAATACAAGTGAAGGAAATTGAAAAGAGTGGTTCATGGTATCGCAGACTCTTGATAAATAGTATATGCCATCTCGACTCTTAAATCAAGCTACTCCAACACTGTGCTAATCCGATTAGTTACGATATTACCTTTTTGAAATAAAAAATTGAATAATTTGGATTTTTAATGTCGAGTATCAGATTATAATTAATTCTAAATGTTCAATATAATGAAAGTTCCTTTATTATTCTTGATTAAATCTTTTGAAACACACTGCATTATCTATTATTTTAATTTAACTTAACGTAATTGCTCAACAATGGAATTCACTTAATACATTTCAATGTAATTACTAAATTATAAGATAATAACAGTATTTACAACGCCGATCAGGAAATAGACAGTGTTCTAACTGTAAATTCACATTCCATGTCGACAGAGATGTATCAAAACGAGCAGCATTATTTTATTATGTTCTTTAATCTATATAAAAACGTGTAAGTGTATATAAATCAAATAAACCAATAAACCGTTAAACATCCTACTAGCAATAGTACCAACATCAACCATAGAAAGATAATTTGTAAATACGTCCACTTTTTTAAGTGAGTTATAATTATTATCTGAACAATCTAAAGTGACTTTTTTTCATGTGTTGGACGTTTCCCAACAGATAAAGCGACCAAGAAGTTGCTGTGTGAGGTCCAAAAATAATGGGCACGGTTGTCCTGAACTGTAGTTGTCGATATATTTCATTTGGACCAGCATTATTTCACTCGTGTCAATTCTGACTAATGGCTCTAGCTGCCGTTCTGTGTGCCACCGATATTAAGTGAGACCAAAAATCTATTAGACAACTGCCACTGCGAACTACACCGTTCAGAAAGAAAACGGGTCCGTGTTCTTTTATTTCGCTTTCATTTTCTTTTTCTTTCTGTCCATTTATTCGCGTCTATTGCTCTAGAACAGCGAACAACAAATATTGGAAAAGAAATATAGTTAGTTTGGAATATACCATCTCACGTCGCTTTAAAATGCCTGGGGTTGAAAGTACAGAACGAGTTCGGTGTGTCTAATTCGAAAAACTCTAAGTACATACGAGGTGTCGTTGAAAAGTACACAATACATTGGTGATTATTTGGAAATTTATGTTTGCGAATATACAAATTTTAATTTTCATAATTTATTTTCGAAAAAATAAAATTACTGCATCTTGTTTTTGTAAAATCCAAAAGTAAAATACTTTAGATTAAGAAGAATACTAATATAGTTGACCCAGTAACAAACATTTTCAATGAGTGTTTATCCAGGGAGGTGTTCCCAGACCCTCTGAAAATAGAATAAGTGCTTCCGAAACACAAGGGAGGATCGTTGGATAAAACGAATTTTAGACCAATCTCCATTCCACCCGTGATGTCAAAAATCTTAGAAACCATTATCAAAAAGAGATTAATCCAGTTCTTTGAGACACACAGTCTCATAAATATAAATCAGCATGGTTATCTGAGGGGCAAGTCCACGACTACCGCAACTACAGAGGTCCTGGAGTATATAGCGGATGCACTCGATGCTAGAAATGCGGTAATTCTAGTGTGTTGCGACCTGTGCAAGGCTTTTGGTACAATGGACCATGGGATACTTCTGGGAAAGTTAAACATGTATGGAGTGAGAGGACAAGCAAATGAGCTGATCGGTTCGTATTTGGCCAACAGAAGACAGAAGGTATACTAAAATGATCGGCTTTCGGATTCAGCGCCAGTTGATCGGGGGGTTCCACAGGGGTCAATATTGGGGCCTCTTCTGTTTCTAATCTATATCAATGGTATGCCCCATAATGTCACTATGGGTAAAGTCACCCAAGTTGTAGATGATACGTCCATAATAGTGCGTGCCCAGTGCAGGGAAATTGCAGGGGCTTATATGGAGACCGCATTGGGAGAGGCTAGCGAATGGTTTAGTAGTAATCTTCTGAAATTGAATTATGACAAAACCCAACAGCTGACAATAGCAACAAGGGGAGTGGCGGGGGAGCTCAAAATTAATATTAAGTTTCTGGGCCTCCAAATTGCGAGCAACCTGACTTGAGAGTGCCACATTTAATACTTGCGTCGCTATCCGGCATTAGCAATATACTCTATACGAAGAGTGAAACTAGTGGCTACACCCGAGGCGGCTAGGACTGTGTACTATGCAAATTTTCAGGGTAGAGCCATGTATGGCCTATTGATGTGGGGCGCGTCTGAGGCGGTTTTCAGGATGCAATCAGAACCCTTAGTTGTGTATCTAATACCACAAGTTGCGTAAATCTATTCAGAAAGTACAAAATACTGACCCTCCTATCCTTTATATACTTGCTTGCCTGGAGTTTGTTCATAAGTCGCCAAGTAGGTTCTGCGAAAATGGTGATTTTCATGAATATGAAACACGAAACAAGAATAGTTTGGTCATACCGTATCATCGCATTAGGAAAAGTCAACTAAGTTCAAATTACCTGGCTGTGAAGATGTACAATGCTTTGCCTGATGGGTTTAAGGGGCTACCATGGATTAGACTCAAAAGATTAATAAAAACAATGCTGGTGGAGAATTGTTTCTATTCAGTAAATGACTTTCTGAAATATAAATTTTGACATCACCATTTTTGTGTTTTTTATGTTTTCATTGTTATTCTGGTGTTTTGTATAAATCTTGCGGGTTTTAAAGTGTTTGATGGCGTATTTATTGTGAGCCACAAAGGTTTTTTGTGTTTTTATTTATTTATATCATGTAATGACGTGTGTATGTACATACATATACATCAATAAATTATTATTATTATTATTTTTTAAATTTTAAGTGAACAATATTAAGTTTCGGTGCGACAAACAGTAGCAGTAGTTGAACCCTGAATATGTCCCATATGAGTGGGTACGAAACGTCGACAGTTATACCAGTGACGCGGTTCCAGCCCGGAAGCCCAGGAACAGAGAGTATGGACAACGCTCGCGGAAGTCTACGTACCAGATGAACAATATTAAGATTTTATGAGAAGATAATTGTTTAAAGTAATCCAAAATCTTGCAAAATTTAAGGATATTTACTTTTGGCTTAAATGCTATTAGAATGGTGAATTCTAGATGTTTGATTAAAAAAGAAAAGAGCATATTTAACGATTGTTCTCTTCCCGAGCTCTAGTTACTGCACGCATCATTCTCGGCATGTTACTAAGTATAGTTTGAATGTATTCTTGAGGAATCACGTTCCAGCCATATTTTATTTAAATGAAAACTTTTCTATTGTACTTGGAACGAGATTTTTTCTTTGAAAGCAGCATTTTAGTTCATTCCATATATGCTTTATCAGATTTCAGACTGGGTTTTACCCTAGCCACTTTAGTCTTTGAATCTAAACTGCATTGAAGTAATTAACTATATCAGCGGTATAAGGTCGAGCCTTGCCGTAAATTAATACAAATCTTTCATATCTAACACGGTCAGTATATGCAAAAATGTTCTCGTACTATGTTTTTCATATATTTGCCACTGGCCATTCTTCCAATCACAGTCACTAGTTTAATGCGACGCTCCTAACTAATGCTTCCACAAAGCAATATGCTGCCATTTTCAAAACTTCCGCTATATATGAAATTGAAATTGGTGTACCGTTCTCCAACTCTTCTGTGGACGTGGATTCGTCCATCTGTCTTCCATAATTAAATTGTAGTCTCATCCGCGAACAGAATATTTTTCCAATGATTGATATTCTAGTCACCATGTATTTTGCTAGATTCTAATCTGAGTTTTGTGATTTTAAAGAAGGTGTAGAACTATAGCAGTGCGACTTGTATTTACACCAACATTAGTTAGTCTTACTTTAGAAACTCATTTTTGAAGTGTGTGAAGCGTGTATGTCAATGTGCGATTTTGGAGAAGGAAAAGTACATATCAAAAAACGATCATTAATTGCTATTTTATAACTTTTGCGCCCTTGACCGTATTTTTTACGAAATTTCCAGTCTCTTTAAAATATTCGATACTGTAGATTTTCTCCTAAGATGTAGTATCATATCTTCTTGTTTATATCCATCGTTGTGTAGAATTCTAATTTGATGAAGAGGATATTCAAAATCTAGTTTCAGATTTGATAAGTGCTTAAACAAACTTGGCAGCTATGTTGAAAAATAGAGGAATGTAAGTAGAATCTGAAAATAAATTTGGTTTTTAAAAAACTTTTCTGTTTTGGTTTTTATTTTTAAACTAACTAAAATATCAGATGACACCAAAAGTAAGGATCATAAGAAAAACCAGATAGCGACCTACACTAAACAGGACTACTTAACATATGTAAATACTATAAATATCCTTTAGTATTTTTTGCTCAAATCAGTAATATTAAGGCATAGTGAGTTTTGTGTATTGTGAAATATTTACTGCGGGGTCGATTGAAACACTTATTAGCTCATTAGTAATCGTAATATCAACTTCATTTGTTGAAATGAGCGTATGGAAGGAACCTTATTATATAAGGAATATGACATCTATTAGAATCAATATTTAATTCCCTTAACCGCAGTATTTTTTACGTTTGATTCACATCGTAAACGAAAGTTCTTTCCATTTTCGCTGGTTTTATTTCAAACTATTTTCTTTAGCAGGTTTCCTTTGGAAAATGTTTTCATTCCAAACATGTAAAAAGGGCAGGTCTTTTATTTTACATCTGTACAATGCGAGCATTAGAAAAATATATGGAAGTAATAGCGAAAGACCCTTCTAAATCAAACTGGCAGACTTTAAATAACAAAAAATATTCTCTTCTCGTGTTAGTACAGTAATGGAACACATAATTAAATTCCTTTGTATAATTTGTAGCGCCACAATTCTATAAAATGTTCGAGAGAAAGTAAATTTATTCTACTTTGAACCTTTGAGGGAAAAGTATGTTTGTTTTTAATTTACTACTGGAATATATACGATATGTTTAATTAAGCTACGAAGAAACGCTTAAAACTCTTCTATATTAGTCCTATAAATATACATTTATATTGTATTATACATATATCAACTAATTAATATTAAGAATGTTTCGTACAACTTTAAAATAACATTAATTACCAACAAGATCTATAGCGCGTCTTCCCTCGCGTTGGAAAGTCGAAAATAACTTTGTTTAGAAATGTGAAAATTTGAGTTCGTTGCGTTAGTTATTGTAATATTATCATAGGGAAAGAACGAAATTTAAACCAAATCTCCCCGAACAAAATTATCAATTATTCGCAATAGTTTACATTTACCAATTTGAATTATCAAGAGGTAAATAGTTTGTAGTTTATTCTGCGCGCTGCTTCAGAAATTGGAACATAAGAATCAATGTTTATTTAAATCTCAGTCGCCGACTGCTCTAGCAGTCCTCGAATTAGGTCACAATGATCCTGAAGATTCTTCTGTTTGATTAGGAACCTGATGGAATTTTTAATCGAATGTATTATACGATAAATTGGATCTGTTGGAAGGAACGGTCCGCGGAATCTCCTGGGGAGAAAAAACTTCGATAATAACAAAGTGTATTTTTCTTTTTGTTATTGGATGGAGCGACTAAAAAAGCTCGTTAACGAAATAGCACCTTTGGCGGATACCAACTCCGTCCACTGTCACTCAGTTTTATTAGCGAAGTTCAATAATAAAAGGGAAATTGAAAATTACCCTTTTCTTAAATAAATATTCCACTATATTGGTTTTAATAGTTTCAATATTTACAAAGAAACACCAAAAATTTTTATTTGACGCAAAAATATCTTAAAATATATAATATATATATATATAACATATTTGTTGAAGTTTTGCAAAATATTCACAACCAAATTCATTTCACTTTGATATTCATGAATAAGATATTTTTTTTTAAAGAAAAACGAAAAGTTAAATAAATTTGATGGATATTTAAGGTTGAAGAATAAAAGTAGCAAATCAAAAATGATTAAAACTACATTTGGAGGGAAGAAGGAAGATATAAAAACCGACAAGGAACCAGGACTCAGAGAAATATTGGAAATCAAGAGGACAACACGAAATAAGACTAAAAGCAAAGGGAAATTACTACCAATTATTGCATATTTTTCAGCTTGGAACTTCAGTCTTCCGGAGTAAATGTTCTTGCAATAGCAGCAACATCTTCAGTGCTGCTATTGGTCTTCTCGGTCAATGGCAGCGGAAACTCCGGCACATTAAGCAGCAATACTAGAGACACGATTCCAGACAGGGATCAGAAGAAGTTATAGACAAGGACCGCGAAAGATAGATACATATATTTCCAAAATTTATTCTTCTGTTTAATTATTAACAAACATGTAGACGATAGCAAAAATATCGACGTAGAGTACGTCCGGTGGGTATCATAATCCGCTGAAAGTAGCATCGGGATTTAGTGTGCCTAGCATTTCCTGTTTCTGTAACTAAGTTGTTCAGAAATTTAGGATCCGACTTTATTCATGAATCTTCGTTGTTTGCCATTACGTTTGTCATCGTGGACCAATTTTCATCGCTCATTATTTTTTGATTTTATAACCTCTATGACGTTAACCTCACATGTGTATTGCATGTTTTTTATTTTGTTAAACCTAAGACTTACAACTAGAAATAGTCTTCATTTGAAAATATAAATTGCTCAGAAAATTTTAGTAATGTAAGTCGGCGGTTTTCATGAATTTACTTGGCTGTCATTACGTTTGTCGTGAACATTTTTTTTGACAATAAGCACTATTCCCATACAATACTACCACTTGTTATATTTGATTTATAAACACTAAAAAGTTCAGGATCGATTTCTATTTTCCTCAATACCTTTGCTAAACAAATCTTATACATCCATGTACTATGACCAAATTTTCTATTATTTGGTTTATGTCAGAAAATGATTACTGATAAGCGGTCAGTGCAAGTAATCTATCTATCACCAGCGGCTGGTTTCTGAGTCACTTATGACCGTCAAGTGAGAATGGCATCTCTCTTCAATTGGTATAGCAGCGATTGGGCCAGACAGTCTTATCACACCAGCTGATGCCACTCCGTTGATAAAGTATGACTCACGATCGTGTATCTGTCATCATTGGAACACCAACGTTTCTCAGCAGGTCCGGAGTAGGTAGGAACAGCTCCGGGACAGGTACAAACATCACTGAAACAAGTAGGACCAGTTCTGGAACAGGCAGGAATAGTTAGGAACAACTGCGGAGTAGGTAGTAACAGTGAACGCCGGCATCCCAACAGGCAAACTGTCGCATGTGATACCTTACCAACAGAGGGGTGCCGGCCAGTGCGATAAGACTATCTGACTTAATCACCTATTTTCTTCCAACTTTCTTTGGAATACCGCCTCTCTGTCATATAAGTTTCGATCTGCTAATACCAATACGGAAGTGTGAAATTTCAGACGAAACATTTTGCATCATAATCTAGTACCAGTTTCTCTTGAAATAGGTTAGCTTTTTGCAGATGGTAAGAAAACACAGTCCAATACGTTATACAATGTTTATTTATATGAACGCGGAGACGAAAATTTTATTTAAGGTAAAATCTACTCATTTGTTTTGAAGTTAATATAATTACCAACGCAAACAAATTATGTGAATATAATATGCAGTACACTCAGGACTGGAATGTGATTTACATGAATGACATTAATTTTTAATATACTGTGATTATTATATAATTTTCTCGAGTACCTTAAGCAGCGCAAATTGATAGATCAACAGTTAAAATAGAGAAAACAAACTCTACACTAACTTCGAAGGTCAATTACTTCAACGAGTAATGAATTATAGTTATTTAATATTTTGTCAATGCAATCTACATTGTGAGGAAGAGAATAACTGCACAAAGTTAAAATTTTCAAACACCTATTAGATATAATGTAGAGATACTATAATATAATAGATATATTTTCAGTAGTAGTAGTGTAGCGTTTGGGTAATTTTTTATTTTGGAAAAATAGGAAAGGACAGATACTATAAATCCAAAAAGAAATATTTCAATAAGGATTGAAATGAACACTTTCCGGGACATCACAGAAAGTATATTTGAATAGAGTAGAAAATAAACAGCGGACAAAATTAAATCTCCAGAATTTGTAGAACACAGGAGAAACCCCTAGGGGAAGCACGTTGCTTTAACAGATCCTGACAGATATTTCAGATTTTAAGGATTTCAGAAAGGCCAGTATGTTGTATTTCCAGAAAACCACTAAACAACAAAGGTCAACGAGAATAATCTATGAATATTTATAGATATGTGAAACAGAAGGGGAACGACATATCGTAAAAGGGTAAAGTAATTATTGGAATTTTTAAATTACTTGGCTTATATAATAGCAATTTCGTAAATAAGAAATACAAATATTATTCTATTACTAAACAACAAAGTGTGACCTCTTTTTCTATGGTTATAAAACGTAAATTTCCCAAATTAGATATTTCAAAATTCCACAACTCCACGTCTGCGTTTGCTCTGAATTACACACAGTCCTCTAACGCTGTTTAATATGTGAGCAAACCGATAACAGGCGCGCGCCGTTGAATATTCATCGTGTAGTACGTTTAAATTCACAACATCTGCGGTGACAACCCGTAGTATTGGATATTCTGTTTCAGCCAACTTGGATTATTCGACGAAGGGGGCGATTATTTGACAACTCTTGCGGATTATATTCCGAGGGCGGGCGATAGGATCTAGTTTGGGTTTCATTTGTCACACAATATGCTGCCGCAATGCAAACAGAACAATTTGCAGAGTGAAATTACACTCTGTAGTGACTGAACCGCATTATACGATCTTGTGCAAGTATCGGTTAGGATATCTAGAGAGCTCTTAAATAATATCGTCTCAATGATTGTTCATCCTCTCACCTTACACAAGTTCGTTCGCCGTCGAGATTAATTGAAACCATTGTGGGAAAGATTTCGAAATTTAGATCTGTTAATTGGCTTCGCAGATACGACTATATATGCATAAACATCGAATAATTAATTTAAATAATATCGAACAAAATAAATTTTTCTTGATTTACAACATCTCTCTAAATTAACTTCCTTAAAGGTGTTGTAAAGCTGAAACAAATACTATTTCAGATGATTCTTTGTTCTCTGTTTCATTCATGGTTTAATAAGAAACAGAGCATGGATTGAGGTTGATAATTTAACCCTTTCTTTCTTCTAATCAACATTCATTTCACTAATATTCGCTTTAATCGAATTTAGTGGTTTGATATCATGTTATTACATCAATGTTTTCTTGAATGGACATAGAAACCGATCTTCCAGCCCTCTATATTCTCAATGGAAAATTGATCTCTTTCAAAATGTGCAATAAATAGCATACAATTAAGCCCATTTACGATGTGAAACATATATACGTTGCAGAAATTTTTTTAAAAAATTCTCTGGTCTCTGGTGAGATTCGAACTCACGGTCTCATGCTTACCGGGCATGTGTTTTATAATTCGACCACAGAGGGCTGTAATAGTCGAATATACTATAATGCCATATATTACATTATAGAAACAGATTTTAAATGAAACTCGTATGTTTTAATTGCATATAACTATGAGCTTTTATTACATAACATTGAAAAATTCTAATTTTTGCAGCTTCTTATGTGGTATATAAGTCACAAATATTTGTAAATTTTTTTTATTTCCGATAAAACTCGATCATGTGTCTTACCATTTCACCACAGAGAACCTGAAATACTTTGTCTGCAACGTTTAAACGATGCAAAAAGCGATAAAAACTAGAATTTCAGTTTGCATTTTAAAAACCCATAGTTATATGCAACTAAAACCTACTGTGGGTTTCATTTAATATGTGTTTCTATAAGGCAATTTATGGCATATTTATATACTCGAATATTTTGGTTCCCTGTGGTCGAATGATGAGATACATGCCCATTAAACATGAGATCGTGTGTTACAATGTCACCTGATAGCAGCATATTTTTTCAAAAGCTCCTGCAACGTATATGCGACATAAAAAGCGATAAAAATCATAATTTTTCATGCGATATATATTTTTAAGAAAACTGCTAGGGTTAATTATATGGCGTAGGCTCTTTACACAAGATAGAAGGCATAATGGATGTTGATGTCTATGTGAACATATTACAAACTGTGCTTCTACAATATGCAGCCGAAGAAATGTCACTAAGATGGTTGTATATGCAGGGTAAGGACCTGAAGCATGTTTCTTGTTAAGCGAAAACATGCTTTCGAGATAGTAACGTTCGTCTTTCGGGTTGACTGACACAATCGCCTGACTTAAACTCCATTGAAAATTTATGGGTGGATTTGAAGAAGACTGTATCTGTTGCTAAGACGAAAAATGTGGACGATCTGTGGAGAATATGCTAAGCCGAATGGCAATAAATTTCAACAAAGACCTGAAGGCAACTGGTGAACTCGCTGCCCCACAGGTGCCAAGAGGTGATAATCAATAAAGGGTAAGCAATTAAAATATTAAGTGTTTCCATCCAATTAACTAAGTGAAAATAGCATTTTGGTAGTGTTTGTCCTAGAAGATAAAGTTTTATTTTCTCTTTGGCATTAAGAAACCTATTTATTTATTGTTGTAGTTATGTAACATGTTGGAATAAAGAATTCAATAAGTTTGAATTTCTTTTATTTAATGTATAAACTGTATATGCACCTACGCAGTATCAACATGACAGTTTGGACAATATTTCGTTAAAAATCCAAGAGGGAATACAGACAACTTTAATATTTTTTTCTTATACACATAAATATTTTTATAAGAACATAATTTCCAAGCGAAATGAAGATTACTCCTCAAATGTTGAATAGTTCCTTCCATATTACACAATCGTTATTTAGACAAATGTACATAAATTAAACATTTAATCTCTTCTTGCAACGGTTCTTTGGATGAAATGATAAGTAAATAACAGAGCTTAATAATTGTACAATGGAGCTTTTTTGATTAAACCTTCTTTGGGAAGAAATATTTAAATGAGGGGTAGTCTTTAATACAGCCATGTATGTCCAGTTCCCTTAACAGTCTATGCAGTGTAAAAAGTGTTTTCACTTGTAGGTTTATGTACTATTAAGACTGTACGTCTTGTACGTGTACTTAATATTCACCATATAATCTTTGGACTAGAAAAAACATAAGTTGATCAGAATTATGCTAGATTTAGATAACATAAAGACATATTAATTTGAATAATATCCACGTCTTATGTAAAACAGTTTCTTCACGAACTTATTCCCTATCTTCTGTAGGATTTTATTAAAATGCAAATGAGACGTTAAATAGCGGTTAATACAACCGTACAAGTTAATTTCACCTTACTATGTTCACCATAAAGATATAGATAAATGTATAGAGATACAGATATAAATAGGTACGCATGTGACGCGATAAATGATATACATTTCGTTGCGATAGAAACTGTCGTAATTCCCTTGTTTCCGTTCGCTTACGTCGCGAACCTACCATGAAATACCTCTCTCATGGATATGTACATACATGGATACATAAGTTAAATGTGTCCGATAGCTTAAAGATAATATTTCCCGAACTCCATTAGCGTTAATCAATAATTAATACTAGTTGCGTGCTCTTGCAGAGCTCCTGTTATTGTAATAAACTACTGGTTTCATTGCCTCTCTTACTTAGTGTTTATAGTGATATGTAGGTGTTCTAGTCATTAAAGGATAGACCTCCTATAGTCATAGCGGTCTCTTTCTACTACTGTAGAATCGAAAATGTGCGCTTCTCTTTGCTTTTAAATGGAAAAGAACATTTGTGGATATTTATGGTGTACTTTGTACGTTCTTCTTGTAGGTACGTACCTAGAAGTAAATGGAAATCAAACTACGCCGTGCGTGTGTGAGCGCGCGCTCCCGTGAAAGTAAATTTACTTTTGTGTATTAAATATTTTTTTGTATTGAATAAAAGTACATATAAAAGCGGCAATTCTTTGCTCTTATGAGTATAATCTTGTGAATTTATTGAACGGAACGTTTAGTTTTTGAAACTGTTGGCCATTAACTTAAAGTTCTTTTTCATGCGATGCACTCAAACTAAATAAAATGCATCCCGGGTGCATATATATAGAATTAAAAGTAAATTGAAAATGAGAAGAAATAATAGATTAAAGAAACAAGCAACAAAATTAAAAGACTAAACATAGAACAAAACCTGAAGGAATTGAAAAAACTAAAGCGGAAAATGGAAAAAAATTATAATGTATTTACATGTATAACATATACAATTGATCTTTGAAAATTAAAAGGAAAGGATGATAACTGGTAACAATGTAGATGAAGTTGAAAAATTAGAGTATAAGAATATAATAAGATAAGCGTTTTAAATTCACTTGACGACAGTACTAATCTTCAATCAAGTCTGTGCCTTATTAACGATTGGTGTACCCACAATCAGATAAAGCTGAACATCGACAAATATGCTGTTCTCTATTTTAGTAGAAGTAACACTCCGCTTTACTATAACTACAATGTTCGGCGGCAATCCATTATACCTAGAGTACACAACTTCAACAATCTTGGAGTTTTGTTCGATTCGCATCTTAACTTTTCTAAGTATATAAGTAGCATAACTACATCATCTTCCAGACGTCTTGGGTTCCTTACTCGTCCTTGCAGGGGTTTTAGTTTAGCTTGTACACTTTGAATGTTCTTTACGGTTTTCTTGTCCGGTCCAGAATATGCTTCAGTTGTGTGGTACCCGCTTTACCATTACCAACAGTTACTCCTAGAGCGTGTTCAAAAGAGGTTCCTTAAATGTTGTTCTAGATTGTAAATAACAAATTAAATTTATAAGAAAAAATAACGTTATGTTAATGTATACATTTTAAAAGCATATTGATTGAATGTTTAAATATTTTATACAAGCAAAAGTAATAATGTTTTTCAAATTTTAATGAAAATAATTTAAAAATTTATAATTAATTTAATTTATTAATGATTTACAAGCTTTTGTGCTATGTTCCTATTGGTTAATTCATAAATCTTGTAAGACCCTATAAATAATACTGGCGCTTAGAAAATATAGGAATTGCAATGTAATTAGTTTCCCAGTAAATATGCATTAATTTCCTAAAGAAAAAACAAAAGTAAAACGTAAAAAATAAAGGCTGGTAAAATTCATGAATACTTACGTGTAAGTCCAATAATAAATACAATATTATTTATTACAAGACAATCATAGTTTTATATAAGTGTTGAATTAAAAGTAAAAGACAAACTATTAAATGAAACTATGATCTATTTAAGCAAAGACTGTAACCAAGAAATGGAATGATAATAATGAAGTGAATGGTGTCCAGTATTTATTATAACATTTGTCACAATCCGACGATAGGCTTATTTAATAAAAATGTATGCGAGATGAGAGAGTTCATCATAAGCTTCGCGTTGGTTTCCAATTGTTAATATATCTATATTTAATTCCAATGCATACCAATAACACGTACCAAGACCACCATAGACAGCTTTTCAACCCCAGTACACCAAAAAGAGAGTAAAATTCGGAGGCTCAAGCATCATGCTGTGGGGGGTGTTTTTCGTAGTATGATGTAAGCTCTTTACACAAGATAGAAGACATAATGGATGCTGATGTCCATGTGAATATATTACAAACGGTCCTTCTACAATATGCAGAGGAAGAAATGCATGTTGTATTTGCAAGATAACGACCCGAAGTATGTTTCTCGTAAAGCGAAAACATGGTTTCGAGATAGCAACGTTCTCGTTTTGGGTTGTCTAAGACAACCGTCTGACTTAAGACCACTGACGTTTTAGTGCAATTTTGGTGTTAAATTTGCTGAAATATCAATTTATGCACTAAATAAAAGAAATTCAAATTTATTGAACTCTTTATTCCAACATGTTACATAACTATAACAATAAATAAATAGGTTTGTAAATAATAAATAGAATATAAAACTGTTTATATTCTAGGACAAACAAAATAATTGTGCATTAAAATAGCAGTCATGCCAAAATACTAACCAAATGTCATTTTTACTTAGTTAATTGGATTGAAACAATAAAATTAATATTTTATTGCTTGTCCCTTATTGGTTATCACTTCCTGGCACTTGTGGGTTACCAATTTCACCAGTTGCCTACAGATCTTTGTTGGAATTGATTGCCATTCGGCTTGGCATATTCTCCACAGATCGTCAACATTTTGACTTAGCAACAGATACAGTCTTCTTCAACTCTACCCGTAAATTTTCAAAGTTTTAAAAAAATTTAAAATGTTTTCGCTTCAAGAAACATGCTTCGTATCCTGCATTTTTAGTGGCATTTCCTCTTTGCATAGTGTAGAAGTACAATTTGTAATATGTTCACATAGACATTAGCATCCATTATGCCTTCTATCTTGTGTAAAGGACCTACACCATGCCTCGAAAAACCGTCTTTTTGGTGTACTGTGGTTGAAATGCTGGTGGTCTTTATATGTGTTGTTGGTATGCACTCGAATTAAATAAAATTATTTTAGATTCATCGGACCACAGTACAATACGCCACATTTTTTTGTCCCTCCCATTGTACGTGTTCATGAGCAAACGACAATCTACTTTGTATTTGCCTGTTATTTAATAATGGTTTCTTCCTAGGCCTTCGTGCGCGCAACTTTCCTTGGATCAATCTTCGTCTAATAGTAGAAGTGCTTATACGAAGATATAACTCACTTTTAATTACAGCCGAACTTATGAACGGTGTCTTCTTTGTACATGTTGTAATGTTTCTGTCTCCTCTAGGGCTAGTTTTCCTTTTCCCACCACGATTTTCTTTCACTTTTCTCCAGTTCTTAGCGTTTGCAATCATTTTCGCGGAACATGAGCGAATATTTTGTATAAACTTGTAGTTTTCGCCTTTATTAAGTAGTCGAGTACAATTGCTCTTTTTTCAGACGAAGAATGTTTTGCTCGACCCATATTACAACAATAATTGATGATTAAAAAATTGTTGACAGACAGAACTTTATACGTCTGCGTTGAGTGCCACCAGCCATAGTATCGCAATTTTAATGCATAGGCAAATAACAACGCATGACTAGAAAGTAATTCCCTCTTATATTCGGTACTTTACCGAAAACCATATATATTCAAGGATTTTAAATAATTTCAATATAGCTACATACATCAGAATAGTCCGTTGTAAATGTCATTTATAACTATTAATTTAGGACTGCTATTTTAGTGCACATGACTCTATATGTATATATAGGTATATATGCATGTATATATATATATATATATATATATATATATGTATGTATAATAATCGCATAATATAATATCTCTTTCTTATAACAGGTGTACAGACAATGCAACGACTTTATAACTTGTCCAAGTAGACCCTTACTTTTCTTAAAAATACTATATATATTCATTTGAAATGAAACTTGTAAATTTGAATATTATTATTTAGAAAATTTAATTATTTCCTTACTTTATACCTCCCTAGTTCTAATGATTTAATATTTCGAAATATTGGGAAAATAAGACGAGTGTGGAGCATTGAAAAACTTATAATACTTGTAGTTCCACTTATATTTGTTCGTAATTCTACAGATCATGAACTTCTGTAAAGAAAAAAAGTTACAAAAGATAGGAATAATTTATCAAGTATTTGACTTACTTATGTATAGGAATCGAGCATTTTCTTAATAAGTAAAAAGGAAAAAGTTTGTTTTCCGCGGACTTAAATAGTATTAGAACTTTTCCGAAGATTAAACGGAAAACTCGGCAATCTATCCACCCTCAATTGGAATGTTCTCTAAGTCGCAGCAACTAATTGGTTAGTTCTGTGGATTTATATCGATCTGACGGATATCTTTGAGAGTTTGTTTGTGAGGTTTATGTAATTGAATTAATTAAATTAATGACAATGGTCGCGTAATCGTGTGCTGTTCCCGATAGAGAGTCTGCCGTACAATGCGTTGGATGTATGTACATCATAAGAAGGGTCTGTAGAGGAACGAACAGTCACAATCACACTGTCTCTCTCTACGCGTACATGTAGGAACAGACGATATATTCAGAGGCCCTAGGCGACACATCGTCTAACCATATATGATAATTAAATGTAGTTCTTAAAGGGCTCTCCGTGCTATCCGACTACCGTCACACCGTCGCTGCTACATATATGATTAATTCGCTTTAATATCACTGATGAGTTATGAATTATCCTCTGCAGAGTTTGGTGGAAATTCAACCGGGTAAATAGTTGTATATCTATAATGTATATTGATTTTATCAAATTAGCTGCAAGAAATTTCACATTCAAAGAGGTCTCGCAACTGAGATATAATGCGAACAGATAGGGTGAACCTTAAAAAAGGAATCATAAGAGAAAAATTATATAATTTAAAAAAAAATATGAACTACTCTTACGAGGATTGTTTGACAAGTAGTGAGAATGACACATAGGTGGAGCTCTAATTGGTAAAACAAATGCACTGTAATTTAGGTTGCCTATTTATATGTTTACATTCCGATATTTGGATAAATCGGTTAATTAGTTTATTTTTGACAGCTGATTGAAAAAGAAGCAACACGTCGTTTTGTTAAAATGGAAAAAGCAGAGTATCGTGCGGTGATTAAATACTTCGTAATTAAGGGTATGCAAGCTACCGAAATAAAAGATGAGTTACGGGAAACATTAGGTGAATCTGCTCCATCATCCGCCACAATAAGTAGATGGGTAAATGAATTTATACGTGGTAGAACAAGCTGTGTTGATGAAGCGCGCTCTGGAGCACCGAAATCGTGACTTCTAAGGAAATGATTATAAAAATCGATAATGTTATTACGCAAGATCAACGACTCAAAGTGAGAGAGATAGCAGACATGGTAAACATTTCAACAGAACGCGTACACCACATTTTAACGAAAGAATTGGGCCTTTCCAAGCTTTTGGCAAGATGGGTGCCGCGATTGCTTAAGGCTGATCAAAAGATCACTCGTTTGCGCATTTCCAATGAGTGTTTGGACCTTTATAAGCGGAATCCGGTTGATTTTTGTAACCGATTTGTTATTTGCGATGAAGCTTGGACACACTACAGTACAACCGAAACTAAACAACAGTCGAAACAATGGTTGGAACGTGGTTCTGCACCTTCGAAGAAAGCGAAAATCACTTTATCGGCAAACAAGGTGATGGGATCAATTTTTTGGAATTCAAAGGACATTTTACTCATTGATTACCTTCAGAAAGGTGCCACAATAAACGGACAATATTACACAGAACTTCTACAAAAATTAAATGTTGAGATTCGTGCTAAACGGCTAAGAATGGCAAAGAAAAATATTCTGTTTCCCTCGCATGCCAGCACAGTTGCGATGTCCAAAATCCACGAGTTGCATTTCCAATTAGTACCGCATGCGCCTTATTCGCCGGATCTAGCCCCTTCCGACTTCCACCTTTTTCCAAAATTGAAAACGGCACTAGGTGGAAAGAAATTTTCGTCTAACGAAATATAAAATGTAAATGAGTATTTTGCAAGCCTTCCGGAATCCCATTTTAGACCTGGCATAAGGGCATTGGAGAACCGTTGGAATAAATGTATTGCTCTTTTAGGAGAATATACTGAAAAATAAAAACAATTTTGTATTTAAAAAATTCGTCTTTCTTTTCCATTCTCACTACTTGTCAAACAACCCTCATATATCAGTTTGATGCATAAATGTGAATATCCATTGATCTCAAAATTTATTAATTTTTAACAAACAAAATTTATGAACTAAGAACCCATTACTTTCCATTACTGATAACTGCTACCCAATAATATGACAATTCTTTAATTCCACTCTCGAAAAAAACGACTGATTTGGTAAGCGAAGAAGTCATCAAGCTAACTTGGAAGCCAGACATCGCTATTATTTCTATTCTATATTTTGATGCTAATAATTATATATAATTAAGCTTTGTACAATGGGAAATTAAAGAAAATTAATATATTTTGCTATGCTGTAATAACTAATTGATCATTGATTATTATCATATAAATTAATTAAGAAGATAGACAGACAGAAACACAGAAAGACACAAGTAGATTTTCACAGTATAAAATTGAAATATTTAGGAAGAATCGCAAATTAAGAATAGATAAAATCAGATACGAAATATATAGAGAGAATCTGCGCCTAAAACTAACAAAACTAACAGACAGCTAGACGAGAATTTGATAGTTTGTATATATTGAAAGAGTGAATAAGAAAATAGAACAAGAAGAAGGCGTAGAAAAACTAGAGAGAAGAAAATGAAAAAAGTTGCATAGAAAATAGGAAAGATGTTCCATAAAATAAAAGGATATAGAACAGGAGAAAATTAGGGGATTTTTAGAAGAAATACGCGAAAAACTTCAAATAACTAACACACACTCAAGAGGATAGATAGGCATTAAAAGTATATACGAGGGTAGCTGTTTATATTTTGGGAATAGCAAACAAAAAAAATTTTTTTATTACCAAAAATAGTTTTATTGCTTTTCAAGACATTCTCCTTGAAAATCAATGCACTTTTGCATCCGTTTAAACCAATTCGAGAAACATTGCAAAATATGAGTTCTGAATGCCTCAACTGTCTCTTCCGAGGTAAAAAACCGTTGACCACGAAGTTTATTCTTCACGTGTGGAAATGTTTTGCCCGGTCAAAAATTCAATTGTTTGAACTAACCTATGAAGCTCGCATTGTCATGGTGGATAATGATATGTCGTTTTCGGTTTGTTTTCCTTATTTCTTCAAAAACTTTTGGCAAACAAATAGTTGTGTACCATTGGGAATTGACCGCTCTACAACTCTCTAAAGACAGCCATTTGTTTTGATGTGCTTCGAGCGCAAACAACTTTTGTTAGTTTTGGCTCATCTTGGAATACTCACACAGTCGGCTGCTGTTTACTGTCCGGCTCATACTTATAGATCCAAAATTCATCACCTATGATGACTTTATAAACATTCTTTGGAGCACCGCCATTGTATTTTTTGTGATTTCTTGGCACCAAGCGACGCGAGTCCTTTTTTGAGCGGTTGTCAAATTATGTGGTACCCAACGTGAAAATAGCTTCTTAACGGCTAAATATTCATGCGGGATCTTATGCAAGCTGGTGTTACTAATATCTAGAGATGCCTCGATCTCACGGTATGTCACATGACGGTCTTGCATTATGAATTCAGACACTGGGATGACTTTCACGAAATTCGTCGTCCAAAGAACGCCATCCTAGTTTGTATTCACTGTACCAACGATATACTGTAGTTTTCCATGGTGCTTGATCACCATATAAAGAATTCAGCTCATCGTTGCGTTCTTGTTGAGATGATCCACGCCGAAAGTTATGAAAAATATTTGCACGAAAATGTTCGCGAGTTAATTTCATTTTTTCGCTGACATAATAAAATTTCCAAGTTAGTGTTAACAATAGAAATAGCGACCGGATAATAAAACTGTTAAGGTAAACATCGGAGGCAACACTAACAGTGTTGCCAGTTCCCGAAATATAAACTGCTATACTCGTAGGTCAATACAAAGGAAAAAGTTAATATTGTTCATAAAAATTATATTGATCTAAATAAAATAGTAAAGTAAGCCGACAAGGGAATTAAGCTAGTACATAGAGTATAAAACGTATCGTAAAATTTCATTCTAGTGTTTTTTTTTAGTAAGGTACGGCTAATGTAGTAAAAAACCGCAGGGTATAGTAGTTATTTTGTAGGTCGTTTCTGTAAAAAATATAGTTTAAAAAGTTGGTTTAGAAATCATTTAACAGTATATAGCACCTTATGTAGAAACTTAACTTTAATACGTTTAACCCTGCGAAGTTTCTGTTTCGTTTATTCTTGTGCTGTCGACCTGAAACCTTTATGAATTATAGATGGCGCTCTTTTTATTTTCTTTTTTCACAACATTTTTTTCTCCTTCTTCGTGTACGTCCGAGATTTATCTTTTTTTTTGCGAATTCTGAAAGAAATGTTCGTTTCCTTTATTACTTTAATCATAGAAACCATTTGGCACAATTCATCAGATCTTTTTGATTTATATTGGGACGCAATTCCGGCTGTCCAGTTCGCTGTTGGAACAATGGTGTGAGTAAGTTTAACCGGTGTGCCGAATACTCTTGATGTTTTATTTTATTTCACTTTCTCCTTTTTCCTTTTGGTATACTGAGGGTACGGATAAACGCCGGAGTATAAATGTATAGCAATTTTTCCGGCTTTCCCTATTTTTCACCGTAACCGGTAAATCTGTTTATAAATAACGATAATCGGTCGCGTACGGGGATTTTTCCTTTTTTTTGCTAACCCCCGGGAAAGCGTTTGCTTCCTAAATCACGACGGGATGGTAAAAATACGACCTGATATATCACAGAAGGCAAACAATAGTAGATACTATTTTTTACAAAAGGAAGTATAGTGTATCTTCTTGAATCGTGTTCGAAAGAAATATGTAGCCACTTCCTTTTCTCTATTTGTTCAGCTGATATTGATGTTCCAAAATGAACAGTTCCAATATTTCAATTTAGCGCGGAATTATATTTTAAATTTGAGCTTAATATAGAAGCTGTCTTCCTCTAGAGAGGCATGTGAAAATTTTGATTTAAAGCGATAACGTTAACGTGGTTGTTATTCCAATAAATTTCATCCACTCTTTTTTAACTCTGGTCAGCTTGCCTCTTCTCTACACATCTGTATCTTCGTCGTGTATTTTTCAATACTAGAAGGTACAGGAAGAGATACCGACTACCCCCAAGACGAGAAACGATTGCTTAAATATCTCATTTCTCGGAAAGGGGGTTCGAACCCTTAACTCCTCTAAATAAATAATTGAAATCCAGCGCTTGTATTATATGTATTGTACTATGACGAGTAAAATATTTTTTGCTAAAATGTTTGTTTTTTCTCTAGGTTCACTAACTAATAATCCACCCTCGCAGTGAAGTTTATACTAAAAAATTTATAACAAGTATGGAAAAGAGCTCTTAAGCAATAGTTAATTGAATGTTGGACAATTACTACTTAAAGGCAAACTTCAATGGAGACTGTGGTTGATTTAATTTATCAGAAAAGAGGTAAATAAAACCCTTTTCACATCAATGTTCGTATTTTGTTAAACCAGTTGTAACAGTCATAGAAGAGATACAGCTAGGATGGCCTGGACGTATCCAGAGAATGAGAGAAGAGAGAATAACAAGGAGAATCTTTGAAGTCAAGACGGAGGGTAGAAACAGAATGGAAAGACCACGGAAAACTTGGAGGGAACAAGTATATGAGGCGATGGAAAAGATGAATATAGGATGGCATGAAATCAAACAACTGGCCCAAGACAGAGAACAATGGAAGCTGAGGATAAAAAAAGAAAGGGAGGAATAACTGAATGAGACAAACTGAAAATAAAACAAATTGATAAAATAAAATATATAAAATATGATGTAAAATGCAGTCCGATACTGCAGGGTAGAAGGACTTAAATAAATAAATAAATAAAATAAATGTTCGTATTTTGTATACGTATTTTAACTAAATTGTTGTTATCAGAACACAATTAATCAATAAAGCATATGCGGAATAAGGGTCCCGTACATCAGTAAAGAAACTTGAAATTTTACGCGTACAAATAAAAATTAATTTAGTCTTTAATTGGCTAATATATTTTCGGAAAGATAGAATGAATTATTTAACAAAATTTTGCTCTTGCTTCTTTAATTAAACTGCATAAAGTTAGTAAATTACTGGCTTAGCACGCTGAGATCTTGGGATTAAAATTTAAGATTGTTGTCAGGAAAGATTTTTCGTGAGTTTTCTTTTTGTTTAAAATTAATGCCGACAGCTAAAGATCTTAAGTCGCACCACGAGTGTAGGTGCAATAAGGCTTACTTTGCATATGTCAGTTTACTCTGTAATTCGTGTTGAGACATTGGAAAATACGAAAGCATAGATTACAATTATTATAAAGCTATAAGTTTGAATCACTTGATTATTATTAATAAAAGAAAATTAAATCTTTTCTTACGCTATTACTGGAGATACATTCCAATATCACATGTTAATTAATTAATAATCCTCACCTTAATATATGCATCCTACAAATTTATGAAACACCAATCAATTTCATAATCAAAATTAATTTTACCGTTCAGTAGGTATTTAAAATTAATTAATAACTCTTTGTCGTTTGTTGTTTGACATCAATTATCTCTTCATTATCCATGTCTAATTTTAAAGCATCGATATTTTACAAATGAATAAACTAATTAATAAAACCGGCTGCATAAAATGTGTAAAACATCTAGAGTGCTTGTTTTGAAAACAGCCATCCATCATCTCGGGCCTACCCATGTATTTCTTAATAACTTTACAACTGACTCGATCGGTTAACTTTATGTACGATAGGATTAGGTACACGGCATATTTTACATACTAGTTTATGCCGTTAATAATTTTCGCTTGATATTAATCTACGAATAATTGAAACGGGTTTGCAATTCAAATAATATTTATTAAAAAAAAAAAAAAGATTAATGCAAAATTTCCCACCGCTTTCATTGTACAGGACCTGCGGTAAATTCCAATCAACATTTTCCATATTTTGAACGACGCGTATGAGTGCATGCATTAGTATGTAAATATCCAAGTCTATTTCTATAAATTTATTCAGTTAATATTAAAATGAAATATTATAAAACATGTTATTTGTTTGTATTATTGCTCTTTTATTATTTATCAATTCAATTTTTCTCTTGTCATTTATATCGTTTTGTTATTGAGGTAATTTAATAATTTAAATTACATTATTATTGTTACGTACCACTACTAATCATCAGATTTTCTTTTTTTGGTGAAATTATTTCGAAATAAAATCATTTACACGAATATATCGATACGTTAATTAAAATATGTAAATAATAAATATTAAACAGAAATACGTGTTTTATTCAAATATAGCGTGTTTTTTTAAGAGCTTGAGAACTTAAAATAATAATACAAGACAGAAATATTGTTAGAATTAATTTTTTTTTAGTATAATCTGGTAGATAATTTCATGGCATTTATTTTTTAAATATGATTTCCGGCACATGTCCGCGCGGCTATGAGTTACATGGTCCATTCGATCAGTCCAATTTTTGACAACTTTTTCCAATAAGTCTGGCCGTATTGCGTCAATGGTGGCTTGAATATTGGCTTCCAATGCTTATAGAGTTGCTGGTTTGTCGGCATAAATCAGTGACTTAACATAGCCCCATAAAAAGTAATCCAAAGCCGCTAAATCGCACGAACGAAGGGGCCAGTAAGCAGGACCACTTCTGGAAATAAAGTTGTCACCAAATTGATTTTGCAATAAATCGATTGATAAGCGCGCTGTATGACAAGTTGCGCCGTCTTGTTGGAACCAAATATCGTCGATGTTTAGCGAGAGCGCTCTCCATTCACCGTAACGGCAGCTCCTTTCTCATTTCGAAAGAAATAAGGACCGATGATGTCGCCAGCGTGTATACCTCACCAAACAGTCAATTCTAATGGATGTAATGGTGATTTGTTAACGGCTTGAGGATTGTCTTCGCTCCAAATACGGCAATTTTGCTTATTGACGTAGCCATTTAACCAAAAATAAGCTTCATCACTAAATACAATTATTTGATAAAAATGCTCAACTTCGGCCAGTTTCAAATAAGTCCAATCAGCAAAACTGCGACGCAAACGATGGTCGTCTATCGAAGCCAAGATCCTTACGTAGTCGAAGGATAAAGGTCAGTAAGTTGAGAACGACGACGAATCGACATTTCGGCGTCTTCTTCAATACTTAGCGCTACAGCAGCAATATTCTCTTCGGTACGCACATTTCTTTGTCCCGTTGATGGCTTTGAATCGAGAAGAGTAAAATTAGTGCGAAAACGATCAATAACTGCACGAATTGCTTCCTCACTAAGTCGATTATGTTGACCGTAAAATGGACGAAGTGCTCTATGAACTTCGCGAAGAGATTTATTTTTTTCAAAGTAAATTTCTACAATTTCGAAGTGTTGTTCTGGCGTTAAATGATTCATGAAGACACATAGAAGACCTTTACATAAAATATCCATTATAGCTGTAGGAACCAGAAAGGTGTACGACTACTAAATGAAAGTTTAGCTATGAAGTTAACGGTATGTCTATTGTATTATTAAAAACTTTCATAAAAAATTTGGCACGAAGTAACTCACGCTTACCTGAATACGATTGGAAATCAAAATCATGGAGCAAACATAGTCAACACCACGAGGAGGATACTTGTTGCTAGTTTTAAGTGCTAGATTTTTCGAAAATCCTTTCTGGACTCTCTCAAGTTCCTGATGTAAATATACATAGTGGGGGTACCAAATAACAGCAATATGTTCAAGTTTGGAACCCGCAAATGAATAAAATAACAATCTTGAAGTAGAGTGAATGGTCTGCAAGAATTGGATGATAAAACTAAAAAAACGCGAAGCTCAATTAGATATGAAATATATATGCTTAGAAAAGCTTAAGTGTGAGTCGAAGAAAACGGCTTGATCAACTGAATAATAAAATTCAAGGATTATTACATTTGGAATAGGTAAGGATTTTTTATTAGACTCATACCAATTACAAATAATGTTGAGACCATGCTGTAAGTGTAAACAATCGGAATATCGGATAAAACTGAAAAAAATGTTTTTAAACGATCGGAATAAGCTAAAGCTTTCCATCAATTGCGGTCGGGAGATTATTGATGCAAATACAAATGAGTAGCGGCCCAAGTTTTGATGCCTAGTTGTTGATAGAATATTAGAATAGTAAAGCATAAATGTATTTTAATTAATTTAATCAATTTAATCGCTTGTTATCCATAAATACATAATATAAACTTTATAATTATTATAATCCATAATATATTCTCCAACAGCTTAACGCCAATTATAAGGTAAATTGGTAAGCCTTAAATTATTATTACTCCTGCAATCTTGGTGCGACTTAAGATCTTTGACTGTCAGCATTTACTTTAAACATGAAAGAAACCCACAAAAACCTAGACAGCGTCCCTATGATAAGCCCCGAGACCTCTGCGTGATACGGGAGTTATTTACGGAAGTCTGAGCTCGAGGTAGGAAT
This sequence comes from Dermolepida albohirtum, assembly GCA_031893035.1. Taxonomy (NCBI): domain Eukaryota; kingdom Metazoa; phylum Arthropoda; class Insecta; order Coleoptera; family Scarabaeidae; genus Dermolepida; species Dermolepida albohirtum. Next base: position 37,344 of record JAVIWB010002860.1, on the reverse strand, counting down.
TCACTTGTAGCATTTAATGCGTTTCAGCAGACTGAAACTTTAACACAAATATCAATTCAATTTGTCAAAGCACGTAGCCATTTTAAGCACTATAATTCGGTTTTTAATGGGAAAATGTAAACAATTGACACGACACTCACGAAGGTTGCTACTTTGATGGGAAAATATATTCACATTTGAAAACTTTAGTTTCTTTTTATATAGAAATTGTATCGCATATTTCTACAAAATTTAAACACTTGATGAATTGTGTGAACAAAAACTATGCTAATACAAATTACTTTTCTTACTTATCCGAATTATCATTTATTTGATATCTTTAATGCGAAGAATTATATAAGCGGATAAAGATCAATTCATAGCAATTGATTTAAAATCGTCTACACCTTTGTCGAAGCTAGATCCGAGATTTATTTAAATTGCTTCAATTTAAAATAGTAAGAAACAACGTCTGCTCAAATGAAATGCAATCATCTACAAACACAGCGTTTAAGAGAGCGGCTTTAAATACGACTCCGAAATGAACAAGAGCGACCCGATTGTCGCAAAGCAACTATGGATTTAATTTAATTTAGGGGTTGCGTACGCACGCTTAATATACATTGGATGGTAAATGCGTTCACGAGGAAGCCCAGTCATGAATTAAACGCTTCTTTAAACTAGAAATTTATCCATTTATCCCGTGCGTCTATTTCGGTGCAGCACTAAGAGAGGATCAGAATGGATTTTGAGGGCGAAGTGGATTGAAGACACGATCTGTTTACGACAGTGTTCAATCCTCCGATCCTGCTTCTGAATTACATGTCCTACTTCTAGTGTGAAGTTAGTGGTCCTTTGTCATCTGCATACGACGCCGAAAATTCGTTTCAAACTGTACCCTATTTCGTTTATTTTATTGCCCCCGTTATGAGTCTGGACCCGAAAGAGGGTTTTCGATGACTACGTCGTATTTTTAACACGCTTACAGAAAAAAGGAAATATAATACAAAGACATATTATATTTCCTTTTTGCTGTAAGCGTGTTATATTGTTATGAAGCAATTAAAGATAAAATAAACAAAATTGTAGTTTAGAAGGCATTACATGTATAGCAGTTTGTCTTATGAGTTATTATAATTCAGTCTTGTAAATGTTAAGAAAGTTATTATGTCAGGATTCAAGTTTATATTAATTGTAGTTTATATGACATAACATATATAAAATAATGTTAAAATCATTAAATATTCCATGTCGAATTAAGTTGTTTGCAGTATAAAACCAAATCAAAATATGTATGTATTGTCTATATATTATAAAAAAATAAATAATTTAGATAAATATATAAATAAATAAATAAATAAATCTTTATTGTCCAACAGGATTTCGCAATTATAGGACAAAAACATTAACAATATAAACAAATAAAATAATCTTAAATGTAAAACATAAGGCAGGAAAAAAAGATCATTCAAATTCCAAACAAAGCAACTAAAGAGCTACATATCAACAATGCAAGATTCCAAAAAAAATCCGAAACAAGTTGATCAGTAATGCAACACACTAATGTTATAGGCGCTCTTTGCAGTACATTGGTCCTTGCCGACGTAAGGTGGTATGTGCTTTCATTCCTGGCAGAAATCCTAGGAACGCGATAAAAGAAACTCACAGTCAATCTTGCCATGCAATAAATTCCACATAAGTTTCGCACAATGTTGATTTCTTCTTTAGGCAAGAGATAGCATTCCATGTCTAGAGAGCAATTCCACTTGACTGGTTCCAACGGGTGGAAACGTTCCATCCATCTTGTAAGAAGGAATCGTCTGTGTATTCGATCCAGCAGTAAACAGTGAGAAGCAAAAGTAGGCTATCATACAACATCAGCATATTCCAACTTATTAATAACAAGGGCGTAATAAAGAGACTTTAACACTCCCATGACTCCAAAGTACTTAGAAATATGCATTAAAAATCCTAAAGATTTACATGCAGATGCACAAGTTGCCAGAATATGAAGTCTAAACGTCAGTTGGTGATCGAAAGTAGCTCCCAGGTCTTTAATTTGAAACTGCCTGGTAAGAACCGTATCGCCGATTTTGTAGCTCCACAGCAATGGTGCACTCTTCCTTGTGTATGTTACTACTGAACATTTATTCACATTTAATCTCAGATGTTCAGATACTTCAATGTATTTCAGACCCAATTTACAAATGTCCTCGATGGATGCTATTTTATAATAAATCTTAATGTCGTCAGCGTATGCCAGCAGAAGACAATTGATGTTTAATAGAAGATCGTTGATAAAAAGAACAAAAAGTAATGGGCCCAGATTCGATCTTTCCGTATATGGGTATAAAACAATTGCCAAGCACCTAAAAAAATAATATTGAAAAAGAAAATGAGATGATAAAATTGAAAGTGTTTATACAGGGAAATATATTCGAGTCCCTGATAATAATGAAGGTGTTTTTTAAAGGAGATTTTTATGGGAAAGGAATAATATGGAAAAACGTGAAGGGTTATTTGAGTTTAAATGATTATAGAACAGATAGACGGAAAATTTTGATTAATTCAAGCAAAATTCTAAAGGATTGGTAAAGATATGAAAATACTTGAAATTAAATATGACTCCTAGAAAACATTAACAAAAGGTTTATTTGATAAACTAAACATAATTTAAAAAGAATTTGTCAGTTCTAGGTCGTAGAAAACGAAGATTTGGAAAATTGAGTAGAATTTTGATAGAAGAAGCGATTAGATTTTATTATTTATATTTGGAATTTTTAATCTATTTTATATAATAATGCTCGAGGTTGTGGAACAACGAAAAGGTCCGATTTCAACCTGTTGAACCTGGAAAGGTTGCAGGTTCAAATCCCTCACTTACACGATTCTTAGTAGCCCCTTAGTAGACTCTTACATAACTAGAAAAAGAGCCTAGAACAAGGATACTAAAAATACAATTTGAAAAAAACGCTAACTTTAGTTCGACGGTATATAAATATATGCTATTTATACCTCTATTTCAAGTAGAGAATCGCACCAAAAATTCTTTTCTTTGTTCAAGATAGTGAATTAACTTTAGATCAAAATGGATTAGCAGATCCTCATTTTCATGTTCATAGATCGGACTGTCTCTTAATATCTTAATATAGTTGGATAAATTTGAAATTAACATTTATTAACCTAACCAAAGTCGTAAGAGAACTTCATCCCTTCAGAACCAAATGCTAATTCCTTTCACCCGTAAATGATTCAATTTTCCACGATGTTAACTCTACGAGTTCAGTAACAAGAAGAAGTAGGAACGTTTTCGCATCTTCCCTTAAATTATATTATTTTATTACGTAGATGAAAAGGAAAGAAAATAATAACAAATTATGGGATTATTACTAGAAGACAATTACTTGTAAAATGTCTCAAAATAACTGTGAAACCAAATACGAAACAGTTGAAGCATTGAAAATAATTAAATGTTGTGACTAAAAGAAGATAAAGTGTTTCATGAAATAATAACCAGGATCAGACGAATAACTCTAGATTGCGCTATAATACTATAAGCGAATAATAATAATAATAAATTGATTCTAACAATAAATCCAAAACAAACGAAAAAAAGTTAATTAGTAAATGTAGCGATGAAAACAATTACATTCTACTAGCGAATGGCTGTGCTAAAGATGAAAAGCATTACAATTCTGTAATGCTTTTCAATAAATCCAAAAGAAACAAAAGAAAACTAGAATAGTTGTAAAACAAAAAAGTAATAAATGTAGCGATAAAAACAATTGCTTTTCTACTAGCAAATGGCTGTGCTAAGGAAGAAAAGCATTACAGAATACTTTACATTGTATAAAAAACAATAAATCCAGAAGAAACAAAAGAAAAGTAGAAGTATAAATAATGTAGCAGTAAAAACAAATTACATTCTACTAGCGAATGGCTGTGCTAAAGAAGAAAAGCATTACAGAATACTTTACATTGTAAAAATATAAATAAGCAAATAAGACATCCTAATTTAGAAAATGATGACTACAAATGAACCTAGTGTATCATACTTAATCACTAAGGTTGATATATAACCCCTTTCCACATTAACTTTCGTAATTCTGTATACGCATTTCGACAACTAAGTTGTCATCATCAGCAGATAATTGCAAAGTGTCGCACCTGGTAAACCACGGCGCAAAATACCTGTACGAAAATAAACTCCGTACGCGATCTGTACCGTTGAGAACTAGTGAATCATGTAAAAATAATCTCCTGGATAAGAAAATGTATTAATACAGAGTCGTAATTAAATGGATTCAATAAAATGCAAGTTATAACATAAGAAATGAAAGTAAAATAAGTTAAGGATGTGAAAGTTATCTACTTATAAGTCTCAAAAATATGAACACTAGAATATATAGTGATGTACTCAAAATATAAACGAAATAATAATTTTACGGAAGATTCCACTGTTAAATGCCAATAATGAACAAAAGGTAAAATGAATCCTTTAATAATTACTTCAAATGCTTGATTAGCGTTCGAAAATATTTACTCATACTTGTTTAGGAACCAAATATTTTTGTCTGATATTCCTTTGTGTTGCTATTTTGATGCATCGTGTATAATACGAGGATAGTTTGACAAGTAGTGAGAATGACACATAGGTGGCGCCCTAATTGGTAAAATAAATGTACTGTAATTTAGGTTGCCTATTTAAATACTTCGTAATTTAGGGTATGAAAGCTACCGAAATAAAAGATGAGTTACGGGAAATATTAGGTGAATCTGCTCCATCATCCGCCACAATAAGTAGATGGGTAAATGAATTTAAACGTGGTAGAACAAGTTGTGTTGATGAAGCGCGCTCTGGAATACCCAAAGTCGTGACTTCTAAGCAAACGATTATAAAAATCCATAATATTATTACGCAAGATCGACGACTCAAAGTAAGAGAGATAACAGACATGGTAAACATTTCAACAGAATGCGTACGCCACATTTTAACGAAAGAATTGGGCCTTTCCAAGCTTTCGGCAAGATGGGTGCCGCGATTGCTTACGACCGATCAAAAGTTCACTCGTTTGCGCATTTCTAATGAGTGTTTGGACTTTTATAAGCGGAATCCGTTTGATTTTTGTAGGCGATTTGTTACTTGCGATGAAACCTGAATACACTACAGTACACCCGAAACTAAACAACAGTCGAAACAATGGTTAGAGCGTGCTTCTGCACCTCCAAAGAAAGCGAAAACACTTTATCGGCAAACAAGATGATGGCATCAATTTCTTGGGATTCAAAGGGCATTTTGCTCATTATTACCTTCAGAAAGGTGCCACAATAAACGGACAATATTATGCAGAACTTGTACAAAAATTAAATGTTGAGATTCGTGCTAAACGGCCAGGAATGGCAAAGAAAAAGATTCTGTTTCACCAAGACAACGCTCCCTCGCATACCAGCATAGTTGCGATGTCCAAAGTCCACGAGGTGCATTTCCAATTAGTACCGCATGCGCCTTATTCGTCGGATCTAGCCCCTTCCGACTTCCACCTTTTTCCAAAATTGAAAACGGCACTAGGTGGAAAGAAATTTTCGTCTAACGACGAGCATATCATCTTCGTAAATGAATATTTTGCAAGCCTTCCGGAATCGCATTTTAGAGATGGCATAAGGGCATTCGAGCACCGTTGGAATAAATGTATTGCTCTTTTAGGAAAATATATTGAAAAATAGAAATTATTTTGTATTTAAAAAATTCGTTTTTCTTTTCCATTCTCACTACTTGTCAAATTACCCTCGTATACAGTAATAGAATAATTTAAATTAATGTTAATGATGCATTGATACAATATGATGCTAATAACACTAAATATATAGCAAAGTCATCACTTGTTTTAAAACAATTGATATGAATTTGACGCTAATTATAGTGGTTATGCGTACAACGTCGGTACGCTGGAAGCTACACTGACTATGGCAAAAAAAATCTCATTTTGTTATTTTACAGCGATGGTCCTGAAAATAAACAGCGTAAAAACGTAATTAATCGACTCCCCGGTTTCAATCAACCAGAACAAACAAAACATAAATTACACGTAAAATTGATTTAATTAGGTGTCTTAGGAACGCGGGCAAATTAAATTCTATAAATTATTACGTTCGTAATTACGTAGAAACGATCGCTACGTGTCGTGTCAGTTGAACCGTTGCAGAATATCAGTGCTGGCGAAGCATCATCATTATTGTAACCTTTTCTCCGTTCCGCCATATTTTAATTGATAGTAAAAACTTGTTTCTAAATATGTGAGAAATGTGATGATGCAAAAAGTATTACTGTGTGCACTCGAACGAAAGACAGACGATGAAGAAATGGGTGCAGAAGCGGCTTAAGGTGCTTTGGCCTTGAGTCGAATGTCTTTCAGTGCACTAAATGTTCGAGACAAAATTTATTTTTATTTCTTATAGTTCAGTTTTATAGATCAAGTTGTATATGTGTACGTAGCTATTTTCAACGAAGTTAACTTTGTAGACTTGCAAAAAATGGATTTCATTCCAGTGTAAAATGTAGGCTTGCTTTAACTAGGAGACTGGAGGAATAATTTTTAAATAGAAAAATTTTAATGGAGACTCTGATTGATAGAATTTATCAAATAAGGTAAATAAAACTCTAACTGAAATGTTCTTATTCTGTGTACATATTTCGACAACTGAATTGTCATAATCAGCAGATAACTAATCACCGTATCACACTTGAATTTGCGGTAAAATTCCCACAGAATAATACCTCACAACCACCAAACACACGTTCATCCATTTCACAAAGTTTAATAGGTTTCCTAATCTATAAACTACCACTTATATTAAAGTATCTTCTCCCCCGATCCGTTCCGTTAAGAAATGTTAAGATTTTATTTTAATTTTAAGGACTGAAACTGAAAATAGTAGCACCATAAACTGCGACATGCCACAGGACATGGTCGCTAAATAATAGTTTGTTTAAGAAAGTGGAACTACAAATAAGAGATCAAAATTAATAAATTCATATATAATAATATTTATTGTTCAACAGGTATTTCACCCACTTACAAAACAATAAGAAGCATAACAAATTAAATACAATTCGTGCATCTGTTAAAACAACAAAATACGTGCAAAGAAATATTTATTTAAACTCAAAAATCACGAAAGGTGAGCATCTTTTACAAAATTCTTAAAGGTACACATTACGAGAGTGGTCCCATAAGTACCCGACCTAACCTAGAGATGGTGGCAGTTGTTTGAAAAATATGATTGTATTAGAAAGTACACAATCTATAAAGCACACCACGTTGTTTAGTATTTATTTGGCAGTCATCAATAGCAAACGTTTTCGGTCAATTTGTAAAAATGGAGAAAATTAGTCATCGATACGTGATACAATACTAAATTGAAAGGCCTCAGCCCAACCTATATAAAAACTGAACTGGATTCTACTCTGGGTGAGTCTGCTTCTTCGTTTACAATAGTGAAATATTGGATAGCAGAGTTTAAACGAGGCCGTACGACCTGCCAAGACGAGCATTGCAGTGGTCGACCAAATGAGGTGACGACTCCAGAAATGGTGGAGAAAATTTAGGAAGTGGTACTGGATGATCGTCTACTGAAAGTGCGCGAGCTAGCAGACATAGTAGGCATTTCAAAAAGTGCGGAACATCGCATATTATCTGAAAATTTGGACATGAGAAAGCTGTGTGCAAGATGGATGACGCGTTTGCTGACACTCTAGCAAAAACAGTGTATTTACCATCCATGTGCTTCAGTGTTGGCACATAACTTCTAAGGTATTCTAACCTGTGGTACCACATTTATAGATGCAACAAGGCTGTATTAATTCCTTAGTTGTAAATAAACTATATATATGCCAAACGCCGGACAGGTGCCGCGACATTTTCACAATGAATACATCCGTTCCGACCTAACAAAGACACAAGACATTTTTTCTTAAAATTTATTTTTATTTTTCCACATAGTCTCCTTGTAACTTTACACATTTCTTCCAGAGATGCTCCCATCTCTTTAACCCGTCCAAATAGTACTTGGCGTTTTTCTTTGCAAAGTAATTGTTCACGAAGGTGATTGCCTCCACATTTGATGAAAATCTCTGTCCTCCGAGTGCAATTTTTAGATGAGGGAACAAAAGGAAGTCGTTTGGGGCTAGATCTTGTGAGTAAAGCGAATGGTCAAGCAGTTCAAACCGTAATTCGTGGATTTTCGCCATGGCGTGAGACGGTGCGTTGTCTTGGTAAAATAGGATTTTCTTTTTCTGCAAATGTGGTCGTTTTTCCACAATTTCTGCCTTTAGCTTGTCAAGTAGTGATGCGTAGTATGCTCCTGTAATAATTTTTCCTTGTTGAAGATAATCGTTTAAGATAATTCCATGACTATCCCAATCACTTTCTCAACCGAACAAATAGTTTTTGCTTCTTTTGGAGCTGGTTCGCCCTTTGCAGTCCACTGTTTTGACTGTATTTTTGTTTCGGGCGTATAATAGTGTATCCAAGTTTTATCTACAGTAATTAATCGGCGCGAAAACTCGGATTTATTGCGCCTAAACTGCGCCAACAGAGTGTTGAAAATGTTCATCCGAACACGTTTTTCGTCTAACGTCTCATGCCTAGATCTTGATTTAACATGTGATATACATGTTCCTTGGACATACTCATAGTCTTTGCTATCTCTCTCACTATAATTCGACAGTCGTCTAGTACCAGTTGGTGAACTTTAGCGATGTTATCATCAGTAGTTGCAGTTTTTTGGACGTCTCGAACGTTCGTCGCGTCCCAAGCACTTGCGACCACGTTTAAATTTAGCTGCCCAAAATTTCACTGTGATAATGATGGTGTAGAGTCTCCGTACTCAGAGTTCAACTCATCTTTGATTTGTATAGGCGTATTGCCTTTCAAAAACAAATATTTAATGACAGCTAGATACTCGACACTCGCATCGACTCACTCAAACGACTGTCAAATAACAAGTGCGCATCCAAAATGACTGAAACTTTGGTGAGTACCTGACGAGAGATACGCAACTACATTCCCCAGTTTTTATTGATGAGTGCTGCCATCTTCACGTTGAAGTCGGAAACTTTTAGACCGCCCTCGTATCTACGTTACTGTTTATAATTTTCGCACATCAAGAGATTTATCAATGAACGTGGCATATGTTTGCTTATTTGTTTACGATATTACTACTTTTTATTATATCTTTTCATTACTTTTTACAGTTATATTTCCTGTTTGCCTCTTTTATAAGTTTTCCTAGTTATTTTATCGTAGCGCTTCTCTGGATAATGTTCCACAAATGTATTAATATACATCATTATTTTGTAACGTACAATAGCGTTCATGTCGATATTTACTTCGTTTTATATTTGGTCAAAGACGATTAAATTATTTTGCACTATAATTATTCTTGGTTGTAAATTGAAATCGCTGTCTTATTTCTTCCTGATAACAACAGTGGAAACAATAGCGCCAGACGGATAAGGATACACAAAGCGTTCATCACAGAAAGGAAGCAAAACAAATCCTAATTGAGTTCTTCCATTTGTGACGATGACATGGTTAAGAATTCACAGTCGTAAAGAAACCGTAAAGATGTCTATTGCTTGACAACCCACAACTTCAAACATACTTTCGTTTCATATTTCACAGGAACCGTAGTGATTAAATGCACATAAATATATATATCTGTACGGGCTTGGCTCCCTTCCTTTTGATTATTCGTCGATCTCAGACGGGCGCTTGTGAGTGCTGCATTTGATTTCTCAATTTCAGCAGAACCTCTCAGACACACTTACCCCATCTTGAGACCGTTTATAAATATGTAAATGCCCATTACGTAACGGACTGACATATTTTTGAATTGCACTTTTGAATTTTAAGATTTACAAAAAGTATATTAGCCAGACATATATAAAATTTCGTTTCCTGAGTTTATAAAAATTGTATGAGTTTCTTATGTAGCTGTTATGAGCTTTATGTGTAATTTTTGAATTAAGTTGTCCACTGATCATTACATTCAACTATTTCCGCATGTGTAAATAATTAAAACAATAAAAATTAGTTTCTCCATGAAACAAGATACAGTATGCACATAAGTATTAACGATTATTATTATTATTATTAATCAAAAAAAAGCAAAAAACCTTTACCAGATCAATGTTCGTATGCTGTATATGTATTTCGATAACTAGGTTGTCATTATCGGCAGATTATTAATTACGGTGTCACACCTGGATTCGTGATAATTCTTACACAGAAAAAGAATCCATACACTCATCCTTTCTTAGTCGTAAAATTTAACACTTGTAGTAATGTACGCCTCCGCAATTTCCTATGGACATTTTTAACGGTCGTGTCTTTCAGGAACTCGTAAATGCCAGAATATGATATCGAAGCCCGACCCGCATCGGCCACATGGTTTTTATTTTTCATAATGAAGATGTTCTCGTAACTGTCCAATTCAGGGTAATTGTTTATATTTTAAATAAATGTAGACAATCCGCGATTACAGTATGATTATCTTGTAACACGTGTCGCTAAATTCGATATTTCTCAGGTCAATTAAATTTAATGCGTGATATATTTTTCTTTTTTTATCCTGTTATTATTATAGCTTTTTACTTTTTTGTACTTTTTTGTATAAACTATATTAATCAAACAAGTTATTTTGGTTTTAGTGCTTATTATTTAGATTATTTCAGTATATGTTATTGTACAACATATATTATATTATATTATTTACATTTCTTTGTTCTATAATTGTTCTTTATATCGGGCTCCTATAGACCGTTTAATTTGAGGGATGTATTTTTTATCACAATCCCGACGCTTTCTTTCAAAGTTCGAGTACATGTATTATTATATTTACAATAGAATTTCAGCAATAATTAGTGGGAAAAGGAAAAAGTCTAAAAGCGTCAAATGTGACGAAGAAGTTAGATACTGAAGCAGATTAAAACGTAGTTTTTATCATTAAAAAAATGTTGAAGTGTGAACACGCGTGTTAGCTTGAAGAAAAATTACTCCTTTCTTTAACTGAGGTCTTTTTCATTGTGTTTCATCATGTACTTTATCTAGAATGGATGCATAGCACTTGCCTGTTATTGTCTTATCTTTCTGAAGATAATCGATATAAAAAATCCCACTGCAGTCCCAAAAGATAGTGGTCATAACCTTTCTGGTTGGAACACTTGTGCAAGCTTCAGACCATTGTTTCGATTGCTGTTGCTTTATTTCGTATGTTTAATGTGTACTCAGGTTTGATCAATTATTTGGCGACAATAACTTTTTGAACAATGTTTTAGCTTCGATAAATTGAGCAATGAAATGCTTTCTTGTAAGCGTTTGCGGTTAGAAGTCAAGAAACGAGGCACCAATCTAACACATAATAATTTACGTATTCAATTTTTGAAGATCACCGATAAGAAGAATTCCACCGCAATCCCAAGAGACACTAGTTATAAGCTTTTCGACCAAGTGTACGGCGTTTTCTTTTTTCTAGGAACTCGTGCTAATTTCAGTTCATTGTTTCTGCTTCATTTCCGGTTCACGATGGTATTGTAGATATCGTTAAATGTTATTATTCAGCGCCAAAGGTCTTAATTCCGCTAAGTTGAGAATTGAAATGAGCGTTTGTTGTACATAGTCGATAAGAGTGGCACTCTTCTTGCAAATAACTTTTATACTCAAGTTACTACACCGAATCGATCCATGTGGAATGTGCGGTCTGCTACCTCGCGTAACTTTATTCAACAATCATCTAGCACCATGTCTTGTACATTTTTTTAAATTTCTGGAGTATCTATGTTTTGTGTGTTACATTGTTCGCCAAAATATACTGATTCGACCATATCCATGTTGCTCTACTTGGCAAGCCGAAGGATATAATTTCTGAAAAATTACCTGGAATTACCAACAAAAACTTTTCTTTCGTCATGACAATGCGTCTTCTTATATATCAAGTTTTTGGCGAAAAATTGGATCAGGTAAGATTGAAGATTGTATGCTTCGCCACTCTATTCGCCAGATTTAGCCCTAAGTAGCTTTCATTTATTCAGTAAATTTAAACTTTTCTGTGCAAGAAATGGAGCAGTATTTTGACAAGCGTTACCACGAGAATGGCATAATGATACTTCAGCATCATTGGTTTAAATGCATTGAAATTAAAGGGGAATATCCTGGAAAATTATAACAAACGTTATCCCTTAATCTGTTTGTTTCATTTAGTTTCACTTCTTGTCAAATAACCCTCGTATATGCATGATACAAACGAATAAAAATGTTAAATTTCTCACACCCTATTTTACTTAAATATATTTAAGTAATATATTCTACGAGATATTTAACAAAATTTGGAATAAAGAAATTCTAAACTTCACCAAATTTCCTACAATACGCCATTAATATAATAAAACGTGCGCAATAGAAACAAAGTCTCTATTTACGTAGATGAAATGTACGCTGACATCACTTTTCCATACTTTTTTTACTTCTTTTTTGATTAAAAAGGACCCGAGAAACCAAGCGATAGCGTCTCACATATAGAACAGTATATACATACGTCTATATCTATATACATATAGAAATATATATTTCGACGGTATACAAGAGCATTTCAATCTTGACTTCGGGTATTGAAAGGAGGTTCTTATGTCTGTATGGCCGGTAATATTACTACCGGATATATCTAATGACGGAGCAGTTGTAATAACGATTCAACTTCTTCCGACCGCCGTCTTTGATCATTCTCTTTTGTAGACATCTCTCGTGGATCCGTAGTGTTCCTCTCCGCCTTTCAACCCGAACCCATAATAATTGAAATTTTTCCGAATTTTTACGACTACATTCCCGTATAAATATGTATATACGTAGGTATATTTCGATTGTAATAGAGAGCTTTCTGTTAAAATTGTTCAGCGTCTTCTTTTAAACCAGTTTTTCTGAATCATTGAACCTTTTATTTGACTTTGTTTATAACAATAATAACAATAACAGAAAAAATAATAACCTCGTGAAGTTGGAAAACACCAAGTGCAGGTCACATACATAATTTTTAGAAGAAACACATCGTTGCATACACAACTAACAGAACTAAATCATATCATAATAAAACCCCGCGAAAAGTGACAAAATATTTAACGCAAGGTAAAACATTTATACTCGTAAAACTGAAAAATCAAAATACAAAAATTTAGTAAATTACATGCCAATTATGTATATGCTTACCTAGCTGTAAAATACTGCCTTTATTCCACATAGAGGAAATTTCTAACGTTTACAATGCTTAATTTGGTACGTAGACTTCCGCGGTCGTGGTCCATGCTATCTGCTTCTGGGTTTCCGGACTGGAACCGCGTCACTAGTATATCTGCCGACGTTTCGTACCCATTTGTATGGGACATCTTCAGGGCTGAACTACTGTACTGAAACTGTTTCAGTGCAGTATGATTACCTGGATTACCTTACTACTGCACTGAAACTGTTTCAGTGCAGTAGTTCAGCCCTGAAGATGTCCCATACAAATGGGTACGAAACGTCAGCAGATATACTAGTGACGCGGTTCCAGCCCGGAAACCCAGAAGCAGATAGTTTACAAGGCTTATTTAAAAGTTGAAGGCAATATTTCAGACAACTTTAAGGTATTTTATTTGGTACTACGCATGGTCAATCCAGAATGCCTGAATGCATGACTGTTAAAGATCGAGAGATTTCTAATGCAGATTAAATCGTGGTATTTTCTGTTGAATACTCTAGTGATTTCCAGGCGAGTGTGTCGTTGTATGTCTCCTTTTTCAACTCTGGAGATTCTTTCCGCAATGTAAAATTTGAAGACAGATTCCTGTTGTGGACATGGCATACATAATTTTTCATGTGTATTTACGTTATTTGGCTCTGTGAATTAGTAGTAATAGTCTTCAATATGTCTCTTTCTACGTCTATTTACCAGACATTTGGAAACTGAGCAGAATCACTCCCGTGCTTAAGAAGGCTGAACCTTCAAATACTTGTAATTACCGCCCTTCAGTATTCTTTCTAGTTACGCTTCTAGCTTTCAGAATAATGAAGTTGCTTAAACACCCGAGCAACTTCATTATTCCAGAGTCTATGCTTGGGTTCATCTATAGTTTCTATAAACCAATGTGGGCATACAATGGGTCGTTCTACTCTCACCAACTTAGTAGAGATAAGCCAATTTACCAGTGAATCAGTGGATAAACAACAGCAAGTAGTTGACGCTATGAATACTGACTTCGCTAAAGCCTTTGCCAAAATTGTTCATCGTGTACTTATTCCCAAATTGAATCTTTTCGGATTTACAGCCTGAACAGTTAAACTGTTGGAATCATACCTTTAAAATACATGTTATGCTTCTTACAATAATTTTAGCTCTAATTGCTTCGTTGATACATCAGGTATTCCACAGGGAACAAATCTTTTGCATATAACTATATCAATGACCCTCTAACTGCAATTGATGGCAAAGTTCTAACTTATGCCGATGATTTAAAAATGTTCATCAGTTACATCTATTTTCGATTTAAACTTACAACATAGTCTGAGTATTATTTGCACTCTGTGTGTTTAATAAAATCATTTTTAATACTAGCAAATGTAAAGTGGTTACCTATTCCAAGTGTAATAACTTTTATATTTAATTACTTATTTAGCCAAACTGAGGTTAAAAACTTAGGAGTTCTCTTCTACTCACACTTAAGCTCTTCTGAACCTATTCACTTCGTCTACACTTCTGTTTCGCCTGGTTTTCTCTTAGTTTTGCCATCCGTGCCTGCAGACGATTCAGAGTTCTTCAAAACTTCCCAACCAAACTCTCTCAATTTTTGACAAGATTGTGATTCAGAGAATTCTTCACGCCAAGATTGTTATTATATTCATTTGTGCGTTCCAAACTTGAATATGCAATCATTATTTGGTACCCACACTATGTGAACTTACTTCTGGAACTTGAGAGTTCAGAGAGAGTTTTGAAATACCTTGCTTTTCAAACTAGTTGTGAGTATCCTCTTCGTGAAGTTGGTTATGCAAATTTGCTTCGTGATTTTGATTTCCAATCGCTAGGATTCAGCTATAATATTATCTTCAATATTGTATAAATAACCTCTATACGAGAGTAGTTTGACCAGTAGTGAGAATGTAAAAGAAAAACGAATTTTTTAAATACAAAATAATTTTTATTTTTCAATATATTCTCCTAAAAGAGCATACATTTATTCCAACGGTGCTCCAATGCCCTTATACCATCTCTAAAATGCGATTCCGGAAGGCTTGCAAAATACTCATTTAGGAAGATGATATGTTAAGCTCGTCGTTAGATGAAAATTTCTTTCCACCTAGTGCCGTTTTTAATTTTGGAAAAATGTGGAAGTCGGAAGGGGCTAGATCCAGCGAATAAGGCGCATGCGGTACTAATTGGAAATGCAACTCGTGGATTTTGGACATCGCAACTGTGCTGGTATGCGAGGGAGCGTTGTCTTGGTGAAACAGAATCTTTTTCTTTGCCATTCCTGGCCGTTTAGCACGAATCTCAACATTTAATTTTTGTAGAAGTTCTGCATAATATTGTCCGTTTATTATGGCACATTTTTGAAGGTAATCAATGAGCAAAATGCCCTTTGAATCCCAAAAAATTGATGCCATTGTCTACGACAAAGTGGTTTTCACTTTCTTTGGAGGTGCAGAACCACATTCTAACCATTGTTTCGACTGCTGTCTAGTTTCGGGAGCTTGGAAAGGCCCAATTCTTTCGTTAAAATGTGGTGTACGCGTTTTGTTGAAATGTTTACCATGTCTGCTATCTCTCTCACTTTAAGTCGTCGATCTTGCGTAATAATATTATGGATTTTTATAATCATTTCCTTAGAAGTCACGATTTTAGGTGCTCCAGAGCGCGCTTCATCAACACAGTTTGTTCTACCACGATTAAATTAATTTACCCATCTACTTATTGTGGTGGATGATGGAGCAGATTCACCTAATGTTTCCCGTAACTCATCTTTTATTTCTGTAGCTTTCATACCCTTAATTATGAAGTATTTAATCACCGCAGGATACTCTCCTTTTTCCATTTTAACAAAACGACGTGTTGCTTCTTTTTCAATCAGCTGTCAAAAATAAACTAATCAACCGATTTATCTAAATATCGGAATGTAAACATATAAATAGGCAACCTAAATTACAGTGCATTTGTTTTACCAATTAGAGCGCCACCTATGTGTCATTCTCACTACTTGTCAAACTATCCTCGTATGCTATCATTATTTGGTACCCACACTATGTGTACTTACATCTGGAATTTGAGAGTGTTCAGAGAGATTTTTGAAATACCTTGCTTTTCAAACTAGTTGTATCCTCCTCGTGAATTTGGTTATGTAAATTTGCTTCGTGATTTTGATTTCCATTAGCTAGGATTCACCTATAATATTATCTTCAATATTGTATAAATAACCTCTATATACCTCATGCAGTTTGGTTTCTACAATTCTTCTTAACCGTTAAGAATATGTTTTATAATGAATAAATCCAGATGATTTCTACTTAATATTGTTTTAATTTGAAGTTAAGTTTGATAGATTCTGTAAACCAAAGTGAAAAAATTGCAGCAATTTTTAAGCGTACTAATCGTATAGATCTATCAAAAGCCTAATAGATTTAAGGTAAAATAAAATTAATTTACCACATCTTCAGTGTCAATATACGGCGGCAAATTCACCTGCATCAAATCAGAATACAGTATTTGAAAGTTAGGTCATCTATGATTGATGGTGTTTTTACATAGAAAAATCACTGAGTCGAATCCTCCTAAATTATATTTATTGCACCTACTAAGTGGAACGGTTTAAATGAAGACATTAACTAAGTGTCCTTTGCACGCATTTCTGTAGTGCAATATTTATTGCTATTGAAAATTGTGAAGATACATTTTTAGAAACATTTTGACAGTCTGTATTTAGTGGCACACTTCCAATGGCTGAAAACGTCATATAAGTCTTATACTTAATACTTCTGTGTTAAATATTTAAAAGTGTGGGTGGCAATATGTCCATTGAATTAATATAATTTTAGAACAATTCAATTTTAGAAAAGAAAGAAAGAAGAAACCCATGTTAATTATTTTCGAACTAATACTCACTTATGAGAATATCCATTCTAACTGCTGATTTTATTGTTATGGAAATTTCAACAAAACAATGTTACCGTTGAATGGATGAATTTCTTGGCAAATTAATATCCTTCTCATCTTTTAGAGGAAGTAAAATGTAGCTGCAGAGACAGGCGTAAGTACTTTTCTTATCGAAATAAATTATTAACAGTGGAAGGTGGTCATTAAACAAACGCCCTTGCATAAATACGAGTTTCTAAATTAGAAGTGCGCTTTCATTGGGTATCCCGGTATGCTCCCTCTGTCTCACTCTCCACAAAAATGCTTCAGAATATTTCAAAGGACACATAAGCACCCGTTATCAACCGGAGCCTGGAGCATTCTGATAACGAGAACGGCGCCACCTAGAGAGAAATAATAATAACCACCACAGAGAGTTCCATTTTCCTCGTACTTTGCAATACGATTCGAATTTTAAGAATAACGTTTAAATAGAACTTTGTTTTCAGCACTCAACTAGTTTCTGTCGTTAGACGAAAAGCATTGTCAAGTATAAAATCAAAAATGTGAATGGTGGAAGTCTTTAGAAAATGTTATCCTAACAAATATATGGAACAATCACATTAAACCCTGGATTCAGTTCTTTCTTAAAGTTATTTTCAGTTATTTTTGTCGAATAATATAGAAATGATGTAATTGGAAAAGCATTACGAAGAGCTGTTGGTGAACTAATCTATTTTACTATTAATAAAAAGGAAATATCTATCAACAACAACTCAGAAAAAGAGAGATGTGAAATAAATTTCAGCACAAAAAGAGAACTGACCGACAAACTACGAAAACAAAACGTGAAGTAAGAATAAAAATAATAATAACAGAATACATTAAAAACGTATATTAATAAAAAAAAATGCACGATATGTATGACACATGCAGTACCCAAGCAGCGTCTATGCCACCACACGTTCCACGATTCTTAGTCAACATCATCAACAACGCAAATACAACCATTTAAAACTAGATTGAATATACGCTTTTATATCAAGTGAGCTCATAAGTTCGTGCATTTTTAAGGTGATTTTAAAATAAATGAAAAAAACAATTTTTAGTATTTTTTAATCCAAAACATATTTTGCTACAATATTTATAATCTGTTCTCAACGATTGATAACTGTTTGATGCCCTCCTCAAAAAACTTACTGTCCTTTGAGCTGAAATACGTCTCGATATCTTTTTTAGGGCCTCTTTTGTAGTGAAATTTTTTCCACCAAAATGTGACTCCAGGCCACGGAAATGGTGATAATCACACGGTGTAATATCAGGAGAGTACGCTGGATGTGGCATAAGCTCCAAACCGAGCTCCTGAAGTTTGCTTAGCGTTGCTCTTGCAGTGTGTGGTCGCGCGTTGTCGTGGTGGAATTAAATTTTACGTGTATTCACTAAGGACGCTCCGTTGTTTAAAAGTGCTGCATTGAGATTAATCAATTGTTTGCAGTAATATTCTGCTGTAATACATATCCCACCAAATTGACAGCAGAACCTTTCTTTGGTGAAGGCCAGCTCTCTGTGTAGGTTCCGGTGTTTCTCCAGCATCTAACTATTGTCGTTTTCGTTGGGTTATTGAAAGCAACCCAGTAACAATGCGATTCAAAAAAGGTTCTTTTCATGAAGCTGTAGCAACTGGGAATACCCTTTGCTGCAAGTTTGCTGCTGACAATTTGTGAGGCACCCATTTCCCTAGCTTTGAAACCATGACTAGTTCTTTAAGTGCCCTCGCGACTTCACTTCCAAAAATCTCCGTGGGGTTCTTGACTTCCACGGTAACAAGTTTATCCGATACTAGTGGGACGGTACGTTATGCTAGTATGTCTTCCAATTTTGGAAGAGACTAGAAGTTTGCTTTAACATAAGTTTCGACGTCCATAGTAAGACATTATTTCTCAATAACACACGATATAGCAGTTTTCGACTATTAATGGCCCTATTATTCTGCTCGGTTGCTCTTTCGGAGACAATTTTCCTTTTAAAGGTCCTAAATTACATACATATATATATATATATATATATATATCTTCTCTTTTTGATAAGTCTCGCATAGAAATAGATAACAATCCTTTTTTTATAATCTTTATTGGGAGTTCGAGTGGATCTACCTCTTCGTCTCAAGTAGTTAACAACTCCAGTTTTCCGAATTCTTTTTGAGCATCTTCCCACCGTCCATTGTGACGTTTTACAAAATTTAGCTAATCCTAATATTGAAATACTGTATCTTCTAGTTGTTTTTTTAAACTAAATGTTAAACAGTGTCATTTGCAAGCATTATAATCACTCAAAGATTAATATATTTATCTAAAAATTTTGTTAAGGAATAGGGTCATTAACACCGAAAATATAAAATTACCTAAAAGAATACGTAGGTGACCATTCAATTGTGTATGAATCTGCTTTTCTTCATTGGAATCAGATTGTATATGAGCAGTCCAACTAGTAATACTATTGTTACTGTCACTGAAAATAGTTCAGTAACCTCCAAGAATATTTACCATGCCTTGTCACACATCTTATGTAGAAAATTTAATAAACTTTTCGTCTTGCTTCTCAAACTAGCGCTAGTAGGCGTAAACGGTACATTTAAGTGCAGTTGTTCTGCTTTATGGCAGATCAAAAGGTTTAGAAGAAGTTTTGAAATATGAAATTCAATATACAGGAAATGTTCGTTTCAATTTTTGTATACAAGAGGTATATATGCAATTGCCGACAATATTCCGATACTGTTAATTACCTTTAAGGTTGAGTTTCCAATAAAAATGTCGGGCATTTTACTATCAAGAACACAATGGCGGTCGTTCATGTCAATTCACCACTCAGTACGTCGCCCGCCATCAGGTCTCTTGAACGTGGCTCGAACAATGACTTTAAACAATCCTCAATAGATTCATTCGTTGTTCGGGTTCACTTAACAAGAAGCATGCTAATTTGCAAATATCTGGAGTGAGTGGAACACACAATGAAACAGACACTAAATAAGAACCCCCCTGTCATAACGAGAGCATAAAGACCACCATTACCGGTCTAATAAGGGAGATACAACTCTATTACGACGCTTGAGGGGAAACGAGGGTTGTATATTCCGCATTGTTCCTTGAACACCGTTGTTTTAGTATCTCTATCTGTCTGGGATAAATAAGGACTCTTCATTACTGCCGACTCATACCGGTAGAGATACTCACTTTCTGTTTCTTACATAAATATTTAGATTTTATACGGGGCTGGATAAAAGTCGGGTGGGAGTGGATTCGTATGTTATTAAATATGTTCTGAAGTTTGATATTACGTAAACAAAGTTTGGTTTGTTCGTAAATATAAGAATATTAATATTATTATGTTCAATACTCGTGTCTCAAAAATACATCTAAACATTTTCAAATACTACTAGTAGACGGCACAGTATTAAATTCTATAATTTTTCATGCGTAAACAATTTTTTATAGTAAAACAAAATACATTTTACTAAGTACATTTCTCGGAAACTTTTTTCGATAAAATAACGTCTTCGTATTTCACAAAACAATTGTTCCTAAATAGCAGAATACAAACGCACTACTAGTAAAATCATTAAAACTACACAGGGAATTCATTCTTACACATAAAATTCATATTCTAACATGACTTTTTTAGTTTCTTGTTCATTATTCAGAAGTAATAAAGAAATATTGACAGTAAAGTAGTTTTGAACACCTTCGAAAATCGGAGCGCACGATTTGCAATTAGAATAGCACTAAGAAATGCAAATTTTGTAGCCCTAAATCAGACACTTGTTTTGAACAATCCAAAAATGACACCAGCTTTGGTCTATCACGTCATCTTTTAAGCTACAAAATATTCTCTCTTTGTCCAAAAAGTCGTACAATATGTGCAAATAAAGGTAAATAATGGGAAAAGGTACCAAATATACCGTTCACAGAGAATAATTTTAATCATACAGAAGCTTTATATAATTTCTGTAAATTAAATTGTGTCTTCATACAAGTAGTAAAGTTCTTTTACCAAACATATATATTAAGGTAAAACTTTTGGCTTATAGCTTCATACGTACATTCGACAGAACCTGATACCGTACCTCCATGATCTTCAAATCTTGGTGGAACCGCTCACCATGCTCACGGAGTGATCATAATAATCTAAGCTATAGAAAATAAACTTGACATGACACAAGAAAAGTAACTAGAGTTTTGAAATCAACTTACCTATTTAACTTTAAAAACAGCTAAGAAATCGAACTCAACAGAAATTGTTTTAAAAGTTGTTCCCCAGTGTAGTCCTAGATAGTTTCGGAATCATTTGCCCTAAAACCAGAATATGTAATTTGTTGATCCACAGAGCTTTATACAGACGAAATGTGCAATAAATAGTGCATTTAATCTATCTATATTTAAACTCCTGTCAGTTTTCGTTGATACTTTTGTATTCTCATTGTTTCATTGCTTCTTCAAAAGTAAACAAGCTCATTCTTTTTAGAATTTACATAGCGTTTATGTACCATCTTATTGTTCTGTGTATGAATACTATACCAACAAAAAAGCAAACTACGTATTTATAAACAGCTACGAACTAATGAAATGAGTCATAGTAAAACTGTTATTACCAAAATTAGCAACAGCATGGGTCAGTTTTGAAAGGTCGAATATTGCATTACAAACACATTTTACAATTTTCTATTTTCAGTAGTTGCAAAATCGACAGTAAACTGGCCACAAAGAAATATGACGAGACTGCCACAGCTACTGTACTCAAACACGGTAGGGTAATCAGGTTTGTTCATATATGATGAAGCAGTTATAAGTTCTGTGCGGCAAATTGCGCATGCTTTCTTCTATAAGAACGAATTACCAACTTTGATTAAAATTTTTATGGAAATAAAGAAACGCTCAGATTTACCACAAAAGTGCGGTTCATCACTGTATAAATTCATGAAGCAGATTAACTACTAGTTCATGAAAAGGAACCGTCAAAGCATTCCTATAGATCGAGATGAAATCATTACGTGGGGATGAAAATATTTAACATCAATTAAGGAATTTAGAAGGAACGTTGAACAATTTATTATTTAAATGTAAATGAAACGGGTTAATGAAGGCCATACAAAACGAGAAATCTGAATAGACAATAGTATTGAAAATCGAAGTTCAATATTAAGCAAAAGGGGGAGGCTTATTGTTTTACACGTTGCATCTGAACATGGTTTTGTTGATGGAGTGTTTTTCTTTTGTGGAGGAAAGAAAATTGGAGATTATCATCATGCAGTAGTGTTTGAAAAATGGTCTGATAATTTGTTATCAAAATTACCTGAAAATGCTTTTACCATCATGGCTAATGCATGATTAAGGATATGTAGGAGCTGCTGCAAGCGAACTAGATTGAATTCAAAAAGAATATGCTTCAATCTGAGCTTCTGAATTTAATAAAAATTAATGAAAAACAATAAAACTTATACATATGTAATTGATGAAATGGCAAAACGTAACATTAAGATTGTATTTTGGTTGTCTCCTTATCATTCCGAACTAAATCCAATAGAATTGATATGGCCAAAAGTAAAAGACAAAGTGACATACAAGAAAACATTTAAATCGAGAGAAGTGAAAGAACTTTTATTGCAAGCTATAGAAAATGTTAGTTAGAAAATTTGTATTGGGCAAACAATTAAAGAGGAAACAAAAATATTCACACTAGAAAGAGGAAACAAAAATATTCATACTAGATGGAATCGTAAATTGATTGAACCGTACATTATTTCTGTTGGTGCCAATATAGACAATGATACTTTTTGAGACAGTTCAGACTTAGAATAGATATTGTTTATTTTGTTCTCTTTACGTAAGTAACTAGTGCCTGAAAAGCCCTTTAATTTCTTTATCTATGTATGACATTTTATAGTTATTTATTTGTAAGGGCAAAATTTGAACGTTTTATTTTGACAAATCAACGACATATTAAGATTATGTATCTACACTATCATATAAATAAATTGATTTATCAATTTGTTATCATCACTTTTATTAGATCACTTTTAATTTTCTAAAAGGCAAACCGATAATATCAAGAGTATAAACAAATTAATAACATAATCACACAGCACACAGTATAGGATATTTAAAAAAAATTATACTCAAATTTACCGCCAGAATAATATAGTGATTTATTCGGTAACTTTTACAGAGTAAATGTGACTTTTTCACTCACCCCTCCTTGTTTAAAGATAGACTATAGTACCTTTAATCTCATGAGCCATGAGTAGAGCGGTATTATTTGTCTGCGCATCATCCAAAGTCGATTACTATGCTCGGTTATACATTTGTTAGTACATACGTTCTTACACATTTACTATATCTGATCGTATCCTGTCATGCCGATAAAAATTGACCGCTCTAGTCATGAGTAAAACAGAAATTTTTAGACACCATAGACGGCAAGCTAAGCTGGTACGGATGTCTACAACAGTCTAGGCCGTCACCATCATATATTGGGCGTTGCGATGTCAAATGCACATATGTACATCGTGAGCCATCTAAAAGGCACACAATAAGTACCCCAATACAGTATGAACAAATAGTAATAACTTATCTACGAGAAATGTATTATCAATCTGAATTTTACTTATATAGTCTAAACAATTGCAATATAGCGTACGCCTACGGTCTTCTCCTTAAATGGTGTTCGTCACATTGTAAAAATGTTCTTATAGAGAGAGAATGATCGTTCGGTGTCTATTGATGTTATATTTTTGGAGTCAAGATGTCCTTTAAACTGAGTTAATGTATCTTTGGAAGAGGTACTACTGTAAATGTCTCTTAATCTGGCAAAGTTTGGGTTCTTTTGCTGATATTCCTTCTATGACAATGCGTTCCTTCTTCATGATAATACGCTATTCTTTCAGCTGGACCACTCACCATATAGTTTGGATTTGGCTTTGTGCGTCTTTTTTTATTTAACAATTTGAAGAAGCACCTCAGAGGACATTATTTTGCAGACGATAAATAGAAGATGAGATTGGTGACTATTTTGTAGACCAACAGAAAAATTTCGTTTTATATGAAGAAATAAAAGCTTTATATGACAGGCGATACAAATTGAAATTAAGGAAAATTACGTTGGAAAACCAAATAATCAAAAAAATCGTCCAATTTTCGATTCATGGTTAGGTATAAAACTCTTATAGTTCCCCTCGTATAAGAGCTATGAGTTCATAATTTTTAAATAATCTCGTAGATACTCTAAATGTGTGAACGGTTTTGTTTTGTGAAATTGTTGCCGGTAATAAATTTGAACTTTTACATTAATGGCCCTGCATAAAATATATAGAGCGAACTAGCGAAAATTCCTTTACAAACCGGATGCCAATGCTTTTATTACAATGAAATTTATTTTGACATTTATGTTTCCTGAACGCACCACACGTTACAATACTAAAATAAAACTGTAACGTGTCACATGCATATGAGAAATATTTTCTAAAATATAGATTATATGAATACTAAACTAACTCAAATTACAGTTAAAATAAAAGTATTTCGGAAGCGAAAGTGTTATTGCTTTATGAAATATTTAGTCAGGGAAAAAACAGAAAAGTAACAGTGGTGAAAAATTAGGAAAAAGCATGAAAAAGTAAAGAAAGAATTATTGCTTCAAAGTATAAAGAAAATTAAAATTATTCGACTACTTCCTTGATGTTCAGACTTGGTTGTTTTGCTGGACTTCCAAATGCAGTTTGAAAATCATGCAATGTCTTTTTCTAATGCTGTCACCATGTCACTAAGCTATGCTGTACAGTAAAAAAAATGTGTCTTTATATTGAAATAATGAAAACAACTATTGCCGAACAAAATAATGATTACGATAATCAACTTACTTAGTTCTAAACATTTAGTAAATGTTATAAACGAAACACTAATACAAAGTAATGAAAGAACTGTGTGTCCATCTTTCGGACAATAGTGAAAGCACTTTTTATTTGTAATTGTAGATTATTTTTCGATGAAAATCAGAGTCAGTTTCCAACAGCTCCAGGCCCCATTCAGCGAACACCTGTCGTTGTCTATGATCGTTTGCCTTTATCTCCTCGGTCAGTTGAATTTTGTGCGGATGCAGGACTAAGTCACGACGCAAAATTCGCTAAGTTATGGTCTGCGAGAAGCCGAGTTCTTGTGAGCGACGCGAAATCGACTGCTTCGGATTCTCCTGCACACTCTTAGACAGCGGCGATGTTTTCGGCAGATCTTGACTGTCGTCGTCGTACGGGTGTTGGTTCATTGTTTACTGAACCAGTGGACTCAAATTTATCCACCACACTGTGAATAGTCCTTTCGGTAGGAAGATTATGGTGACCGAAAAATGGTCGTAGCGCGCGGAACGTTACCAGAACAGAACACCCATTTTGATAAAACAATTTTATCATTTGCACGTGTTGTTGGACGCTATATCCGTCCATGGTGATTTGGCAAAACATTCTGAAAAAATGACAGCCAATTTGATGTAGTTTCAACAATGTGGCCGCTATCAACTGTCAAAGTTTGGAAGTCCCTGTTGGAAGACCCATTACAACGTAAATATTGAAAATACTCAAGGTGTTTTCATTATTTACGTTATATTATATGATATTTACCGTTCATATGCATGCATCCCTGATTGCGGGGCAATCAAAATTTTAGTCAAGGACGACCAAAGCAGTATGTGTGTTCGATAGTATCTAAAGGATGAACATACAGTTCTTTCATTATTTTTTATATGAATTCTAAGAAAATTTAAGAACATGACTTAATTTCGATCAGGAATCTTGATTTCGAAGTCAGTCATTACAACTATCTGCACCTCTCATGAGTATCACAGAAAGTCAAATCATTCTTTTAATATTTATTTTTAAATAATTCAAGAGCATGACTTATTTTCATTTAGGAGTCTTGATTTTAAATCGTCACAACTACTTGCATCTTAGTCTTCGCATTTTCTGAAGTTTTATCTTAGGTTGTTAAACGGAGGAGAACCACAGAGAGCCAAATCTAGACTGTACGAGGGAACATGTAATTATAGAAATCCATTTTTGAACGCCCACATAATAGTGGTACTCATTCAATAATTAGTCACATAACTATGCTACATGCCTAACATTTAGCCATACTATAAAATACAATTCTATTCAGAAATCATAATCATTATTAAGTTGATAATTCATGGCATTTACTACATATAAAACTTGTTGGCTATAGGTGAAGAACAAATGTACAACGAACCAAGTCATGTAGAGAGAATTACCAGAGATATCTTGACAAACATGATCCTGTCCAGGAGAGTAATACGAAAAAGGAAAACGGAGAGATCAAGAAAGCACACAAGAAGACCTAAAATGTATAGGAGTCATAGACGCTTGTAATCAATAGAAAAGGATGAAAAAATACTATTAAACACTTTATGGATTCCTTGTAAACTGCATTTTGTTTTTGTTTTGTTATATACAATGTTTGCCTTACGTCTTCAAGACCTATAGAGCAGTTACATTAAAATTTCTACAAGAAGTATTTACCTTTCAGATACACACCAATCTATTTTAGTGATTTCTATTCATAATTTATTCACTGATTATTATTTCAATATATTTCTTTTTTTATTATTGTTAGTTGTCAGAACACAGGAATTGTTTTTGGTTGGACAATAAAGATTACTAATTTCTATGAAATAAATTTAGTGGTACCATCTGTTCCTACAATTAATCTTTGTAAAATATCTTTTTCTTATGGTGGGAACTATTTTCGGACGCCCTAAACAGTTACTGTGAATGTTCATGAATATATTTTAATGCAAACATTCCATGCTATAAACCGGTTTAAAAAATGTATACCAGAAAATATTATGAAACATTTCAAGCAACTTTTGCTTCTGCTCATTTATTTGTAATATATTTATAATATTCAGATATTAACATAACGCCCATGTCAGAAACTCCCAAATTTATCACTTACGTGTATGAAAATTTCGTCCATTTTTCACCTGATCGACAATAACTTAGGTACATTCAAATCGTAAACACAGGATTTTATGACCGATTCCCGAATATAAACAAGTACAATTAATTTATTCTAATATCCATTAACGGAAATTTATGCCGTGCGTAAATTTTCTTTCAACTCCCCTTCGGGATGTTTAATAACAATAAACATTAGACGTTACCACGTATAAACCTGTGCAGCATTTGTGTTTTAATAATAAAGACGTTCGAAGAAGACATCTCCAACTTGAGGCTGTTACACCCGATAATATTATAACGCTAAACTAACGGGTAAGTAATTCACTCACACAGCATAATGGAGGGACAATATTTTAATGATGTAATAGAAAACTCTATTAAAACTAATGAATACTAAACCTTCCATAAAGTTTTAATGTATTTCATTTACATCTAAATTACATCAAAAACTTTTGTGTAACCTTAAAACATTAAATGGCATCGTTTCATAACCTCGTCTCTACTCACTTCGTGTGCTTAACTTGTCTACAGTACGATATGAACATTAAATTATTTAAATAAGGTTTCCTTTATATGTAATAATATTCCTCGTTGATGTTTATACATTCGGTATGCGTGTATCTATTTAAATTGACTTGTTAATTACGTAAACTTTTCTTATTGTACATTACCACTCGAAGGTTGTACACCAGACCGTAATATTCTCATACATGTCATATGAGTTATTATCTGATAGATACATTATATGATTTGCATACTAACCAACAGAAGGATATACAGGCCTAGCTAGAAGTATTAGCTAGTTAAAAGTTGCTAAGAAAAAAGAGTTACTAAGGCATATTTTAACGGAAATTATTTCGACATTTCAATTCTTCGTTTTATTTTTGAAATAAATAATAAATAAATATTAATCAATAATAAATACTTGATTATGTTATGTAATATTTTCTTATAAAATCTAAACCTTTATGCTATGAAATAAAATTATGCTGAAAAGGGAAAATTTAACTGAAATAAAGAGGATAAAAATTGCGTGCTTCAAGAAGGAGTTTGATTGTACGTAATTTAGTTTTCATTTAGTTTGTCTTCATAAAGAGAGGTTTGTAAAAAAACCACAAGGGACAATCACTTTTAGAGCTTCACAAAATTAATCTATCTAGAAAGTATTCGCCCCTTTACATACTAGTGTAGAGATTGATACTACAATGTCCGTAGGTCCTACCTGAAGGAACTCTTCATTCAAATTTGACGCCAGCGTGACCATGTGACTGCTTCAGACTACGAACATAGTTTTTCATCCTTTGCGTCGCTGTATATCAACATAATACACGATAGCTGAGATCTTTAGAAATCGATTTAGGGGGTCGCGAACTATGCAACATTTTGCAAAACTAGGACCCGTGTTGCTTTGCTACTTTCCCCTACTAGATCGTTCATGTTCCAATCACCTATTGAACAAGTTAATTAAACGTATGTGTTCATATAGGTCTACAGGACTGGTTTCTGAATAAATCTTATCATACCATAGCCAGATTTGTATATAAAATACACATGAGTACAGTAGAATGCCCTTTCAGGGTGAATCAATTTATTTGCAAATAAACAATATGTGTATAGACATTTAGCGGCGTATCCAAGTTTCTATTAAAAATTAATATATATGTATGTGAGGTGCAAACCATTACTATTGGTGCATATTTGTAATGTAAATATATATGTATAATCTATGTCATGGTTATTTAAACCGAAAAACAATGAATTATATTTCATTTGACATTATGGAGGAATTTTTTAATTTTATTTTTATGTAAACATTTTTATTTTATTTTAATAAATGTGTTAAAGGTTTACAAGAATTTTATTTAGAAATTTAAGCACACCTTTAAAAACTGAATAGTAAAGGGTGCTTCAAATTTCGCGTTTTTTTAAAGAATAAATAAAACGCATAATTTGCATTCACTTTCGAAAACTTTTTATTAGTATTTTGACATAATTGAGGCTCTATCTCGCCAATGACAGGAATAATTCCATCTTTCAAAGCAGGAATTGATTGTGGATTGTTCTTATAAACCTGACTTTTCACGTAACCTCAAAGAAAATAGTCTAACGGTGTCAAATCACATGATCTTGCTGGCCAATTAACATCACCGTTTCTTGAAATTACACGTCCACGAAATTTTTCTCTCAATAAATCAATTGATTCGTGTGGAAAATGAGGTGTGGCACCATCCTGTTGAAACAACATATCCTCTTGATCAATATTCATTAATTCAGGCCACAAAAATTCAACGATATCGATTACCATTGACAGTTACAGCTTCACCAGCAGCACTTTCAAAGAAGTAAGGTCCAATTACACCACCTGACTATAATGCACACCAAACAGTAACTCGTTTAGGATGCATAGGTTTTTCATGAATAATTCGTGGATTTTCCTCACATTAACATAGCCACCAAGTTCAAAATGTGCCTCAAATTATTTTTTGAGAAAAATCAGCTGGTCGTTCATTGATGAAATGAATGACAAATGAATGACGTTTCAAATGATATAATGGCTTCAGTTCCTGTTCTATTTGAACCTCCAGAGCTAAACCCTTGTGTAAAGTACGCCATGTTGTTGATCCACTAAGTCCAAGTTGTTGTGAACGTCGTCTAATGGACATTTCAGGATCTTCAGCAACACTTTCACTAAAAACTCTTTTCACAGAACTCTGATTTTCATAAGATAATTCAACAATATGAACGCGTTGTTGTACCGTGTACGAAGCCGTTTTTATAAATGTCATACATCACACATTTTAAATGCCCACATACCCAGACAATTTCAGTGCGCCATCTATATTTTATTTATTCTTAAAAAAACCCCGCAATTTGAAACACCTTTATATTATTTTATTCTTTACAAATTGAATTGCGCTTACGAAATTAGTTTTTGGACTCAATTTGCGCAATCGATAAAATCAGATTAATACAATAGACATTGCATTACGTGAATTTTGAATCACTCTGTATTTATAGACAAGGTCGTACCTTTATCTTAATTGAATATACAATTATAGAGCAAACCAATTTAAGCTCTGCTTTGTCCAAAACTCTTTATTCAATTAAAATGTTTCCAACTCATACATAATTAGTTCTTTTTTACATACATATCTTGGATAATGTTCCATTTAATTAATTAAGGCGATGCATTTACGAAAGTGGCCACCGTATAACACCGAATAAATGAATGATATTGCTTTCTTTATACAGAAAACAGGTTTGGTAAGTAACATCTATTTGTCCCGTCATATTATGAAGGTATATAAGCGTAATTATTATATTCGTATCCAATAAAATTATGAGCAGTATATCTAAGGCGCGATCTTGCCCATACAACATATTGGTGTATGTAATACGGTCATCTGCATAAATTTTTCAAATTAAAATTCGATTTATTTAATTATCTAGATCTTAATTAAGATAGCGTCGTATCAATGTTTAATTTAAGCTCTGGTTGTTGCAGCTACTATTACTGCCAGTACTACAAATTCAACGATCATATCGCTAACATCGAAAACAATATTACACAGAATGCATCTGTATGGATTTATGTATCTACATGCCAACATGTAGAACTACATTTTGTGTAAATACTAAAATGTATTGGCCGAGGTTGATGCAATTATACACTGCTCAAAACAATTAGGGGATATTTGGAAAAATGGTAATAGAATAAATAAATAAAGAATGTAGCACCTCGAAAACATTTTTATACTTAACTGCAATGTTCTTAAATATAAAACCAGACGCATTAACACGTTTTAACTTGTTTGTGCTAATTATAATGCAACTACGGCACTAGAGTAATAAATATCATTAAATGAATACACAATTATGAGACTTTATAACAAGTTTTATTGATGAAATGAAGAAAAATCTACTGTTAATAATACGTATGATCTCCACGAATGGTAATAAAGGTTGACATCTCATCGGCATCGATTGAACCAGGACATCAAAAAATTTTTGTGGAATATTATTCCATTCCTCTATCAGAGTAATTTGAAGTTCCTGAATTGTACGCGATAGCATATTTCTTGCTGCAGCACGTCTCCCTAAGGCATCCCAAACATGTTCGATAGGATTACAATCAGGAGAATTTGCTGGCCATTCCAATCTATTGATTCCCAATTGTTCAATGCAGTTGTTCACGATGTTTGCTCGATGTGAACGAGCATTGTCATCCATTTAAATGAATCATTCACCCACAGCACCAGCGTACGTATGAACAGTGGTTCTCAAAATTTCATCCAGGTACATCTGAGTAATCAAATTGCCATTCGTATCACATAAAGGTCTGTATGACCTCCTGCGCTTATCCCAACCCACACCATTGCACTACCGCCTTCGTATTGCGGCCTTTCTCGAACGAATTGTGACTAATTACGTGTTCCAGGTTCACGCGAAATTAAAACACTCCTATTATTTGGATTTAAGGCGAATCTGAATTCGTCGCAAAACAATGCTTGTGTCATCGTGATTCCAATTTCTATGCTGATCAGCCCATATTCTTCTCGACGTTTTATGAACTATTCCCGTAGCAGCAGCAAGCTCGCTTTTAAGCTGTGTTGCGTTATGAGTGTGGTTTCTACGTGCAAATACTTTTAGGTATCGATCATCTCTTGGTGTTGTAGACGCTGGACGTCCTTGTCCTCATCTTCTCTGAACGTCTCTCCAGTTTCTAAAAATCGATTTCACAAGCGCGAAATCACACTTTGGCTAACTGCGAAAACTTCAGCAACAGCTTGCTGTCTCCGTCCACCGTCTAATTGATCTATGCTTCTCCAAGTTTGTGCATGAGTCAAATCGCGATGCCTTTCCATTATTACCCGTAATTACAGTTAAAAAATTAGCTGTGATACAGAAAATGGTCAAATCTAACTGTAGTCGGGATCAATCGCATACGCGCTTTTATACCTTCAAGCAGTGGCGGTTCGCGCAGGGGCTGCACCGAAGCGCTGTACAAGTTGAAACCTCTCAATGCATTCTGTTTCTCGTTTAAAAGCGTTACAGTTACAATATATAAATATTTGCGTGTCTTATATTATTTATTTATTTTATTATTATTTTTTCAAATATCCTATAATCATTTTGAGCAGTGTATTATACTCCATATAAATTATTAGTACTTTGGTAAGCGGACAAATGCAACATAAAACATTTTTAAAGTACTTAAGTTCATTACAGGAACTGTTTTTTTTTTTTAGTTGAACTTTGTAAAATATTGTAATATTGAGTTCAACAGAAAGTTCGTACGGGTTTAACCACAAATGTCATTTAAATATATATGAAGATAAGTGAAAATGGCTAATGATGTAGATTCATCCACAATAAATGTCACAGAAAACAGTTTAAGGAATGAATTGACAGTTCTGGCTCATAACAATCAGTTACCGGGTTATTACGTTGTTGATCTCAGGTTCAAATCCAACAGCCTGCTGTCCGAGAAGGTTTTTCAAAATTTCTATTTCCTGTTTAAGTTAATGTTGAAAGCCAAAGATCTTAAGTCGCGCCACGAGTGCGGGTGCAATAATAACTGATGGTCTATCAAAGCCCCCTGTAATTGGCATAAAGCTGTTGGGCGATTCAAAGGCATGGACTATAATTATTCTTATTGATATTATTATAATCATTAAGTTCAAGTTCATCCAAAACGGTGTAACTCTTTTAAAAGATACCAGATATCCATCTTTTATCATACTTTCGATCTATGTACTTCCATAGCATAAATGTAAAAAGATACTCAAAAAAATGTAATTAGTAAGTAATATAGACTGTCAACAAGACACCTTTATAGTTAAAAAAATCTAATATATTCTTTAGCTATAACCGTCATTAAGCTTGTAAATAATAAATCTAAAATTTCAAACAGAATTTACACTAAAATATTATAATATGATCTATTAAAAAGGCTCAGCGAACGAGAAAGAATTATTAACTAGTTTGTAGTCCCAAATAAGTGTTAAAACTAAAACAGTGTAATTATGTTTCTTTAAATGTACACAACTTTCCAAATTTTTAAAGAAATTATATTATAAAAAGGGAAATTCTATTCGTCAGGAATTATGTTTGTTAATCAACGGAAAAGAATGCATCGTGAAGACGCATTTTACAAGTTTACTTTTTTGCGTATTTGCTACTTCAAAGCTTTACGAAACGTTTACTGTTTGTAGTTGTTGGTATCGTTTTTGTAACTGGCTTGTTGTTTCTGACTCGGTATTATTTTCTATACTATTTAAAGTGTCTTCGAATTTATAACCTCTTTAAGAATTTAATGCAAGCGGAATGCGGTCTTGGCGAATTGAAAAACATACCCCGAGTTTTAATGGACAATAAGACGGTGACTTTTAGAAGGGACGACTTCTTATGCTTTAGCTTCGAGCAAGTAAGTTATAATTTATAATATAACGTCACTGGCAATGAAATTAAATATACGAGTTAAGTTCTTCACAAAGGTGTACTTGAATAGCTCCGCTGGTACAGGCAACGAACGAAATACAAAGAAGAATCGTATTAATTCTTTTTCGGATAGTCGAACATTTAATGGAACAATTTATTTTGCCGTTACTTATATTGTATATTCTTTTTTTGGTGAAAAATTTCACTACACTTAACCATATATAGAAAAATAATACGCGCAACTAGCATAACTATACCTTTAAATCTATATTTTACAGACTGATTTTTAATTAACACCTACTTGGGGATTTACATTATAAACTCTGCAGCATAAGACAGGTGAACAATATTAGATTGGTGCAAATGAAATATCGATATTTACGACAAAATGTGTAAGACGAAGAATAAGTTGACCTACATACGGCATGACAGTAACACCTATTTCGCTCATGTATTTAGTTAGTAGAAGCTTTTTGAATGGCAAAACGATACCAGCGAAATATGAATCTAAAGCCTCTTTTTACTCTAAAAAGAGTACCCGATGAAATAAGGCCCAATTTACAATTTTGAAAAATACCGGGTTTTGTAGTCCAATTACTGGTAAAACTTTAAAGCAGCTGCCTCATGGCGAAAACCGAGATATGGCACTAAAGATGTGAGCATGATACTTCTTCAGTACCGTTTTTCACTTGAAACGTGGTAATTTTTAAAAATTAACAGCTGTGGTTATGATGTAAGATCCTGAAGAATCGTTTATCTGTTACCAATAGTTTTTCAATTCTTTCAGAAATTGCTTTCCAAAGAACTGGTGCCCTTAATAAAACAGTGTGCGGAGTCCGAATATCCATGTTGACTAAAATGAAAAGCACTCTACCATAAGTGCAGTTTTAGGTGCCATAAAAAACTATTGTAAAAAAGTAACTCTGTTCAGAAAATTTTCTAGATATGACACAGCATTTCTATAAAGTCTGATATCTTTCACTATATTTTAACTTGCATAGGTATTTAATCGTTCTCTTTTGGATTAAAAAATCCCCATGTGAAAGCGACAGTTGCTATCATTTTCGTTAAGTTCATGAATGCACACTTAGTACAGAAAAGTCTCTTTTTAAGAGATCGACTTACAGAATACATTGTCGCGGCACCATCACTTATAATCGATAACATTGATTGGTTGAAAGTTCAAGTTTTTGTAGCGTATTCAGCAGTACTCTCGTAGTCGCTTCACCTGTTTATTTTTCTAACCTTTTGCTATCTAATAAAATTGAAAATGTCGATTTAAACATTCCAGTACACGCCTCGTCTACGCATACCCACAGCTGTATATCTCTTACAACAGCTTTAATTTTATTTTCGATTTCTTCCCATAGAGATGATTGATAGTTATGCAACGCTGCCCAAGATGATAGCTTCCAGTTGGAATTGTATTTATGCCAGAAAGATCGAAACTGTTCGTCATTCAATAAGTTTAACGTTCAAACCGCCTGTTGTGATTATTAAATATAAATCTAGCCTGAGTTCAGCAGTCGGTGGCGGCCAATTTTTTTTTATTTCTGGGCTTTTTACTATTAACATTTCTCTCCAGTCGTGTGTGCCCCAGTAGGTCAGTGGTTTATCACAATCTTTACATATTATATACTTTACAAATGATATGCTCCTTGACCGTGTCAGCCAATGGTCGCTTTTTTATTACATATTTACATAAAACAAATGACATCGCCAAGCCAGATACCGATGCTGACTGATAGCACAATGATATGTATACGCACTGCTCGGGTCGATTGACAATTAACAGAAATATTGCCTTGACTTCAGTTTTTGTCTATATATGTAGGGACATGGGCACATGTGTATTTCATATAGCGGATCCTGACCTAGCGCCGGGACAAATGCACAAGCCTAATCATTACCAATTTCACGATTTATAAATACTTAACTAGATATTATAATAAAATTTTCTTACAAAATTAATTACGCTTTATACTTTAAGGAAAATAAAAATATATGAATCGACGGACTGTAACATGATCTTTACTTTTACTTATTGTTTAATTTAACAATACTAATATAAGCTGAAGTAATTTTATGTAATCTACAAGAAAAGAAAAATAATTTAGACTGAAGAAATGGATTGCTTCTACAAACTATATTGAACACATATGTTTCCTATCAAATAAATAAAATCTTTCTGTCTCGATTGAATCAAATATGTATTCCAAATACAGTGAAATACAGTGGAATATTCATATTGTCCGCCAAAATTATTCCTATATGCGGATTATTCCATTATCCGTTTTTAACTTATTTTTTCTTGTTACTAGTAAGTTAAGTATGTATATACATACATACATACTTCGTATTCTTTACATCTGCGATTTTACAACTATAAAATTGCCTTTAGTATGATACTGTAAATTTATGTTGCGATTTTCATAAAATGTATTTAAGAATACATACAAAAGAAATAAAACACATTTCAGCGTAATACATATTTTTTAATTGGTACTATTTTTTTTATTTCAAACTCTACACATCCTTAACAAAATAATCTGTAATTTTATTTTGTTTTCTTTCTTTACACAAAATATCAGTGATTTGGTTATCTAATGCATAGAAATGTGCAAAATTACAATCAGTTTTTGATTCTAAAAAAAACACGTAATGTCACATGCTAATTTCACTTCTTGAGATGATGGCGTGGTTGATGGACTATCCTTTGAATATATATTTTCACCTACAATTTGGGAACGATTTTTCCATCTGGTAAACCACCCATTTGTTGCTTGAAAATTTACACTACCCAGATTTTGTACAATCTGTTCGGCTTTTTCCTTCAAAATGGGTCCGCTAAGTGGAACTTTACGCGCTCGTTTTTCCATAAACCAATGATTTAAAGCATTTTCTACGTCAGCGTCTTCATTTTTGAGTAGATTTAAATTATCACGCCAATCACTTAAAATACTGTCTTTTCTTTTTAACAATTTACTCACTTGTGCTTGAGACACACCAAATTTTTTGGTAACATCCGACTGACTGCAAGTTGTTTCTTCTAAAAACTCAAGCAATTTTACTTTTTCCTTCAGAGCAAGGTCTTTTCTTTTCAAGTTTATCGAAGAAGCCATTTTTCGCTCACTTTCACTCACTTTCGATTGCAATGTCAAATAACAAACTGACCAGAAATATGGAAATTTCCTGCTTTTAAAACCTCCGAAAAAATTTTTATTGTATGTATGTAATTCACATAGAATTAACCATTATCTAAATACTGTTTAAAATCACTTAGGTACAAGATTTTATTGCAATACGTAATTATCCGAAGATTATCTGAAATTATGTACATAACAGCTTTCTAAAAGTAAAGTAAACATTCATAGTAACTTTTGGTTTACATCCACCTTTAGTTAAGCAGGTAGAGAAATTTATTCTTTTATGAAGACAAAATCGCATTAATGTTCTTAGAAAAGCCATTCCTTTACCCAATATATTCTATTAACAGATATTCTTATAACCGAATGATTTTGTTAATACTTAAAGGGAAATGGTTTTGTTCTTGAGATTTTAATTCCTTTAACCGATATATTCTATTAAGAGGGTTTCCAATAAACGGGTTTCACTGTATTAGTAATTAACATATAACAAAACGCGCCATCATAACATTCTCTTTAATACACGCACATCAATTTAGTTCGTTCTTTAATACATTCACGTAGAGATGAGGTTGATCTTGGAGCGAACAAAAGGAAGAAAATAAATTA